>CM021105.1:485453937-485881696 GCA_007115665.2 Sequoiadendron giganteum | reverse complement strand
ATATATATATATATGTTTATATGTTTATATATATATATATATATATATATATATATATATATATATATATATATATATTTATATATATATATATATATAAACTATATATATATGTATATATATAATATATATATATATATATATATATATATATATATATATATATATATATATATATAGCAATTTCAACAATAAATAAATTGAAGAAAATATGTGAAAAATATTCACCTGTAGATGAAATTGTAAAACTTTTTCAAAAAAATCCAAACTTCGCAGAGGTTTTAAAAATTAATTCTTTTGATCCTTTTTCCTAAATTCTTAAACAATAAAATCACAATAAAGCTTAAACGGATCTAAATTACAAATCAGAAGTTTTCTAATCCTCTAGTTTTCTTCAGCACAATTTTCATAGAGGTTTAAATCCTTTAAACAATTTAAATGTTTTGTTTAACCTCAAGGTTCGATTTAAACAACAAAGCAATCCATTTCCTCAAATAAATTGAATTCTACAGAGATTTACACAATTTCCCAGAATAACAAAAGCTTTAAATTTAATTAATTAATTTCTTTCTTCTATTCACAAATTCGTTTTCTTAATAGATTTAACAACAAATTGATTAATCACTACAATTTTGAAAGCATTCAAAGAACAACACATAAACACAAAAGAAAACCTGATTCAAGAAGCTACAGGTAATGAAAATTTTGATGCAGAGCTTCCTCCAAAGCTTCTCCAGTTCTATCCAACAATTTAATGATTCCAACCAAGAAAGCAATCCACAAACACCACAAAGATTTCTAGAATAACTCCAAATAAATCTACAACCAATAATTTTCTCAAACCCTCCTCTGTGCAATATTTCCAAAATTATATTCTCTCACCGAGAAGAAGTTTTTCCCTCTTCAAAATTCTCTCTCCCCATGAATTTTGCAACCAAATCTTAATTAATTAATTCAACTCACACATGTTGGCCTAATTGAAAATATCTTGCACAACCAAATCCGATTTTGCATGCAAATCCCAAATTTAAAATATCTAAATATTAATTAACTCCAAAAATTGAAAACGAACTTTGCTTTTAAAATCCAATTTCAATTTCTAATTTAATTCCAACTTAATTGAAATGAAATTCCAAAATAATTAAATTCCCACAAATGAAATAAAATTCCATAATGAATTTAAATTCTTTTTTTTTTAATTTTCTTGCATCACATTTAATTAATTAATTTAATTTAATAACTAAACTCAACCCCTTGGATTAAATTTAATTAATTAAATAAATTAAATATATTTAATTAATTTAAATATAAACTTCAATCCACATTACATAATTTAAATTAAATAACCATCAACATGATTTTATGCAATTATTCTAAACATCTATTTCCAAATCAAGAATCCTTCAGAATTAAATAACATTAAAGTAAGGCAAACAACGACTCAACACACATGACTGACAACACACTATGGCTAGGGTGTAGACTTGACACATGTTACCTAGCTACTATTTCCCTTCAACTTAACCGTTGGATCGACACGCTCAGACCTGTGAAACCAAGTGGAGTCAATGTCATGTACCTGCAAACCTGAAAACATAGTAACCAACATCATATAATATAATAGCATAAAATACACAGCATGAAGAGGAAATCACAGAATCGCAGGGCGCTCCCAAGCGAGTGATGTGAATCCGTCCCCTTCACCAATACACTCAACAAAACTGACACTTTCACAACACATCGAACATTCTCATAAGAACTAACATGTTATATCACTAACATCATTACACCATTAAAACATGTAACACAAATCATCAGATAAACCAAATCACATCACATAAAATAGTCTATCGCTTTATAAATAGTGATCAAATACACACACAAGATAAAGTATCTGAATATCCAAAAACATAAATCAAAACAAAACGAGGACACACTGTTCAATCCATAAAACAAAACAGAGCGGTGTTACAATAGACACTAAAGTTCTAAACTCAGAAAACAACTCTTTACTCTTAAACGTAAATGAATAACAAAGACTCAAGAATAACACAACACAACCATTTATTTTATTGCAACTGAATTTCAATGTCACATTATTACATATCTTTTTACAGACGAGTAGCACTGTAGCTCCTATTTTGTATTTATTCCAAGTTGTTGCTCGTTACAATGGATTACAAATTGATTCCAATTTCCAAGCTTTGTTGTTGAAAACTTACTACACATCTATCTCTAAAAATAAATGTGGCTCTGAAAATAAATTCATGATTCCAAGCTTCTGCTGGTGGATTTTCCAACCATGTTGGGCAAAGGGGTTTCCAATCAGTCCTGGCGAAATGGGAGCCATGAAGATACAAAATGTACTTATCCCCTTCAAGAACCAGAGTCATACAGAAGATGAAATACAAATGTCTCTTTGAAAATAAATGCATGGGGCTTGTGTGGCCAACCATGCTGGGGAAATGGGAGTTGTTAGAATACAAGAGGAGTAGCAAATATACTCCCATCTTTTACCCGCAGCCTCTATGCATTGGGATAGCACTTATCTCCATCAGAGCTCCTCATCCTGGTTCAAAACCTATCTGAAAATTTAAGTTAACCAAATCAACTTCTTTCCAATTCCACCCATTCTGAACTTGAAGGAAATTCGTCTTTTACTAATTACTCTATAACTACATAATTGTAGGTAGGAGAATTTATAGTATCCCCAATACTGCATCATCTTCTTCGTGAATCCTTATTAACCCTAGAAAATAAAAATGCTTATGGCACTATCTTCTAATCACTGAATCACTATCCCTATTTATGGGCCACCAGTGCCGTTACCAGACTGTATAATTAAAATTTCTAATTTGATTGATGTCTTGCTACGTGCCAACTTGAACTCTACCTCAAGCTGACAACTGACAAGCTATCAAAATCAATCATTCAAACGATATGAAATCATTACAAATCTTGTTTCATTAAAGCTATGAGTTGTCCAATTAATTGCTTCGGATGTTCATATCACATATGGCATTAATCGTCGCCACTACCACTACCAACCACACTTTCTTCAAAAATATTGAGAATTTCAATGAAATGAAATGAACAAAATCGAGATTCAAGGCATTGAAAAGAGTGAATGAGTGATGAGCGATGGGCCTTTATCTCGCCACATGTCTGCATCGAATGATTAATGTGTTATTCCGAAGGTTTCAATTCCCAAGTCTAATGCTTCAAAGATTTACTTCCAGACTGCAACTCTTTTTTCTTGTTGGTGTATAGATTTGTCACTTTAACCATGAAAGTAGATCCAAAATATTTTAAAACAAATGACACAAAGTCCATTTTTTTTACAATCAGTAAAGAAAAGCAATATTTTCTCTTTTAACAAATGAATTAATCTGAACACAAAGTCTCAGAGATGAAAAAATAAGCATTCTTAATTTGACCTAACACTAATAGATAAACATTGAACAATTATCATGAAGAAACACAATTCATTCACAATTGAAAGGAAGCATTGATATATACATAGATTTAGAAATATATTATTTTATCTCTCTAGTGCTAAAAATGTGGTTTCATAGACCTGTCACCCCACACCCTGTACAATCAAAATTCAAAAAGCGCTCAAAAGCTGAAACTATGCCCCCTTATCATTATGTGTCACAAATTCACAATTCACAAAAGGATTCATGTATGTTGTTAAACTGTTGGAGGTGTTGGGACTCTGTACAGTTCCAACTGCATTTCCATAACAAAATTATGAAATTCAGCACGTTCTTCTTCTTCTTCTAAAACAAAAATTACGCTGTTGTACTCGGCATAGCTGGTTTTCTCTTTCCACGCCACTGAACGTAGTTGGGAAATGATGTCGAGTTGCTCTTCTTCAAGACAATTCAAATTTGGTTGCATGAAGGCCACAATTTCATCTTCCCATACCCTAATATTGGCTGGAAGTACCATTTTGAGGAAACTCTAAGTATGGAGTTCAAAATGCTACCACCTTTCCTCGTATGCAGGCTCACTTAACTGTACCAGTAGGAAGTGACAATCTCCTACTAAATTTGTTTCTCCAAACTCCTTAATACCTTATTTAAGATCTATCCTTTCAGAGGATTTAAAAGATTACGTTAAATCTATCTAGTTGGTGTTTGAGAAGACATCCCTTAATGGCATCGTACAATTCATTAAATGAGTTATCACTTCGAAAGTTGTGCATCCCGCCGAGGTCACCCAATCGCTGAGAAACAAAACTTTATAACCATTTGTATGGTAATAAAATCTCAACCATTGATTTCTAGAAATCTAACAGTTCTAGTGATATTCCAGAGGTTTCAAATCGCAAGTCTAGTGCTTTAGAGATTTACTTATGGAATGCAACTACAGTCATCCATCGAACGACCCATATGATTTTTATTTTGCCACTAGATTTTTTTATTATTTTGAGATTCATTTTAATTCGCCAATGAAAATATATTTTTTGCTTTGAAAAAAGGTTTTATTCACCAACAGAAAAAAAAAAATCTGGTTTGAAAAACAGTTTTATTCGCCAATGAAAAATATTTTATTTGATTTTAAAAAATTGCAATTCGCCACGATTTTCCATAGACTTCCAGGGATTATAAAATATTTTCCAATGGGGATTATTTTTTTTCTCAAAAAACAAAAAAAATCGCCAATAAAATTAATATTTTTCATTGAGAAGTATACAGGATTCGCCAGGATTTTACACCTGCACCGAGGGGGGAAGTTTCTTAAAGTTATCCTTGTTGAAGGATATTAGAATATCATATAATGAACCTATTTCTATCTTTTTTGATAATACAAGTGCTATCAATATATCAAAGAATCTAGTGATGCATTCAAGGACAAAGCATATCTTAATCCGGTATCACTTTTTAAGAGAGAAAGTTGCATAAAGTGAAGTAAATCTAGAGTATGTGCCTACAAAGGATCAAGTTGCAGATATTCTTACTAAGGATCTTCCTAAAGATACTTTTGAGTATATTTGGAAAAATCCAGGGGTTATTGTCCCTCCTTTCTATTAGATGCATAAGTGTGTGCATCTATTTGGGAAGCATTTCAAGATACATTCTTGGTCTTGGATTGAAGTTAAAGGCTACCTCTCATGGGGAGTAGGTACTATTATTGTTGGTTGTTGAAGTCAAATGGAGCATATTGTGTGCCCCTAAGGGGGAGAGTGGAAAAAATTAAGTGCAGTGAAGAGAGAGTGCAATTACTTGTTGGTGTTGCAAGTGGTGTATGCAAATATCAAAAGGAAAGATTCTATGTAGGTGATGTGTGAAAGGTGTAGGTAGTTCACTTTGAATTTTTTCAAAGGGGGAGAGAAAAATAGTTCAATACAAGAAAGAGATTTGGATGAGCTTATGGCCTTTTTCCATTGACGTCAAAGGGGGAGAGAGTTGGTTGAAAAACCATAATGTAGAATAGAATACAGTATGAATACCACAAGGGGATAATTTTAATGAGAAAGAGTGTTAAGAGCATGAAAAAATCCTCAAGTAGGGAGAGAAGAATTATGTGAAATAGAAGTAAATGGAGAAGAGATACCCTAGTCAGGGGGGAGTGCTTCTTATTGTTGTTTGTTGCAGTTGTTTGTTGCTGAGTTGTTTTTGGTTGCTTTTGTTGTTTATGGTTTTTTAGAGTGATAGTGTTTCTATTAATGACAAAGGGGGAGATTTTTGTATGTATGTTACTGGTGTTTTCATCAATGTCAACATTTATTGGTGTTGGTCATTGATGTCAACTATATGGAGATTATGTGTTATTGGAAGGATGTTGGTGTTGTCATAGTTGGAGAGATTGTTGTCAACATCTTGTTATGTTTTTATAAGAAGGTGTTATGTACTATCATCAGTGTTGTCATTGATGTCTTGATGAATAAGAGTTGTAGTTGCAGTAAGTTCACTTGGTTTCCAAGTGCTTTTGAGAAAATTTGAATAAATGAGATTATAGCATGACAGAGTGGTGTTTAGTGTTGTTCTTTGTATTTCTTCATGGTTAAGTTATTCTTGTGTGATTCAGATATGTTGATCAAAGGTGTTCAAAGGTGTTATATCTATATATCTAGAGTTGTAGGTTCTGGATCATACGACTGTGAAAGTTGTGTTCACCATTGTGTGTGTCTATGAAGAACATTGTTTAAGACAAATGAAATTTCTTTGCATTTCTCCTCATTGAAGTTTCTTGTCTTATGGATTTTGAGATGTGCTTATAATGACTATATCTAAATTCCCTTGAGGTCTCAAGTGTTGAGGTATTCTACAAAGTTGGTTAGTGAGAGGGATAGCTTTAAGAAACCCCCCCCCCCCCTCGACGAAGGTGTAAAATCTTGGAGAATCTTATGCACATTATGAAAAAATTGTAAAATCCTGGCGAATCTTAATGAATAATTGGTAAAAATAATAATCACAGTTGAAAATAGTAATGAATAATCGCTAAAATGATTAATTACAATCGAAAATATCTCCTTTAAAAAAATTCATAGTTGGTCAGCGTAGTTCTCCCATATTTTTTTTATTTTTTGTAATATTGAAGTAGGGGCCCGGGGGTGGTAGCCATTGGCGGGGTCAAGGGGAAGCACCCCTTGCAGAGGTCAAGGAGGGAAATCCCCCTTGTGGGGGTTGAGGGGGCAATGCCCCCTCATGGGGTTCAGGGACATGACCCCTCACCACCAAGCACAAATTCACTATCAAAAATGCATTGGAACACACAGATTAAGTTTTTTTTTTTTAAATATCACTTTAAAAATAAGACTAAATGAAAAGTTAAATTGTTACCATTGATTATATTTTTAATTGGATGGTTGCAGTTGATTCCGTGACCTATATGCACGTGCATTTTAAAAGGTTTGTTGAGGCCCAAAAAATTTTTTGGACCACATGATTAAATCTAATCGTGTGAACCAAAACAAATTCTAGGCCTCAACAAGCCTTTTTAAAGGTACGTGCAGATAGGTCGCTGAATGAACTACAACCATCCAATTAAAAAGCTAATCGATGACAATAAATAAAAGCTCTATTCAAGGCTAAAACATCCCTAAAATTAAATGGTAATTTATTATTAGTGGCGATATTTCCCAAGAATTAATTGTAGGAATATAATATTATTGGCGAATATAATTAGTATTTGTAATTATAGTATAAAATACTGGCGAATCAATTCCAATGACGCATCGTTTAAAAAATAATGCATTGGCCAATTAATCGAGACAAATTTATTTTTTTGTAAAAACCTCGCGATTCAGCATCCTTTCTAGCTTGTATTATTTGCCATTTTTGGAGGTCCTGATTTCAAATATTCTCCAATTGGAAAAGATTCACCACTAAATTTTCCCTGAGTTCAAGCCTGTAACGATCACCTCCCATAGCCACCTAAAACAACCTACTCACAACTTTAACCTTGTTCCAATGAGCAGAAAGAGTTAGATGAAGAATCTAGAAACAAAGCCAAATAACACCCATAAACCATGTTAGCCTGAAACCATGGGTACAACCATCAATAAAATCCCAATCCATGATCTTGAATTCACAAGATATATAATAATTAATCGAACAAGCTCTAAACTCAAAGTTCATAAACCAAAGGATAAGTAAATAAAATAACTTATCTCCCAATGTTGTCGCTACCATGATAAGACAATTGGTCATGATTAGAAATACTTTGCAGATTAAAAGGAATGGTGTCATAAGAGTACAATTAATTATGAGCCATTGCTCACAAATTGGCGAACCCATCAACAAGCGAATTAGCCTCTTAGAACACATGTGAGATTTTAATATCATCAGAGGATCTAATGATTAATAGAGCATCTTCAATTAAATATTTAATTGACCACGATGGTGGAGTAACCTTTAGGAGACAATTTATAATATTAAGAGAATCTCCTTCTAGCCAAAGTTTAGTCACCCTTGCCTCATTAGCTAGTAAAAGACCATGATAGGCTTATGCTAGAAATGTTATTATTTATTCTTCAAGGAATTTTCATGCTAACAACTATAATTAAACATAAAATAATTCTAAACTCATGAACATTCATAACTCATACACACTTATTAATATAACATGTTTCAAATTTAACAGTTTTAAACTACTTAAAGTTATATAAAATATTTGGTAATGTCTCCAGATTTTAGCAAAAAATAAAGATAAAAGTATTCAACTTAAGCAAGGAAATAGGACATTATCACGATATCATTCCCCCCCAACTTTAGGTTCTTGCTTGTCCCCAAGCAGCTTATGGGCTAAGATTATATAGTAGTGCAACTTCCTTGTAATTTTTTTATATAGGTAGCCACTCCCTCTTGTTTTAGGTAAAATCCTCTCTACTCTGAGACCTTCTCCCATCTAGTATCTTTTGTTGCATCAATTTCTTGTCTCTATCCACTCCAATATGGAATTTGGAATAGAGAAGAGGAGGATGGAAATTCAAGGGGAGCCATGTGATGTCATTTTCAAGGGAAGCTAATGTATACTTATGGGCCCTTTTCATTGTTGCAAGGTAATTAAAAACTGAATGGGGTTCTTTTTAGCATAGCTCTATTGTCAACTCTCTCCATATGTCTTGAGAGAATTCAAGTCCCTACTTCCCAATTCTTGTTCTAAGTTCTTGGAATATTTTATAACTCCACATTTCAAAATCTTCTCTTTTTCCCTTCTTCATTCTACCAATCTAATCCATTCATCAACCACCTCAAGTGGATTCTCAACTTTTGCTCTAATTAGCAGGGGGAATGATATTTCCCTTTCTTGATAAGCCCTATGTATTTGTTCCCTTTAATTTTCATTCCTTATGAATGAATCCAAGCCTTTAATTTGAACACCACCAACAAACATAAGAGGATTCCATGCAAAATTATAAGGATTAGCTAAGTTATGCAAATAAAAATTACATAACTAATCTTTTATATCCAAGGTTGATTATTTATATGTTTCCAAAAACAAAGTGGATAAGGACAATGAGACTAGAATATCACTAATTATTTGATTGAATTGAAGACAAAAAAAATTCTCATAGGTATAGGGTATAAACCCTAGCAGGAGGTCCACATTTTAGAAGTTGTAGTATCTTGCCAGCTAAATCTTCTATTTTGACCTTCAACTTCTTGACCTTTGTATCTTTCTTATTAATTTCCCTCACATGTGATGTCATTAATTCGGATTTTTCTTTCTCCCAATCCTTTATTTTCTAGGAGAATTCCTTGATGTTATTCCATAATTGAATTACAAGGGTTACCACTAAAAGGCTTTTGAGCTTTCTTGAGGTTGTAGACTAATTTATTGGATGTAGAGTTTGATTGTTAACTTCATAAATGGCCAATTGTGCCAGCTTCTCCAATCCTAACCCTTGTTGATCAAAGGCATGCAACTTTTTCTCCAACTCTCAGGTCCTATTGTCTAAAATTTCCTCCCTTTTCTAGAATCCTTTTAGTTGTTCTTCTAATTCTTTAATTCTCTGCAAGGGCTCTTATAAATCCTTTCTTTCATTCCTTCCTTTCAAAAGAAACTCATCTTTTTTTTTCCAAAAAAAATCTTCTTTCACCTCCTGTGATGATACAAACCCTTCTTCAAAAATAGGGCTTCTTGGAGGTCTTTTTTTTCTTTTTATCTATGGATAAGTCCTCTGAATCTAAACCCGAACTACTGCTTACATATAGAGGGTATAAAATTTTAGGTTATTTATCACTATCAAAAATCCTTTCTTCATTACAATATGTTTAGTTTCCACCATAACAATCTTTTATTTTTTATTTTTTGCCTTTCCCTTTATAGGCCCTTTTCTTCTAAGGTGATTTGATCATCTCCTTGGTTGTGTGGGCCTCTTTTTTTTCTTCTTAGATTCATAAGTAGAGGCCACACTTTTTCTTTTCTTCATCTTAGAAGGGCTCTTGGTAGATGCAAGGGTTTCTATAATTCCTTTTGCTATGAGTTTCCCCCCAAAAGATACAGGTTGAGTTTCTTGCACTTCCCATTCTACATATTCCTCAATGTTGCAAGTAGGTGAGGTAACAGGGGAACTATATGTTGATGTTATAGCAGCTTCGGGCTGCACTTCCTTTGCACAAATACCAAGAAGAAGAACATGAATTAAATAAGTAGCCTTCAGCTATTTAATTCATGACTACACAATTATTTTACTACTTGTATATGGGTCGACCCTAATTGTATTTATTATTATTTATGTTTTTCTTAAAGAGGTCGACCTACCTTGAAGAGGCGCCTCTCTTGTATATATACAAGGTCTTCTTGGCATTGTAACAACTCATTCTCTCAAGTCAAGTTCGCTATTAAGAGCAGAGCAGCAGTTCACATTTCCTTAGCAGCAGTCTGATTTCAAGGAAGATCATATTCATTTGTATCTTTTGCATCTAGGAGAGGTACGATTCCATTGTATCAATAATTCAGCCATTGTTGGGCATGTATTATAAAGAGGAGGGTTTTCCCAAGGTAGCTTGTTGTGTTCATTGTCTTATGTGTTGCAATATCATTAAGTGCTTTCATTGTTTAATTTGATCTAAGAAACACTAACATGGTATCAGAGCGGGTTCTTCAGATTTGTTTAAGCAAGATAAAGGAAGATACTCTGATTACTTTGTTGAAAATTATTCCAGTCATCTTGACATCACAAAGAATCGAAGGAAATTGAATTTTGTCTTAAGCAGCCCATCTGAAGTGAGGAAGAAAAGCCATGGAAAAGGAATACTATTGAGGAGCGCTAGCATTCAACAAATTCGAATAAGTCAAGAGTCTATCTAGAAATTTCGTGTTGTGCATCCAACCTCAGTTTCATAGTGCACATTCCAGAAGGAGCAAGTAACACGTATCTGACAATTTTGTCTCTGAAGAATCCACGCAGTGGCAATTGACAGGTTGGTGTTTGGATTAACATTATCATGAATACTTCAGTGTGTGACATACCAATAGAAGCATTCAATCCCCGAGCACGATTCAGTATCGTCATCCAAGTGGGACTTCAATCAAGGAGCTTCAAGCAACATCGGATCTCAATGACTTCGGTCATCCACATCAAGTGGGAAGCAGATTAAATACAAATCCAAGGAATGTCCATATAGGCTATCGGGAATAAATCTCAAGCATATCTAGTGTTGTCCACGGGCATCGCATTTAGTCGCCTATTTTATCATAGTGTGGGACTATACTGGGTGTTTTGGATGGAATCAATCACCAAAAGAAGTGTCTTACATTTCTATTATCGCGTACTAATGTGGACGCCTCTCTTATGCATTACCTGTTGGTCAAATATTTTTGAGCTGTTAGAATTGAATATTTACTACAGAAGGAGTCGGAATGGTCTCTATTGAAATTTAACATTCATTCTTATTGTTTTTGTTATATGTTGTAGCGGGAATAATTCAAAGACTTTTCTTTTTCATTGGGCTTATCCACGTCAACTCCTTATCAGGCACTTAATTTGTGTTGGCATAGCTCCTATTAAATTCCTGTTTGATGGCCAAAGTCTATCAAGAGGATATCATTTGGAGATGATAATTGAAATATCCAACATAATCACTATTGTCGTCGTCAATTGTTCACTTGATATTGGGTTTACAGATTTATAGTCACGACCCCTATCGTATGGAAAAATAAGTGTATAGTAGGATTCAAATAACGGGCCATGTCATTCATTTTGAAGTGGTCAATCATTGCAGTAGCCTCATAATTGGCTGTGATCACAGCTTCTATTAATAATATTTCCATCAGGAGATGATACGGGAGCATTTCTGGAAGCAACAGTATCGCAGGTATTATATGAAACCTTCATGAGAGGATTGGTGTGATCTTGAGTGATGGCCATGTGTATGCTAATTGGTGTGGCTATTAATTCATGCTATAACATTGAGATAGCCTGAGCATCAAGCAATCTGCATCCAAAAGTCACAGGATATCAAAGTCATACCGAATGAAGAAATGATCAAACTTGGAGTCATAGCTTGTAGTCATTGGACTATATTGATGGTTGGAGATATCTCTTGAAGTCAAAGTACCTTTCAGGTCGTCATTGTGTTCAAACTGTGAAGGGTACGGACTAATCTGAGCTCAAGTACAACATATCATACTATGTCCATCATTTGGACCTATCAGAATAGTTAAAAAGATAAGTATTCTTTGGTTGCTGAGTTATATCATTTATTTATTCTTTGGATCTTGTAATTAAGAGAGATAGTAGATTCTCTTGAATTGTGTTGTGTTCACTAGCATAAAATTCATGATATAACTTGTACGATTCGAATCTTGATATTTCTTTGGATAATTATGGACTATTAGTAATCTCTATCTAAAATGCTTCCTGGACAGGTTTAGGGGGAAGAAGATGTTAAGAGATTACTTAGTGATGAAAAGCTTGAGGCATCTTATGAAGAAGTCATGTCAACCAAAGAAATGATCAAGAAGGAGTAAAATCTAGAGGGATTGAGTTGGTGGCTAGAGGGAGTACATCTCCAGAAGTCTTCTTTGCAATCTCTGAAGTCGGGATCAAGAGGGAGTTCTATGACTCACTGAGAAGAAGTGAAGATTGCAGCATTACAAGGCCAAGTGTAAAATCCTTGAAAGACCCCTTCAACTGCTGAATTCAGAATTGCACAAGACAGACATTTGGATTTGATATTGGTAGCTTCGCAAACCTATTCAGAATAGAGTGATCTGGGATGTGATCGAAGAGTCAACTGTGAATCTCTATAGAGATGTGCGTTGGAAACCAATTCTCTAAAGGCAAGCATTGCAGGCAATGAGGTCAAGTGGTTGATGCAAGAGATTGAAGATTTAGAGGGAGCCTAGTGAATCTAAAGAAGATGGTTGTGTTGTTTCAGTTGAGGCCTACGATGATATCCTAGTTCAATAGGAAGCAGTCTTATGTGGGACTGAGTACATCAAAGGTTGAGTACATTACAAATGGTGTGGCAGCTCATGGCTTCGAAAGTTCCTTGCATGATTGGTTGAACAAGTATTGAAGCCAACTGTCATCCTTGTGTTAATCAAAGCTTTGAGAAGCTTTCCGGTTTTTCATGTGTTACATGACAAAACTAATCATACCACTATATCAGAGATATGGTATTGAGGAAAGATATTTAGTTGAGGTATATTAGCACTGATGAGCAGATGGCAGTCATTCTCATCAAGCATTTTTGGGATAATGGTTGTGTACCTTCGAGACAAGCCTGATATGGTGGAGAATGAAGTCCTTTCTAAGAGGGAGTCTCAGTATCAGTGTTCCTTTGTTTAATGAGTTCTTCTTTGAGAGAAGTTCGAGGTGAAATCCCTTGATAATGCATTTCTCTATTGAGAGAGATTTGAGGTGCAAGCCCTTGATAATGCATTTCTCTATTGAGAGAGATTTGAGGTGAAATCCCTTGTTTCCACCCTCTGGGAGAGCCATGGTGGATGTCATGTGTGTGACTCCATGATAGCATCACGTGAGGGAATCTGTGATGATTTTTTTAATGCATTTCTCTTTGAGATTTGAGGTGAAAGCCCTTTTTTCCACCCTCTGGGAGAGCCATGGTGGATGTCATGTGTGTGACTCCATGACAACATCATGTGAGGGAATCCGTGATGATTTATTTGTGCTTGTGTATCACCCTCTGGGAGAGCCATGGTGAAAGTCACATTGAGGTGACAACATCACATTAACTGATGACACTTGTTCATACCATCTATGGAGGTAGCCATGATGGTTGATATCACAATGAGGTGATATTCTATTTTGTTTTCATTCTGATATGATGTGTCTTGTGCAGGTGGAATTTCATCCCTAGCTGAGAGGGAGTGTTGATGTTATAGCAGCTTCGGGCTGCACTTCCTTTGCACAAATACCAAGAAGAAGAACGTGAATTAAATAAGTAGCCTTTGGCTATTTAATTCATGACTACACAATTATTTTACTATGGGCCGACCCTAATTGTATTTATTATTATTTATGTTTTTCTTAAAGAGGTTGACCTACCTTGAAGAGGCGCCTCTCTTGTATATATACAAGGTCTTCTTGGCATTGTAACAACTCATTCTCTCAAGTCAAGTTCACTATTAAGAGTAGAGTAGCAGTTCGTATTTCCTTAGCAGCAGTCTGATTTCAAGGAAGATCATATTCATTTGTATCTTTTGCATCTAAGAGAGGTGCGATTCCTTTGTATCAATAATTCAGCCATTGCTGGGCCTGTATTGTAAAGTAGACTTCTGCTCTCATTCATACATTATATAAGAGGATTATTTGCTAGGTTTTTCTCCCTCAAGAGGAGGGTTTTCCCAGGGTATCTTGTTGTGTTCATTGTCTTATGTGTTACAATATCATTAAGTGCTTTCATTGTTTAATCTGATCTAAGAAACACTAACACTATAGGGTATGTTTCCCTCTATTGCAATCATATAAGGTTCTCTTATTCTTGTTCTCTACCCATTTTATCTACATTTTACCTTGAGAGAATATCATTTCCATTGTTGCAAGCTGAAATATTCCCAAGATATGTTGGGAAATTGGATTTTGAGACTTCTTTTAATTAACAAAGTGACCAAATAGAAATGTGATAGGGAAAATTGGTTTCCTTTCTTTTTGTATTCAACATAAATTTGTTTTAAAATAATGTACAATAAATTAGGGACATTCACATTCCTTTAAAAGCATAAATGGCTAAGAATTTTAAATGTATAGTGTATAAAAGTGATTGTCTATCATCGTAGGTTAAGTATTTAACAATGTAAGAGGCAGCGAAAGCCCAAATGCAAGGTAAAGACAGGTGTTTTGTACCTTAGGATGTAGAATATAAATTTTCTCCAGAAATTGAGAACTCATTCTTGGAAGAAATTATATTTTCCCTCATTGGAAATTCCTCCCTTGTTCATAGAAATCCTGACACTTCTTCTATCATTTCCTCTAAAGTATTAACCCTTAATCCTCTTATAATAGCTTCATCATTCTATAGGGTATTTATAAATTGTTGAGTCATCAACTCATTATATGTAGTGAGCCAGAGAAAATAATCTAACCATCATGTTTAATGGAAAATTGGCTAATACTTCCTATCTTCCAATAAAAAAATATGTGTTGCATGTTCTCTCCTTATAATATCTCCTCCCATTGTTGCAATTCAGCCACCTTTTTCACCCTTTGTTTTTGTACTTTGTTCTTCTTAGTATTCTCATCTCACCTCTATTGCATTTATGTGTTGCACTTGTTGTTCTTGATGTTTTTTTCTGAACAATAGAGGGAAGTGGAGGAATTTGAGAATTGTATGTCTTGTTTCTAAAAGGTTTTGTGATAACAATTAAAACATTTTGCTCCCCCCAACTTCGGTGTGCTATGTGTCCCCAAATAGTAAGTATGAAAAGGATAGGAAGGATAATTGTAAAGCACTTAAATTATGATACATGAAATTTAAATGTGTGTGTGAATGTGAATGTGTATGAAAATCATTAGTTTTAAATGTTAATTTATAGATATTTAGCACATAGAGTACTTGTGATCATGTATTGATGGAAAGCTAACATTTGTGAATAGAAATGAATGTCGCCACGCAACTCGATGGAAAAAATTGAAATGATGGGACTTTATGGTGAAGTAATATGGGTTTTCGTGTGATAAAATGTAACATATCATGAGTTATAAAACATTTCTAAGAATTAGAAGTGGTGAATAAAAAGCTACAGAAAGGACATATGAGGAATAGTGAAATTTATTACATGGCACATGTGTTGTAGTGAATATGTTACATAGTAGGAAGGTAAGTGGTGGTGGATATGGGTATGAATGAAGTGTAATATAATAAAGTGTTATATTTAGTTGAACAATTAGGTCACGTGTAAGTGGAATGTCTTGAGGCTTAATGCTATAGGTCCCGTGAACTTCTATAGCAGATCTAGAAAAATAAATGCTAATGATCCTAACCTGTGCATACGTGTGCATGTGAGAGGTTTTGTTACAAAATTGTACTAGTGATGCATCAATAGGTGAGTTTATTGTCTCATCCTTTGATGTAGAACTTGGTGTGTCATGCTTGTATATCTTATGGGCACTCTGTTTGGTATTGAACTATTGTTGCGGATGATTGAAAAATACCTCTTATTGTAGTGGCCTTTTATAGAGCTTAAGTATGTGCCCATTTACCAAGAGACAATATTACTAAATCAACGGTGATTAGTTAAAAATAATCCATTGAGAAAAACATGTTGAATCTCATCTGGGCCAAGCCATCTTGTTTGCACCTTCCCCTTATGGTATTTATACCTTGAGTCATAAAGCAACGCCTAGTCATCTATGTTGAAATCTTTTGTCTTTATGTATTGATCATGCCATTTTATTCTTTGTCTCTACACAACTTATGTATGATGAATGACCTACATTTGAATTTCATCTAAAGAATTCAAGTGTGTAGTCGTTCCTTTTGAGTTGTTGATATCTTCATGTCAAGTGCTACAACTATACAAAGTATTTTGTATTCAAACTTGTAGACACGTAAAATGTCCTGATTGATACTAGATATATGATTTTGATCAACTAACACTATTTCTTCTAAAAATCATCTCAAATTGGTCATTTAATTGAATAATCAACATTATTTAATTAAATTCAGAAAATTCAACTATTAATCGAATAATGAAATTTATTGGATTAGTTCACCTTATTCTAACTAATTTCTCATCATATTTAATTAAATCTTCTCATTTGATTAAAAATCAATCAAATCAAATGTCGCATCTCCTAATTCACTCCAATTAATTAATCCTAAATCAGATTTCTAATCATAATTAACAATTCCTCTAGCTTTTAACTCCTCAAGAGTTAAATCAACTCATGGTCAACTAACCAAGTTGCACCTGAAAATAATTTCAATTAATTATCTAATTCATCTATTTTCCCTCACCAAGGCATATTTGAAGGAATATTCCTCTCAACCACTTCCCATTCAATTTCCCTCCAAAGGATTTCAAAAATCTATCACATCCTCTTACATTTACAATAAATTATCTTACAATATTTCAAATCCTCTTACATCCTCTCAAATCTCATTCAATTCCTCTTATACCATTTTCAAATGCTTAACCAACAACATTTACTTCTCTTCCATCCTCCTCGACTCACACATTTCCCAAAATGTGCTCCACCATCATCCAATGGAATGATGACAAGAGTCACATTCTCATTGGCTCTCAATTTATCCCACATTCATCAAATCCTACCATTCTTCAACCCTTGGCTTCTATAGATAGAGGCATCCTTTTCATACTATGGATCCATAACTTCATGCATTATCACAATAGCCATTTGAGTTCATAGAAGCCATTTGAGTTCATAGAATTTCATCCTTTTCATCCATTTTAGCTAGATTATAGCCATTTTTCATACTTGAAATCACATTCAACATCAAATCTTATCAAAGGGATTGGGAAAGGGTTTATTTCCACATCAAAGGAGTACCGCTTTTTAGTTTTAGGATAAAAAATGCAATAAGAAGAAAACACAACTTAGAGACAATGAACGCAACATTTTACCTTGGGAAAACCCTCCTACTCGAGGGGGAAAATCCCAGCAATGAATATTCTCTTATATATCAGAATAATATCAGGCCCTAGAAAGGTCGAATATAATACAAAGGATCTACACTTATATCTAATGCAATTTTATTAATACACTAAGTATTGACTCTTCTCCTTGATGTTGATTTGTTGCTTAGAAAACTCGACTTGTTGCTAAAGTGTGAATTTGAGTGAATGAATTGCTTAATTAAATGAGAGGACTTCATCCTCTTTATATACAAAGCTAGGCACCCTCCTTTCTAGGGCCGGCCTAGAGATAAATATAATTTTGTTTATGAAAAAAGAGGCTGACCTGCCTTGTTTACATTTATTTAAGAAAATAGATCCCAAAGCTACAAAACACTAACACTCCCTCTTAGCTAGGGAGGTATTTTCAAATATCCTCATCATGGAGTCTCTCAACATGATGCCCACAAATGGCTACACTCATATATGAAAAACCACATCTCAATCTTAGAGATGTACAAGAGATCATCATGGAGACTCTCAACATGATGTCCACAATGGCTACACCCATTTGTGGAACATACATATCGGTCTCAAAGTTTCATCATGGAGTCCCTCAACATGATGTCATCATGGAGTCTCTCAACATGATGTCATCATGGAGTCTCTTAACATGATGTCCATAATGGCTACTCCCATGTGTGGAAAGAAACGCATCTTAGTCTTAGAGATGTACAAAGGTTCATCATGGAGTCTCTCAATGTGATGTCATCATGGAGTCTCTCAACATTGCGTCCACAATGGCTACTCCCATGTGTGGAAAGAAGCACATCTCAATCTCAGAGATGTGCAAGGGTTCATCACAAATTCTCTCAGTGTGATTTTGTCATGGAGTATCTCAACATGACGTCTCATCTCAGTCTCAGAGATGAACAAGGGCTTGCACCTCATATTTCTCTATCTCAGAGAATTATACACTACAAGGGCTTTCACCTCGTATTTCTCTGTCTTAGAGAAATATACACTACAAGGGCTTTCACCTCATATTTCTCTCTCAAAGAAATATACATTACAAAAAATCTTCATGATGATGTCACTTCCTCTGGAGCTCCAAGTAGCTACATCAACCTTCTGACCTCCTCGTCTAAGATTTCTTGCAATCCTTGCCTTAGAGGAACAATTTCAAATGCACACCTCTGGTACTACTGACTTGTGAGAGTTTAGGACTGTCCTTTTCGACTGCATCCCAGATCACCCTATTCTAAATAGATTTTGGAGCGACCAATGTCAAATTCAGATTGATTGTCTTGTGCAATTTTTTTCTCTGCAGTTGAAGAGATCTTCTAGGGACTTTAGCACTTGGCCTTGCAACACTACAACCCACTTAGCTCACACCTTCACTTCTTCTCAGTGAGTCACAAAACTCCCTCTTGATACCTGCCTCAGAGATTGAAAATAAATCCTCTAGAAGTGAACTCCCCTCCATTGACTAATCTCGAAGCCTTAATCCTTTTCCTAGACATTCTCTCTACTCATATCTTGAATTCTTGAAATTTAACTCCCTTTGAATGTCATTTCCTCCTCTTTGAATTAGTTGATCACAATGACAATCTGTATAGGTTCTTCATTGTTTAGTGTCTTAATTTTTCTCAATATTCTTTATTGATGAAAACTCTCCATCCAAGGCTAAACCAACCTTGTTCCCTCAAGAGATGTCTCCAGTAAAGAATCATGAGAGTTATGTGCCACCAACTCAGTCTCATGGATACAAGCTATGAATCCATGTTTGTTCATTTCTCCAATTGGCGTGACTTCCTCATAGGATGCCTCAAGCTCTTCCTCCCTTTGAATTGCTTATGCAGTCTCTCATCATCCTTTTTCTCCTCGATCCATCCTACATTTTAGAGAGATTAATAATAGTTCATAGAATCAAACTACCTCGAGGAGAAATATACAGTCCAATGTTGGAAGCCTACATGATTTATTATTCCCAATGTTATTGCATGAATTATTATTAACTACATGATTATTACGATCATTATTCAAAGGTACAAACATAAAATACTTATCTCTTTAATGTTGGCTCCTCCAGTATTCACTTCGATCTCCCAACAACTTCTTTTCTTCGATGATTTAATACATTTCATATTTAATCAACGATTTCTAAAACAAGTTGAAGTTATCAAAATAGGCCACATGGCTTATTGATTTGTCTTCTTAGTTCAGTTGGGCAGCTTCAATGTTACAAATGTCCACATTCGTATAACCCATTCACTGCACTCTAAGAATTCTAGAGAGTATCGGCTATCTCAATTTCCCAAGATTTTTAAAATCTAATGAGATTTAGCTTCCAGAATATATTATCATCATAAATTACTCTCAGAGAGTCGTATGAATCAATGACTTCTAATTTGTATCTTCTTAACAAGACACATGCTCCTTGTTCTTTGATTTTAATTCCCTTTGATTCCTTTAAAGATTTTTCCTAAGTCTTCCATTGTTGATAGTGATATTGAAGAGAATACACATCATATAAATGAAATCATGTGAAAAATAAGGTAATATTTTAATTTCTCCCAATATTTTTAAAACCGATTATTTCCTCCTAAAAATCTCCCTTGTCTCATTCGTGGCTTCCAAAGAATCAATGAGAAATTATACATTGATAATATGTGATGACTACATAAAACCAATAAATTCCAGACATAAGTTTGGCGACAGTCTTAGCAAGCATGACTCTCTTCACAAATAATTTCTGAAGGTGACTTCATATGATTGAATTTTCATTACAAAGGATGTAATAACTTAAAGAATAATATCGCCCCCTTTTTAAATTCTTTGAATGACCTAGTGACTTATATATTGTCTTTAATTCCATCTGATTACTTTGAGGAAGACTGACTCCTCATATCTTGAATTTCAGTTCTCCTTTCGACTCATTGAAGTGATATCACGGGATTCCCAATTTCACAAACATGACAATGAGTTGTGATGGTGATTTTTGATAACTCCCAATCAACAAGTCGATTATGAAATATAATTTTTAATGCCCGTGTGCTAAAATTAGAATATTGGTTAGCAGATATATGAATACCTCCTCCAATTATTTGTGATTTGTCAGAAACCTTCCAGAATAGCGTCCATGAGAGAATATTTCAATATCAAACTATAGATTGAATTCCTTGGCACTTATGATAATCTTTGATTACAGAGTCTAGCATCTATAAAATTAGCGCCTCATTCATCAATAGAACCCATAATAACATTAAGGGAATGATCTCGACATTAACCATGAACCTTCATCAATCAATATAATCACATGATATCAAATCCTCTTATTTTCATTTCTCTTGACACAAGGATCAACTCTTGATAGCGGATGTAAGAAATCTCCAGTAATGGCAATGACTTCAATGAATATTGGTGCATCAAATGAACAACTTTCCCAGTCACAAATAAATATGCATCAAACATGAGACCCGGTCACATGAATATATCCCGCTAACAGTTTTAGAAGAAACTCTAGCCAACGATTATAAATATAGAAGATGCACACCACCGTCAGTAGAAGCAATAGATCCGATTTCTAAAGATAGCGTTATTGGAGGTGAGAAAAGGAAGAATCAATAAGCTACCAAGAAAGGAATACTCCACATAAAAAAATACTCCACTAGCTCAAAAATATGTATCGAGCATTCATGAAAGATCGTGGCGAAAATATGAAGGTGGAAGTCATATAACTTTGATTATTCCCTCGAATGTTGACTACTCAAAATTAAAACTAGTGAGTTCATAAATTCCCACATAAATATTAAGTATATCACATAGTGAAAGATTTGAGTGATACTGCTTAGCCAAATATGATCAGATCTTTTCTAAACCCGCTTTCATACCATGTTAGTTTTAGTATCTGAAATGCAATTAGAAAAAAACACAACTCATAGACAATGAACACAACATTTTACCCTAGGAAAACCCTCCTAATCAAGGGAGAAAAACCCAGCAATAAATATTCTCTTATATATTAGAATAATATCAGGCCCTAGAAAGGCTGTATACAATACAAAGGATCTACACTTATATCTGGTGCAATTTCATGAATACAATAAGTATTGACTCTTCTCCTTGGTGTTGATTTGTTACTTAGAAAACTTGCTCTTCTGTTGAAGTGTGAATTTGATTGAATGAATTTCTTAATTAAATTAGAGGACTTCATCCTCTTTATATACAAAGCTAGGCACCCTCCTTTCTAGAGCCGACCTAGAGATAAATACAATTTTGTTTATGAAAAAAGAGGTTGACCTGCCTTGTTTACATTTATTTAAGAAAATAGCTCCCAAAGCTACAAAACACTAAACCAATCCCACTATAGGATTGAGTTTTGGTTAGCTTAGTTGATTTCATATTGTGTTATTGCTTTATTTTCATGTTTTCAACTTTGTTTCTCCAATAATTTCATAGGGAGAATTATATTTTCTTCTCTAACATGTTTGACATTGTTTTGTTGATCAATTGTTAGCTTGTGCACGTTTTGCGCTCACAAAACTCAATTGGGATTAAAAATTTATTTCTATACACCAATTCATATGGTGTAAACCATGTTGTAGTCTTCCAATTTTTCCTGGAAGCCCAGACTACTTCAAGTAGCCTTGCTACCCAATCCTTTCTATGAAGTTGTACTATTTTAGTAAGAATACTCTTTATTTCCCTGTTTATAATTTCCAATTGACCATTAGCCTGGGAGTGGTAGGGTGTGGATTTATTGTGTTTGATCTCATATTTTTTTACTAATTTTTTGATCAAATCATAAGTGAATTAAGGCCCTTGGTCTGTTACTATTTCTTTAGGAACACCATACCTTGTGAAGACATCTTTATAAAGAAATTTAGCAAGATTTTCATCCCCTGTAATTTGTAATGCTTTTACCTCCACCTATTTTTTGAGATAATATGTGCAAACTAAAATATTTTCCTTTTTATTTGATGTTGTGGCTATGAGACCAATTATATCCAATCCCCACTTTTCAAATGGTGCAATGACTAATTGGGGTTGGAGTTTCATTTCACACTCTTAGTAGGTCTTCCCATCCTTTGGCATCTGGCACACCTTGTTGTGTACTTTACTACATCCTTGTGAAGTGTAGGCCAATAGTAACCAATGTTCAATATTTTGAGATTCTCCTTTTAGTTACAAGTTACCCTCCACAAAGTTCATCATGACATTATTTAATGATATCACAAAATTTATCTTCCCTGATGTATATTCTCATTATGTTATTAGGCCCTAATTAAAAGAGATAACTAGCCACCCATGAATAAGGGAAACTTCTCTCAACTATATGTCTCTTTTCTCTTGGTGAGAAATATGGTGGTATTTTTCCTACAGCCAGATAAATAGTTATATTTGCATACCAAGGTGTATGCACAAAGAGGCAAAATAAGTTTTCATTAGGAAATGAGTCATCAACAATATCCTCTATTGATTTTATTGGTAATCTTGAGTCGAATTTTTCTACTACATTGACCTTTCCTAGTCTATCCATAATTATGATATAAAATTCTTGTAGTAGTAATAACCACCTTACAATTCTTCCTCCAACCATAGGATTTTTCATCGGATCTTATAGTTTTATGGCATGTGTGAATAAAGACAGAGTAACCTATGATGTAGTGTCTAAAATTATTAATGACATAGACTACTTCCAACATTTCCTTTTTAGTGATTGTGTAATTAAGCTCTGCACCTTCAAGATTCTTGTTGATATAATAGGTAGCATATTCTAAATTTCCTTCTTTTCATCCTAAAACAACACCTATTGAAAAATCAAATGCATCTATGTGTATGTGAAAAGGTATTGTCCAATTTTGTCCTCTTAAGATAGGGGTCTTAATGAGTGTTGCTTTGAGTTTATCTACATTTTGGCATGAAAGGGTCCAATCAAATTCTACATCTTTAGAGAAGAGAACAAATAATGGGGCTTCTATCTTACTGGAATCTTGGATAAACCTCATATAGTAACCAACATGACCAAGAAAATTTCTAACACCCTTTTTATTTTGAGGAACATGCAGAGTGAAGATTACTTCTATATTATTTGGGTCTACTTGTATCCCCTTGTTGGACACAAAGTGTCCCAAGAACACTCCTTCAATTATCATCATGAAACATTTTTGATGACTAGAGGAAAGGTTGTTCTCTTGACATATTTTTAGTACTTTATCCAAATTAGTCAATGCTTCTTCATAAGTATTCCCATAGTTGGTAAAATAATCCATGTAAATTTCTATAGAATCATGGGTGAAGTTCAAAAATATACTTCAAACTTCCCATTGAAATGTTGCAAGAGTATTACATAACCCAAATGACAAGACATAATAGGCATACGTACTCCATGGGTACGTAAAATTTGTCTTATCTTGATCCTCTAGATCTATTTTTATCGGATTATACCCACTAAACCCATCTAAAAAGGAAAAATATTACTTCCTTTCTAATGAATCTAGCACCTGATCAATAAAAGGAAGGTGAAATGGCATCTTCTTGTTGTTGCATTTAATTATATATAATCAACACATACCCTATATTTACCTCATTTCTTTGGTGCAATCACCAATGGGGATACCCATTGGCTATTAGATATTGGATAAATAAACAATGTATCTAGCAACTTCTTCAATTCTTCTTTTTCTATGTAATGTATAGCTAGGTTCATTATTCTCTGAGGCTACCTCATTGGTTTGTAACCTTCATTAATATAAATTTTGTGCATACATAGGTGAGGATCTACACCTTTCATGTCATGATAGTCCCATGTGAATGCAGTTGCATGTGCTTGCAACATCATTATTAGTGAAGACTATTATGTAGTTGTCAATTGGGTGTTAACATTTAGTGTTCTACTCGGTGTATTCTCTATGGCCAAGGATGATGTCTTAATAGAGGCAATGTCAAGGTCTACTAAATTGGGATTGTAATTGTGGAGTAATAGTGTATGAAAAAGCTAAGAAGTAGACTCAAATACATTTGTAGGTATTATGTTATTCAAATGACAATGTGTTGGTTCCCCAAATCTGCAATCAAATTGAATCCTAAATGATTGCTAGGCCTAATGGGCATATTCAAGGAGAGATTTGGCCAACGAACAGGAGATTGAAATAAAACCCTTTCTCTCCTGCACTTAAGACTCTGTGAAACCTGTGGGGTGATCACAACAGTATACTTTCAAATACTTGTGTGCCAAAGTACCCAGAATACTATAAATAAATTATTCTCCTTTAAATATCTAGTAAACACAACACCCTAAAGGTTTGGTTGACCTTTCTAGTAGTGTCTAACTTAAACATGAGACATATTATGCATTAAATTCCACACACATTCACACTGAGATAGATAAGTTAATTTGATTTTAATTTTTAGTTGCTACAAAAGAACCTCAAGAGACTACAACATTACAATACTCGTGCCTAATCTAGGGTGGAGTCACCTAAACCATGAAATATAAAACTCATTACAACATTCACTGTATCATAACTATGCCTATCAGATGATGCATTAGACCATTGATACTAGAAACCAAACAAGCCATAATTTATTAATCCAAGCATAAAGTTGCACAAATATTCATTCATGTTAATACAATTTAACTTATTCCTTGAATAAAAGTAATAAAATTGAACAAACATTCATGGAAAGACAAGAAGATGAATAAAAAAAACCCTTGATTTCTTATATTCAAAACTTAAGCAATGTCTACAATGGAGAAAACTAAACTAGAATATCTTACCATTTATTTATCAAAGATGATAGTGTTGTAATTACATTCATCAATATGAAGACTTAGAAGACTCCCAGAACCTTAAAAAAACCCCTATTCTATTACAAACTGTTACAAAAGAAGTATCTCCCGTAAGAAAAAAAAGAATGAGAAACCTTTTTGAAAGAAGCAGAAGATTACATTTAAGGAAATTGAAAAACCCTAAATGACAATCTTCATCAAACACCTGAAATCACTCAACTTTGTTAATCAGTAACCATCTCCAACTCTTGAAGAATCTACATTCAATTTGATTCCCACCTCTTGATTTCCCTTGCATTTTCTTGCCCTACAGCTAAAAGTTTTGTCTTTTCCATGAAGAGCCATCATTCATTTCCACTGACTGCAAAAAAAACCCACTTTTTTTTTATAGGTGAACACTTTTGACTGGAGCTATGAACGAGTGAGGCCACATTCGGGGGACTTCATCCCCATCACTTCTCCTCCATCTCTACTATTCCTCTCCTCCATCTCATCTCTTTTTCTCCTTTGACTCCTCCATATCCACTCCTCTTTCTTCTCTCCTCATTTTTCCTTCTCTCCTTCCTCTTTCCTTTACCTCTTTTTTTCCTCCACCTCGCTTCCTTTCCTCAGCTCCTCTATCTCCACTCCTCTCCTCCTCTCCTCTCCTCTCCTCCTCTCCACTAGTTCCTCTCTTCCATCTCTCCTCTACCTCCTCTCTTCCTCCTTCATTTCTTACTCTCCTCAGCTTCTTTGAATCCACTCCTCTCCTCCATCTTCACTCTCCTCCATTTCTCTCCTCTTAGGCTCCACTCCTCCTCACTTCTCAACATTTGTCAACTCCACAATCCTATAGTCATTGCCTCTTACTCACACCAATCCTCCACACCACTAAATCCTCTGTCAACTCAAGCACCTATCAACTCTACCACCCATCCTATCATCAACTCTCCTCCGACCACTCTACAATTGTCAAGTTATGCCTGCCTTTTCCATTGACAACTCCAACTTCCATCTACAACCTCCCCATGATCTCCCTCCGGCCCAACTCCTCCTTCATTGACCCCACAACACTGCCCGCCAAGCACATCCAATGCTCCACCCTTGTCTCCTTTGTGTGCCTGCATTCTCCCTACACAAGCAAGCACTCCCACAAGCCACCATGGGATTCAAACCTTGGGTAGCCCAACTACTACCCTTGAACTTAACCGGTGCACTGCATGCTCAACCCCGAAAAAAACCCACTTCTTATTATTACCCCATAGCTGCAAATTATTTAATACCGCTATCAAAGCCCTTCACTTTGTACTTACCTTTCCCTGAAAAGCCCCTTTACCTATGTATTCACCATTTACTGCCCTGCAGATTTTTTTTATTCTTCACTCACTATGAAATCCTTTACACACTTTCGTTTCTTTTACTGTAGTTGAAAACAATTTTTTTTTAAAGTGAAAGCCTTCATTCACTTTATCGAGCCATTAAAAATATTTGACCCATGGGCTTTACATTTGTATTTTACATTCAAAGCCTTTTTTCCCAAATTTTATGCCTTTATTTGGGGAGGCATTAATCTTTTACCGGATTTCACCTTTACTTTGTGTTTTACATCTAAAATCTTTACTCTTTTAAAAGTGAAAGCATTTAAATCCTTCCTCGGGAAAATAAAATGTTTTACCCATGCCACTTTTAATTATTTGCCTAGCAACATTTTATATTTTACTCAGGAAGGCTTTGAATCATTTACTCAGGCAATAAAAATACTTTACCCATGGTCTTCACACTTTGCACTTTAAATTTATTTTTTTCATTTAAATGGTGAAAACCCTTAATTTTTGTTTCATCAGCAACAAAAACCTTTAAATACAGCTTTTGCATATTTGCAAGAGCCCACCTTCCTATGTGGAGCCTTCCCCCCTCCCCCATTACTTTCTCATGATGGTAGCATAGAATCACACGGGCTCAACCATTGATTCAAGCCTCTTTTTCTATTCTTATTATCCTCAATGCTGCAAAATGAGGCTCAGGGACCCCCTATCAAGCTCTTCCTTGATTTCTCCCAGCTTTTAAGATCACAGAGAACAAATTGCAGTGGATTCCAATTTATTTTTCATCATTACTGGGTCATTTTTTCTGGATGAAATTAAAGCATGGGGCATCAAATTTGGACCAATTAGAGCCTCCAAAAATTAACTGGAAGACTAAAAATGTGATCAACAGTCCATTCGACAACAGCCTAAATCCACATCAAAATGCCTCAGAGAGACCTCCAACACCCTTCCAATAAAGTGTTTGAAATGGTTTATAAAGCATTTGGTGTTTCTTGAAAGCCTCCAACACTCTTCCTCGCTTCCTCATGAGACTTTGCTGACAGCTTTCACTATGATGGGCTGGTAGGGAAAGCCTGTCATGAGAGAATAGTTTATAAAGTTAAAAATTTATAAAATATTAAGTATTAAAATATTCCCTAATACTTGCATCTTCACTAGGATTAAGGGGTATCCTACAAGGATTTCTTTAGGTTGTAAAACCATAAAATCTACAAGGTATTCCCATGAGTCTAGTGTGATGACCAAGTCTTCTATAACACCCTTTGGTTTAATAGTTGACCTATTTGCTAGTTGTAAAATAGTAGTTTAATGGTTTTTTTGTCATAACATTTATGGTTGCTCCTAGGTCAATTAAGGTGTTTTTAATGGGATTTTAATTGATATGGACATATACTATAGGGCTTCCAAGGTCTACATATTTAGGAACGACTATATTTCCTAACATTATGTTAGCAATTTTTCCTAAGATATGCACAGTTTGGGAGTCCTTATGTTTTCTTCCTAGCTTATTAAGGCATAACTCATAATTTTTTTGTATATTGGTACTTCCTTAATTGCTTAAATCAGGGGGATTTTATACAACATTTTTAAGCTGGCATAATAGGTCATATTCAATCTCAAAATGTTTTTTTGTATAGTTATTCTTTCAAGAAGTGGTGATTCGAGACTTATGGTGTTTGGGTGAGCCTGAATTTGTTTAGCTTCTTTAGGTTGTTTGTCCATAATTTCTACTAGGGGCTCCTCATCAATAATCTTTGTGATGTGAGGAGATGAAGGCCTAGATAGCATTTTCCCTAAATGGAGATGGACATCACTCACCTCAACCCCATAGGTTGGGCTAGAAACTGAGGTAGTCTTGGTTGTGATGATGTAGCCATGGTTGGATTTGGCATTATAATAGGTTGTTGTGGTTGTATGGGTTGTTGTGGCTACAGGTAGTTTGTATTTTGGTTTTTCCATTGTTTACCTCCACACACTTGTGATGACCATTGGTTTTGTTGGGGTAGCCATTGGGAATTCTAATTTGGGGGATATTAAGATTATGGTAGCCAAATCCTTTATTTTTGTTGAGTCCAATTAGATATGGGTCATTGGCCATAGTGGATTTTGTGTATTAGTCCAAGGCTAAGGGTTATAGATTGAGAAGTTTGAATTACCACCTTGAAATGACATATTGTAAGACAAGGGGTCTTGAGGCATACCTTTTCTTGGTTTCCATGGTTTTCACTGAGTGATGTAGAACACTTGGCCTTCTTCATCCTTCAAGGCATGAAATTCAGGCTTCCCTTGCTTTTCCTTAGAGATGTTATCCAACTTCTTGCATTTGTAGTTGATCCTCTCATGGCGGTAATGTGAACAAAATTCAGTTAGGGTTGCCTCGGCTTCCTCTTGCTTCTTTTTGATATGAAAGGTGTCTAATTGGGTAGCCAAGTGGCTGATTATGTCCTCCATATTGGATATGAGGCTACTAAGTTCCACTCTTGAGACCCTAGAGAATGTTTTATTGAAAGAAGAGGCTATATCAACATGGGTCTTTTTTATGGATGATTTGGAATAGTTTATGCATAACTTGAAAATCTCATCAAAAGGTAGCTAAGAGATATCTCTTTCCCCTATGAGATTTAGAGCATACATACAATCTTCATGTACTCTCCATAAAAATACTAGTTTTAATGACTTAGGAGAGAGTCTATTTTGAGGTGATTTCTTCAAACATAATTGAAATTTTCCACATAATCCTTAAGCAATTCATATTATCTTTGTGAATTCCTAAAGGTGTCATCCCTCTTCTTGTCTATGCCTTTGCAATAATCTTGATATTTCTCCATGAATTTAATGTTCACTGTTTCCTAGTAGGGGACTGGATTCCTCCCCAACCCCATAAACTAGCACAAAGTGACATCCTTTAATGTGGCTAGAAATACTTTGATCTAGTGAGCATATATATTATAATCATAACTCTAGTACAAGACATCAAATTCAAAAAGGAATGTGTTTGGGTATTCAGTAAATAATCCATAAAAAATGGGTATCGTTGAAGGAGGTATGTTCTTAAGAGCATCCCTTTCTTGGTTTATTATTGGAAACTTGAATATCACATGCTCATTTGGGTTTTCTACTACCTCTTCAGCCATGATTTTAAAATGTCTTCTAGAAGTCTCCTTTGTGTCTAGGGTAGCTACTAGTGTGAGGGACAGTTCTTTTTTGTTAATTCCCCCAATATGTTCTTTGTTAGCACCAATTCCTTTAAATTCCTCATGAATTGAGGGGAGAAATATTCCCAAAGAATATCTCTTCCTTTGCATGTAATGGTTCCTTGATTTTAAAGTGTTGGTTATTGTACACTATTAGTGAATAGTTCTTTGTTGATTCTTAAAAATGTATTTGTCCTAATGTTAAAATAAAAATTACTATTCTATAAAAGCTTGGAAGTAACTTAAAACATACATAATAATTTTGAACTTAGAATCATCCTTGACAACAGTGTAAAAAATGTAGAGCTTCCTCTAATGCATAATTAACTAGTGCTAATGATTATGCACATGGCTTAATGGACCTGAAGATCCTAGACTAAAGATTTCATCACTCAAGAGAGAGCTTCATTAAATTATCAACCAAGGATTCGTAGGCTTTAGAGGATGCTGGAAATATATATGAATTCATGAATTCTAGATTTCCTACATCGATTGAGTATAGGTAAATGAAACATAGATAAATGGGGTAAAATATTTTAACCAAAATAAAATTTTATTTTACAAAATAGAGTAAATGAATACAAATAACTATGTAATTTCTAGAGGTACTTAATGCTTATGAATATAACCAAATAACTATTATACTATATTATGTCCTAACCTAATTAACCTTCAAAGTATTGAACAAAGTATCGACTAAAGATTCTAATTTAAAATTTACTATGCACCATCCATAATTACATGAACTAAAAACTACCAATTAAACTTGCAATGTATAATCTAATCTATCAATCTAAATTAATGTGGTTCTAGAGTACCTCAAGTGACCCTTTCTTGAGTTGCTACGTCCACAAAATCTCTTTAATCACTCACTCAAAAAATCATGTTACTAAAATATTTGTTTTTAAATGTATTCTAATTATATATATAACTGCAAACATAATATAACATGAAATCTCATTCAATATAACACATACATTAAATAGATCTCCTCCTCGATAGTGTATCCCACTATATAGGGTCCATAAGAGGGTCCAATTATATGTGAATTAAAAAAAAAATTAAAGTAGATGTCAACTCTCCCTTAAGAATAAGCAAAGGACTGAGTTCCCTAAAAAAAACCTTAAATATAGAAATAGGAGTATAGAAGTCAAACAAGGAATTTGTACTCAACCAAGATTAACCGTGATAACAAAAAAAATGCCCAAACAAAGTAGTTTCTATTATAATTCTTATTCCTATTGGGAAAAAACTTCTTCTCCTGCCTTTCTTATTAAAATATAAGAGTGATATAATTTATCCATGATCAGATCCTTAAATGAGTTCCTTCATCTTCTTCTAAAAGTGATCACAATGTAGTATATTGACTCCTTTTCATCGAACCATCCTCCTGATGCTACGGGTTAAGAAACCTATTGTTGTGAGTTGACAAGTTTCTTGCTGGAAATGTTCATCTTTATTCTTCAAGGAATTTTCATGCTAACAACTATAATTAAACATAAAATCCTACTAAACTTATGAACATTCATAATTCATACGTGCCTATTAATATAACATGATTCAACTTCAAATTCTTTAAACTAATTAAAGTTATATAAAACGTCTGGTAATGTCTTTAGAGTTTAGCAAAAAATAATGATTAAAGTATGTGACTTAAGAATGGAAATATGACATTATCATGACTCATCAATTTGGTTTCAGGAAGGAAACATCCCATATATAAGACAAGCATCTGGACTAAAAGGATATTTTCATAATCACAAAGGATATGACAATTGTATGTTATCAAGGTTTATGTAGATTTCTAAGGAACTTTATATTGAAAATGCATGTTTCAAGAGTGATGTTTGAAGGATTGCAAGAACATGTTGATGTTCAGTATCTATGTTTTTTTGTGCTATTTACAGAGTGGTATATACTACAATGACCATGAAAAATGCAGATTAATAAATATGCACATAAGAAATCAAGCAAGCATGCACAAGGATTTAAAGAGAAACTTGATCTTGCCCCTAGTCAAGATGGAAACTAATTGATTGATGGATGATGATGATGATGAAAACGTTTTTGATGTGAGAAGGAAACATCCCAAAAAAACAAGGACTGGGAAAGACATATCCTGATTATGATAATATGACTAAGATGGATCAAGGTTTCGAGTGAATTTGGGAACAAAACCAAGGGATGTCCTAGACAATGCACTAGATTGTATAGTAAGATTGCATAGATTGGGGTTTTTGTATTTTGATGGAATAATTTTAGTATTTTATGAAGATCAAGGTAGGTAGGGGCGATGGGTGGAAATTACATGGATTGGATTTATGGATGGAAATTTCATGAAAAAATTATGGAAGATGAGGCAAATTTTTCCCGTGTAATGGTCCACAAAAATATTTGATCTTACACATGATGTTGGTTTGCTAGGTTTTCATCATGGTACTTATCCAAAGCACCATAAGAATGGTTTTCACTATGAATTATTTCTCTTTACCATTTTTTCATTTTTATTTTCAGGTATGACACCTATTTACTAGATTCTCATCATGGTGACTACCCCAAGGCACCATAAAAATGGTTTTCACTAAAGGGAAACTTTTATCTTTATTTTTTTTTTAGAATTTTCATTTTTTCATTTTTTTCTAATATTTTATAGATGAAATTTATCTTCAAATAATCACTAATTTTCTAGTCCATTTGACAATTTTGATGTAGATATTAGTGTCATGATATTCCAATAGTGACCTATACAAAGGAGTTGCCTTGTTAGGATCATGGCGCTTTCATACAACTGTTAGATATTATTTTAATCCTTGTTAATACAAAATTTGGACTTATCCAAATGTGTACATCATGATAAAGTACCATGAGAGTCCCTATAATAGTGTTTTTGCTATGACATGATGGATTTGTGAGGTAGTATTTTTGGATTTTAGGTGAGATGTTGGATTGTGATGGGTGTTGGTACATGCAGGTGGACTAATTGGCATTTTAGATGTAGGATTTTTTATTTTCCAAACTTGGGATGGTGGAAGATATATTTTGGATTGGGATAGTGTTTAGAAAAAACACTTTTATATACCTTGTATGATGGGATTGATGAACATTTTGAAGGTGGACATGATATATGTAGGAGACCTCTTTTCTCATGGCTCCACATTTTGATTGAATTTTGGATTGGGATTATTTTGTTTGCTTGATCCAATTTTATTTAGGGTCTATGTAACTTCATTTGTCAACTTGAATTTATCGATTCAATGGATTTTGACATTTGGTCATTTTCTTTGCAAGAATTTTATTTTTATTGGTCCCAATTTGTGGATTTAATCATTTTGCAATGGTGGTTTGTGGTGTGGATGGAAGGAGTGTTGGAAGTAATCTTATGATAAGGATTACACATGGACTCTATTTTTATGGTAGTACTAGATGGAGTTTCCCCAACATCATGTATGTATCACTAACATAATTAGATTTGTTGATTTAAGAATAACTGAAACCTTGATGTATATAGGATTTGCCCAAAACTATATTGATTTTAAAATTCCTTGATCATGTAGGCCTAATCATTTTCCTTGATACCACATGTTCTCACATACTTTATTTAAGATGGGGTATTTTTTGTTTTGGAAGAAAAAAGCTAACCCATATTTGTGTAGTTTAAAACCATCAGTATTTACTACTCATCATCTACAAGAGATCCCATTTTGAAAAAAAAAGACTATCCTAATTTATAGGGTGACTGAGCTTTATCCTTGTTAATGATTAATGTCTCTTGATAATTTGGGTTGTTGAGATGATACATGGTAGCTTTTGTATCAACATTTTTATGTGATTCATGTTATTTTTTTATTATTTATGTATACAAGGGAGGAAAGTGTCTCATATTGGGAATTGGAGGTGGTTGGAGTTTAGATAGAATCGAGTTCAATTTTGTGATCATGGATGACATATAGGTGGATGAGGGGATCATCTTGGATTTCTTGATCAATGATAGGGCCTTGATCAAATAGAGTTTTATATTAGATGTCATGATGATTTATTGGTATTTTTTGTATAACTTGATTTTGATTTATTATGGAGTTTATTTCATCATGCTTTGGATTTTTGTCTTAACATAGATCCAATGATTCAAAAAATGGAAATTTTTTTTGGATAATGATAGGATTTTCTTTAATGGGCTTAGGATTTTAGATATGAAGCTCTTGAATGAGCTTGATAGGTGATGAAGGGCGTGATGGTGAGAGATTTTTGGATGGCATATGATTAGCAATTATGGTATTGCCTAAATCTTTTTACATGTCAGATTCTAAGATTATTTACATTAGTCCTTGGAGAAAATCCCTAAAGGTTTCTTCAATGAATGGGTTTTTATATTGGGATGGAGTGGTTGGTAATGGTTTAGAGGATGAGGAATTGGAATAGGATATGGATATGGATGCTACAATTATTTATTGGTTTTGTGATGGGGATGATGATTTGGGATATGGTTTGGTGTTGAGGAAGGCTTTGGATGGAAGATGGTTTCCCTTGTTAAGGTTAGAATAAGGATGCATAATGGATTTTTTGGGGGGATTAATGGTATATATTACAATAATTGGTTCATGATATAGAGTGTAAATGGATGGATGACAAGAGCTTATGGATTATTGTTAAGGTGGTTAGAATGATGGGGATATTTGGATTTGAGGATATAAAAATGGGTGAATAGGTATTGTGGGTTGTTGGTATTGATCGAACATATATGGATGACTAGGCATTGTGGCTTTTTGGAACATGGATAAATGACACTTGTTTAAGGTAATATGCTCTAATTTTTGGTCATCATAGGGAGAACACTTTGTTTGATCCACAAGACTATCATTATTATCAAAGCGGTCATATTCTGGTTAATCAATAAGGCTAACATCATCCTCATCATTAGAGAAGGGGTTTTCAGTTTGACTTAGGAGACTATTAAGGTAAGATGAAGGCATGGTTATGAATTTAGATTAGGATGGATACGATGGATAAGTTGGTGGATAAAGGTTGGATTTTAAACCCTAGGAAGAGTTAAATTCAAGCAATCAAAGGCTCTTTTGGTTTTCTTTCTTTTTTGGAATTTTATGTTTTTTCAACTTTTTTGGTTCTTTTTGTTTTGAAATCTTATACTGAGAAAAAGGTAAAAGATTAAAAAATATAAGGCATAAAAAGGATAAGGTCCCTATTGGGTTTTTGAATGGGTGGGTTCTAATCAAATAATAACAAATACAAAAGGCACACCAACAATCCTAAAATTAATTAGGTGGGAGTGACTTCTAGTATGGGCCCATGAGCCAAAGGATAATACACTTATCTGTGAATGGTAGTTAGGCATCACAACTATAAAGGGTGAATGGTCTCTTATCAAATCTTGTTAAATTTTTTACCTTGGTTAGCTCTATCTCATCACATGGAGGTACATCGTGAGTAACTTCAAGGTATGATACACATCCCTTGCACCACACTAAAAGGCAATCAAATGACTCAAACTAAGCTATAAAATTTATCTAGGGGAATCCTTGATATGCCACAAGGGAACGTTGGTCATAATCCATGAGTTTGAAAGTGAAAAATGTAAAACAACTAAGAGAAGAGGGTAAAACACCCTTCTCCTTCACTTCCCCAAGGTATAAAGTTCTTGGGGGCTTAGTCCAAATGGCATTCACAACTTCTAAGAGGTATATCTTTTGATTCACCCCCACTATTTATACTTCATTAGAATATTAGAGTTGGGGTCATCCTCTAAGGTGGTTAAATCCCTAGACATGCCACCTAAAAATAAAAATAAGTGATGTTTTTATTCTCAATATCACATAAATCGTGCAAGAGAAAAGAATACATACACACCCTTTGAGAATAAAAGATAATTGTTCTTTGATTAACCAAATTGGAATATGATGTTCATTTTAATCTTAAAATATCTAGTTGAAAATACACATAAAAACAAAGAAAACAAAAATAAAAAGGTTTATAAGCATGTCTTCTTAATTTCATCCTACAAAACCAATTTCATTAGAAGTGTTATTTTATTGCTCTTTGGCTTGGAAAAATTTATTTGGTTACATGTATTTCTATTTCATGGTTAAAAGGTGATGCATTCAACGATTAGCTCAAAAAAGATAAAAGAAGACTTCAAATCAAAAAAATAATCGCACCATTAGATTGCATGCCAAATTTTGATAATTTAAAATAAAATAAAAATGATAATGTATACAAAAGATATTTTTATTTCAAGATTAAAAATGAAACACTCACCTTGACTGATTATAACTATTTTTTGATCGTTAACTTGGAGAAATAACTTGATTCACAACTTCTATCTCAAAATTGGCTTTCCAATGCTTATAAAAATTAAAATTATGATCAATACATCAAAAGTTATAGGCATTTTTCATAAAGGGAAGTTTGTAGTTTTAAAAATTACAAAGGGGGAGAATAAACAATTTAGCCAAGTGATTAAACCTCTCTAAATAATTTTTTTAACCAAAAAATGGAATAAAATTAATTATTAACAAAATTTTAGATGCACAATAATGAATTTACAATCCAAAAATAACATATTTGTATAAATGTACGAATTTACAAAGAAAGTGCCCAAAAACTATAATTTTTAGCCTAAAATATTATCCTGCACCAAACTATAGACTATTATGTTTACAAATTTGTTTCTTGGGCCTTCTAGATGAAACCGTGATGTTTATTTTTTTCCTTAGAGGTTCCTATAAAAACTTGATTTGTAAAACCTCTTGAAAAGGCCTATAACCTGAAAGACAAGAAATAAACAAAATAGACACATAAACAACAAAAGTTAAAGGTTAGCATGTTCACATTGGGTTCACCAAAATTTAAGCATTGAAATTGAAAAATAAGAAATAAAAAGACTCAAAAATATAAAATCAAATCAAATCAAATCCTGCTTTACCAATCTCACTACAAACCTCAAAATAAATGACGTTGCTTTATCTTTTGATGCTGATGTTACATTTTAGTAGCATAACACTAGTTTGATTTGAGGATTGATTTTGACATAATAAATTTGCACAAAGTGTGAGATATGAAAATGATAAGGAATGATCCTATTTATAAAATTTCCAAGGAAAAATCAAATAAAAGATGAGGATAAGAATAAAGACTTTAGTGAATTAAACTAACTATGAAGTCAACTCAACTAGAAAATAAAAATTTGTCATTTCAAATCTATGATATGATAATAATGAATTATTTAATCTGATTAATAAATAAATTTGAGGAATATGTTTCTATTTGAAGATTAAGTTTCTTGAAGAATGAATCTATAAGGTTTCTAAAATCAAATAGAGTTAACTAATGAGACAAGATTGAGATTATAAAAGGGGTGGAGTTAACTGATCAAGGAAGAAATAGTTAACTAAAGAGATGGAAATGGAAATTATTTAAAGGGTATGTGCAGGATCATCATGGAAAAAATAGGCCCTTAAGTGGCAGTAAAAAGACTGAAAACCAAAGTTAGACAACTTGACATAAAAATTTGAATAAGTTATCTATATTATTTTAAAAAATTGTAAAAATAGAATATGTAGAAAATTGAATGTAGTTTCTAAACTAATAAACCTTTATTTAAAAAAAAAAATCTATTTGGTGAAAAAATTTAATTTCAATGCAGTAGTATTTAAATTTTAGGGTAAAAATAAGAAGTAGGTGTCTGTCTGACCACCCTAACCACAATAAAATGATAATATTTTTTTATAAGATTTTAGATATTAGTAGAGGACTCAAGTTCGGATGTGATGCACATTTTTTTATAAGTTTTTTCCAAGTAAATAATTAATTATGAATATTTTATTACAGCTTTAAAAAAATAAAAAATCTCGTTTGTCTAACTACCTTAACTTGCTCAAAAATTCATGAAATTCAATTTTATTTTTTTTAATCCTATATTATGAAAAGCATAGAATGTGGTGCATGTTTCAGATTCAAAAAATGTGATACCATTTGAAAGTTATAGATGTTTTTCAATCAACCTATCAATCAGGACTTTATTCGTAATTATAATAGAAAATGAATAATAATTATTTATTAAATTCAAAGCAAAGCATAATTTATATTGGTGGAAATCTAAGAATTTCCTCTAAAAACCCTTTTCATTTCATCAATTTTGGGTAAAAAAAAAGTCATCAACCACATGGGCCATCATATGGCTTACATATCACCACTTTTTGGCCCATCATGATCCTGCACATACCGTAAAAGTGGATAATTAACTCACATTTAATAAAATAATATAATTTCATTTAAATAAATGGGTAATTGAAATAAATGGTAAATAATAATTATTTAATAGATAATAATAGGTTATGTGATTAATGATTATTAATGGATAATAAATGAATATTGATCAATTCTTAATTAATAGATATAATTAATGATTTGGGTAATGATTAGGGTTAATGATTAGGAGGAATATTTTAGGCGTATACAAAGACAATACCACTATTTTGTGCACCACATAGACCATTATGAATCTCTTTTACTATGATAGGAATCTCTTCTGAATTAAGGCATCTAAGTAGAGTACCATCGAAGCTCCTTCAATATCATGTTTTTCTAAGGATAATGAAATATGATGAGTGAAGAATAATGGTTTTGTGTTGTGTGTGAGATAGATTGGGTGGTAATTCTTGATTATGGAGGTAAATATATATGTCTTGATACAAAGGATTGTTGGGATCAAAAGGTCATCAACTAATAATTCATAGTCTAGAATGTTCTTTTGAATGTCTAAAAGAAATCCAAATGTATCCATGGAATCTACTCCTTTGTTGTTGACTCTACTCACCTATTCAAACGGAATGGAGATGAAATATTATGTGAAACTATCTACCATATATTTATAGGGAATTATTTTATCATATTTGGTTTGATATTTATTATTGACTTGGTTGATAATAAGCTATGAATCTCCATAAACTAGGAGATGGTGGATGTTCCATTGTATTGCTATTATAAAACCCTTGATTAAAGCCTCATATTATGTCATACTATTTGTGTATTAGGAAACCCAATTTGAATGAATTGGGAATAAAATAACCTTGAGAGGTGGAAAAGAGGACTCCTACACTTGACCCTTTATTTGTATAAGATCCATCCAAATAAAATCTCCAAGATACTAAATCATCCAAATTGAAGATAAACACATCAAGAATTTTTTTGACTAAATGATGATTACCTATTAATGGTGCTTCTAATAATTAATTAGTCTTGACCTATCATTTTATTCATCTTCTTTATGCATACTCTATGTTACTGTATTACTCAAATATGTGAAGAATGTATGACTAGACAAATCTAGATACCAACCACTATAATAGATGTATAAATAACCCTAATGTAAACTAATATCCATATTTAATTACTACAACAAGAAAATATTCAATGAGATATAACCTTCTAGTAATTCAAAGAGATCTAGAAAAGCATTATGGCCTCAAACAAGAAAAAGGTCATATAGATTTCGGGTGCAATAACAAATATTCATGTCTTGAGGAGAATTTTTTTAAGGGAGGATGATGTTAGTAGGGAAAATATCATAGTCATAACATCTACAAACCACCACATTTGATTGCAAGAACAATGTAGAGCCTTAAGCTAACTCCAATAGAAGCTAAGATAAATAAATCTTAAAAGGGACATGTCTCTAATATAAAAAGTATGTGTATAATATGTAGAATATAAATATATAATATAATAATAAAATTAAGGAAGAGAAACATAGAAAAGGGAGAAATTAAGATGTATTCAAAATAAACTATTGATATTGTATTTTATTGGACTAATAAATGAATAAATACTAATTTATTTAAAAGTGGTTTTAGTTTGTAATAGATTATGAAGTGTGAAATTAATATTTGGGTTATCACCATTTTATTTTTTATCTTATCAGAGTATGACATGATCTACCACATAAAATTTGATCATTCTTAATTATATTGTAAACACTAGGATATAAATACAACATGCAAGAATCCAAGACTTAGAACTCTAGTTTGTGAATCCACGTTTGTTGCCAATAAAACACTTGGGATAAGTGTGTGAACATGTGTCATGTGCTTATGAGGTTAGACAACAAAAAAATTAATTGGGTTAAGCTCATGTGAATAGGTCTATTAGGTGCTAGATAAATTTAAACTAGATAGGTAATGCTTATTTTCCACTAACAACTCTAGCTACTCTATTCATCATTGTTTTGGTGTTATCTCATCAAGGTTATGCATATGATTCTATTTGTTTTTTACCTTGTGCTATCTTACTCTTAGTAGTGTTTTTGTGTGGTTTGGTTATGGTGTTTAGTTTTGACAACAAATTAGAAATTTTAGGTTTTTGGTTGATGGGTTGGAAATGCTATTCAATCAAGAGAATGGCCTTGATTTTAATTAGCTTTTTTCTTCAAGAAAACAACCTCCATTATGTCTCATACAATATATTTCACCAACACACAAAGAGGTATTTTGTGTAATACCCCTCTGTTTTGCCTTTTGGTTGGACAGTGTGTCCTTGTGTTGTTATGTTGTTTTGATGTGTTTCTGGATATTTAGATACCTTATTATGTGGGTGTTATGTTTGTGCTTTGACTATGGTACTCGACTTCTATGTGATCGCTATCTATAAAGCGACGTTAATGTTATATTTTGATGTGCTGGTATTTTATTCTGATGTTATCATTACGGCATGTTTTGGATTAGCATTGTGAATGATTGAATTAATGATGTTTAGATCATATTAATGATGTTAGATTCGTCAGTTAGTAATATTATATTGGTGAAGAGGACGGTATCGCATCACTCACTTGTGAGCGCTCTGCGATTTTGTGATTTCTTCTTCACAATGTGTTTTAATTATGACATATATATGCATGTGCATATACTCTTTGTTCGCAGGTTGACAGGTACAAAACATCGACTCCGCCTAGTTTCTCAGGTTTCAGCATTTCCAATGCCCAATGGTATTCGATTAGGAGATAGTAGCTAGGTTTTTTGTGCCAAGTCATCACCCTAGTCATAGTGTGTCGTCAGGTGTTAGTCGGGTTGTGTTGCTTTGAATATTGTTCCCTCTCTTCGATTATTTAATTGCAAGTTGAAAAGGGTAATTAAATGGCTTTATGTATTTAAGTAGTTGATTAAATTAATCTAGTAGTGATGCTAGAAATGTTATTTAATTTATTAATTAATTTAATTTAATTAATAAAATGATTTAATTTTGGTTTAAATTAATTTTATTGATTAATTAAATTGATGATGTTTAAATCAGATAAGTATTTCATGGTGAAATTGTGGATTTAATGTTTGAAATTGAAAGGATTAAATTGGAAACTTAGAAAAAGAATTTAAATTGCATTTTTTTTTTATAAGAGTTTGAATTCAAAAATTGAAAAAAGAGATATTTTGAGATATTTTGAGATATTTTCCGTTTTCTATTTTCAGAAACTGATGAGGGTTGTTGTATGGATATTTTGAGGATTTTCATTATTATTGAATTTTTTCTTCACAATTTTGGAGGAAAAAGGTTTAAAAATGGAAGAATAGAGGAGAGGAAGAATTTTGTTGTTTTGTGGGTTTTGGATTGAAGTTGTGGGTATTGTTGATCTGAAGAGGTAATCGAAGCAAGGTCCGGTGCACCATCTAGATCTTCTCAAACACAAGAATACCAGGTTCATATCTTTAAATTTAGTTGTGTTTGGAATTTTGTTTCTATGTGTTTGTTGTTGAAATCATGCTGGAAAATTCAAGAAAAAACTAGATCTATGTTGAAAACTCCATGTTAAAATTGGTAGCAAATCATTAACCTCTGTTTTATTTGAGTTCTCTCATAATATTATTGAGGTTCTTGATTGAAAATTTCTATCTTAAATTTGGTTTCTCAATTTATTATACAAATTTAGTTTCTAAATATATATACATATGAATATATATACATATACATATATATATATATACATATATATATATAGTATTGTTTTTAATTTTGGGAGGGTTGTTGTTAAATTTTTGGGAAAATACCCAGTTGAAAATCCCTAGGAATAAAATTAAAATATTTAATAAAAATAAAAAAATAAATAAAAGAGAGTTTGGGAGGGAAGCGCTGGGGGCTCACCCCCACCGTGCCCCCCATGGGAGGCGTGTGGGGAGAGTCACGCCCAGCACAGCCCCCCAATCGCCACTGTGGGTGGGAGGTGACTGTGTTTCCACAGTCGCCACCCACGGTGGTCGGTTCGATTGTGTTTACACAGCCATGCTCACCACTGTGGGAGTCGGTTGTGTTTACACAGTCGGCCGCCCCACCAAAAATTATCGCCGCCCCACCAAATATGTCGGCCTATTAAAAAACGTCATCGCCCCTGGTAAATTCGTCGGCCCTAAAGCATAGCCAACGCTAACCCTCATGCGCACGCGCGGCCCAAGACAGCCACCCAACCCTTAGGTTGGTGTGCGGCTCGAGACGTGAGTTGGGTGATTTGTTTCAAAAATATAAAATAAGAATAAAATATCTTTTTATTAATATTTAATATTATTTATATATAATATTAAAATATTATTATATATATTAATCATTAATATATATATTTAAATATTTTATATTATATATAAATAATATTAGAAAATTAATTTAAATATTTATATAGTTGAGAATATGATTTTAATATATATATATATATAAATGTATTAGAATAATTCAAAAAGTAATTGGAAAGATATTAAAGTATTGAGCAAATGATTTGGTTAATAGCATGATTTAAATATAATTGAGGGATTTAAAATATTGAGAGTTTAAGCAAATTATTATTGTTTTTTATTTTAAAGATAATATATTTGAAAAGGTAATTAATGGAGTTGTAAGTAATATGTTTAATAGAAAATTATTTGATTTCTTTTTAAATGATTTAGTTTATAAAGAGGAAATAGTTATTATTCTAAATTGTTATTTTCTAAATGGTTGAAATAAATGTCTAATTTATATTTATTTTAAACCAGTTAGTGAAATTAAACATTTGATTTGAATTTGATCTTTCGTTTTAAAGAGACGATATTTAATTCAGTTTTCTTAAGGTTATTAAGTATTGAATGCAAATGAAAGATGTGGATTTAGGAAATCCAAAGTAGATTTAATTCTGACTAAGATGCTTGTTTAAAAGTAATCTCTTACGTTATCGCATTGGGGAAAATTGGTCAGAAGGGAAGTTAAGTCTTCAAGATGGGGATCTTATATTATGTGGGTTGTCGTGTCATGTTTGTCCACCTATTGTGAGTTCCTTGGGTAGTGCATGGTGTCTAGTCAATGTTTACCCTATTTCCACGAACGGGGATGTTTTGTGTCTCCTATGAAAGGAGTAGATTATGGGATCTGCATCTCCTTATAAGGAGTGACCTTGTTATGTGGTTTGTTGCCTCCAATGTTGGAGTGAGTTTGTAACACCCCTCTATTTTTCTTTATGGATTGGATAGTGTTTCCTTGTTATGCGTTGATTTATGTTTCTGGATATTCAGATACTTTATCTTGTGTGTGTATTGGGTCGCTATTCATAGAGCGATGAACTATATTATGTGATGTGATTTGATTTATCTGATGCTTTAGTTTACATGCTTTAATTGGTGTAAATATGTTAGTTGATATAACATGTAATTTCTTATGAGATTACTGGAATTATGATGGAAGTGTCAGTTTTGATGAGTGTATTAGCGAAGGGGACAAGTTCGCATCACTCGCTTGCGAGCGCCTTATGATTCCATGATTTCTTCCTCACGGTGTGTATTATATGTTGAATATATTATATGATGTTTATTTGATTTTCAGGTTGCAGGTACATGACATCGACACCACCTATTTCCACAGGTTTCAACGTGTCGATCCAATGGTTAAGTTGAACGGGAGATAGTAGTTAGGTAACATGTGTCAAGTCTACACCCTAGCCTTAGTGTGTCATCAGTCCTGATTGTTGAGTCATGATTTACCATATTTTAATGTTATTTGATTCTTTAAGATGTGTAAATATTAAATCAATTTTTAGAATGATTGCATTAGTTAAAAGTGGTGATTATTTTATATTAAATTAAAATTATGCTTAGATGTTATATTTAAAGCTAATAATTTAATTTAATTTAATTTATTTAATTAATTAAACTTAATCTCAAAAGGGTTGAATTTAGTTATTAAATAATTAAAATTAATTAATTAAGTTTTATTGAATTAAATTAAATAAAAGCAAAAAAAATTGAAAGATATTTGAAATTGCATTTTAAATTCAAAGTGTGTTTTTGAAAATGAAAAATTAAATTAATATTTAATATTCAATTTTGCATGCAATTAGATTTAGGTTGTTTAAGATATTTTTGATTGAGGACTAAAGTGCATGTTTAATTAAGGAGTGTTGATTGGAAATTCATTCATTCAAGAAGAAGATTTTGGGAAGAGAAATTTTTTTGGAAAGCAGAGAAGAATTCTTTGGAAAATTTGCACAGAGAAGGGTTTGAAGAAAGTTTTGATTGTAGAATTGATTTGAAGGAAGTTTGTTTGCATTGGTTGAGTTTTGGATTGGATTCATTTCACGATTGAAGAAAATTCAGGAGATCTTTGGAGGAGGCTTGCATCAAAAAATCATCTTTTCCTATAGCTTCGAAATCTAGGTTTTGTTCTGTGTTGTTCTTGTTCTTGTTTGTTCAAAACAAATATATATTGTTTAAGAAATCTGTTTGTTGAATTCACTGGAAATTAGGATTTGTTAATAGAAACTAGATTTAAATTAATCTAAAATTTGGGGAAGATTGTATAAATTTATTGTAGGATTTAATTCAGTAAATGGGGAAATTGTAGAATCATAGTTTAATTTAAACCTTAGATTGAGCTTCAAACATTAGATTGTTGTAAGAAGTTTTTACCCTTTTAGAAAATTATCAAATTTGGTTTTCAAAACAAACCCTCTGTAGAAAACTTTCAATGGAAAAATCAAGATTTGTTTTAATTTGCCTACTTTTATATTATTTGAAAATTTGAAGGAATGGTTTAAAAGAAATTAATTTTAAACCTCTTGAATTTAGGAAGATATTCTAGAATTTTTTTATTAATTTCCTGTTACTGGTTTTTTATTATTTTCTCAATTTTACCAATAATTTAATTTTGTGTAAATATATATATTTATATATTATATGTATTATATTCTTGAATATTAATACACATAATATATATATATATAATTTTTGTTATGGGAATTATTTATTGTTTTGGAAAAATAGTCGCCGTCGGCGAAATTCTTTTGGGTTTAATTCACGTTAATGGTGAATTTCGTATTTTGTGCCTATTAATAAAATTCAAAATTTATTTTAAACAAAATAAATAACTTTTATACATTGGTGGGGGAGGTTTCGAATCCCCCACCATACCTTCATTTGGGGGGAAGCGTTGCCCATGAGGCAGTGCGCCCACCCCATTGGGGGGACACACTGTCCCATGGGGAGTGCAGCCTCCCCAAGGCTTCGCTGGCCACTGTAAAATGTACAGTCGACGTTTGAATGCGCAGTGTACCGACAGTACCGGCAGATACCGTCCGTCGGACGGTGTACCGCTCGGTCACTGTCACAAGTGATGGCTGCGAAAATGAATTCGTATTTCCTTTTTGCATTTAGATTTTTAGTTTTTTTTTATTCTTTGGATATTATAAATTAAATATACTTTATATTAAATATTAATATATAATATTTGATATAGATTAAATATATTTTATATAAAATGTTAATATATTATATTTAACATAAATATATTTGTATATTGGAAATTAGTGGTTGACTATGAAGTTTATACAAAATTTAATTAATTTGACAAACTGGTAATTTTAAAAAAAAACAGAGATTTTATAAACAATGTTTATGTAAGCATATATTTTTAAATATAGTTTGTATATAAATAAAATATATGTAGTTAAATATATAAAGCATGTTGCATATATATATTTAAGTATATATATTTTTGATATTCTGTTTTAGGCATTTTGGTTGCATGCAATGTATATAGCTAATGATTTTAACTGAAATGAGTAGTGTGCATGGTTAAATAGATAGATGAAGATATTTATTTTAATGGAAGGAATTTATATGTGTTAATGAATATTTGGAAGGTTATTATTTTAAATTTTGTGAGAAGCATTAAATAGGAAATGGATTTAAGATATCCAAATATAGTGTTTCTTCATTGCCAGTGCAATTTGATATTAAATTTCCTTACGTTGATTACTTTGGGAACAAGGGATTTGTGTTATAAATTGTAAAGTCTTCCAGAGATTATGGGGTGATTCCTTGTTAAGTCTATCATTCGTTTTCCCTTTGGTGGTGCTATATGTGTTTGTTTCCTCCAAGTGTTGGAGTGGATTTCCTTAATTGTTTCCTCCAAGTGTTGGAGTGGATTTCCTTAATTGTTTCCTCCTAGAATAGGAGAGATTGCGTTGTTCAGTTCAGTAGCAATTGAGTTACACTTGGAGTCTAGTTTTGTGTAGCGTGTTATCCATTAGAAGAGTGGCTTTTGTTAGGGGTTGGAGCCCAAAGAGGTAAATCGGGTAACCTTCAGAAGTGATTTAAACAAGTGAAAATTAAAGTAATGTACATAGTTGTTTACGATGCACTTCACATTAATCAAGATAATTTAACCTCACTCATAGACGCAAGGACTTGGTTAGACTTGGGGTGAGTGAGAAGGTTTGGAATGGCAAGGTCAACTATTTTGTCCTCATGAGAGATAGTTGATTCCACATGAGTGAGTATGAGGGTTGGGATTCGGTTGAGGTCACTAGAATTACCGGAGCCTATGAAGAATGCCCAGAGGAGATCTCATGATAAACCGTGCGATGACACTCTATCTAGGTTAACATTGAGATGTGTGTTGTGTGTATGGATTATTTATCATACTTGATTAATTTTATGTCTAGAAGCAATATGACCATGATAGTGTTAGACTTATATTGTGCATGTGTTTGGTTGTGTCAGTATGAGTCTGCCTTTGGTTAGAGGTAGTAGATTCTTTGTCCATGTTGCGTTGTTACTATCTCCTAGCATGGGGGGTGGGCCTTCGGGTACCACTTGGTTGGGTGGAACATGTACCATAAACCGTTGGGTCCCCCTTGATCTTCAATACATGGAGGCGAGACATCCAGTTGGACAGCTCACGGATCTTGTTTTCATTTCTAGCACTGTCGTATTTCAATTTGTAATGAGTTGGTTTTACCCCTCTTGTATTTATGAGGTGGATTTATGTAATTGTAACACTTATGTATTTATGACTCATTCTGGGAATGAGTGTTGTAATCAGTTGTTCATGTAATGGATATATGTTATGGATGTTATCTTCTTATCTTGTTATTTATCTATGTAGAATGAATGCTTACTACTTGTGTAATTAAATGCAATGAATTTTAAATGATGTATGTTAATTGGGGTTTAAGTAATCTCGGTTATGTAGCCTTAGGGGATGATGTCAATTGTAGATTGACATGTATGTTTAATTCACTTTAAATAAAAGAAAATTTAGTACGTTTTTATTGTGAATTGAAACTTACTCTAGGGTTGCATGGCGGGGCATTACAGAGCTTCATTTTATGTTGCCTCCTGTGAAAGGAGTCGTCGTGATATCTTGTTTGTTGCACTTTTTACCCTTGGTGATTGGATGGTATGTGTGTTTTCAAGTAGAAGAGTGGCTTCCATAGGGGCCAGAGCCCGGAAGAGGTAAGATTGGGTAACCTTTGGAAGTGGTTTAATCAAGTGATAACTAAAACAATACTTAGAAGATTAGGACTAAATTCTCACTAATCAAGATAGTTATGCCTCACTCATGGACCCAAGTGCTCAGTTAGGCTTGGGATGGGTGGGAAGGCCTGGAATGGCAAGGTCATCTATCTTGTTTGTATGAAAGGTATTTGATTTTGCATTAGTAAGTATGAGGGTCGAGGATTGGTTGAATCACCAGTTTAGACGACTCCTATGAAGATCCGTAGTGGGTAACTCATGACGAGTTGTGTGATGAAACTCTGTCTAGAACAACAGTTGGTATTTCATTTTGTGTGTATGGTTCTCGTAACATACTTGATCTGCTTTTTATCTGGAAGTAATGTGATCATGTTAGAGTTGTACTTGTGTGGGTCATGTGATTGGTTGTGTCAGTTTGGTTCAGTTATGTTTTAACCTGTGTCTAGCGGTAGATGGTCTTGGCTAGGATTCCTTATTACTATCTCCTAGAACGGGGGGTGGGCCTTCGGGTACCACTTGGTTGGGTGGCATGCACCTAAATTCATTGGGCTTTCTTCATGTTCATATGGATGATATTTCTAGTTGGAGAGCTCGTGGGATTCAGTTCCAATTCTTGCTTTATTTCATTTCAGTTGTTCTTGTAATTTATTACCCCTCATTTATCATCGAGGTGGAAGTTGTAATTGTAATCTTATTTATTAGTCTTGCTTCATTCGGGGAATGAGAGTTGTAATCTTATTATTTAATTTGGATAAATTTAATTGAAAGTAATCTCTTATGCTTTAATGTGTTTTATCTTAGTTGGAATGTATGTGTTTAATTATTAATTAAATAATTGACATGGTTTAAGTTCATGTTTTTTGTTGAGGTTCTATATAAACTCTGTCTCGTAACCTTAGAGGTTGTTGGCATTAGTTAGTGAACTTGCTTATTAATTGTTCTTAAACAAAAAAATAAAAATTAGTCCATTTAAGTAGTTAATTGCAACTTCCTCTAGGGTTGCGTGGCAGGGCGTTACATTTTCTTTGAAGGTAAAAGTGTCATTGATAAAACAAGGGGCAAGCCCTTTATTTTATAAGAAAACACTCAATGATCTTTTGATCAAATGAATTCAATTAAATCATCTCTTTTCATGTGGTATCATGCATGTGCTAACTAGATAACATAAAATGTGTTCCAATTGTAGATATATTTTTATATGATTTCAACCATGATTCATTTTATCATTTTTTAGTTTTATCCCAAAAGTGAGACTCACTTGTGTGCTTTCACTCACTATCTACATATTTTCTTAGTATGATTATCATTATCATGCTTGTAATTCTTACACATACTTATGATATCACTCTTAAGTATTTTTATATTATATGATCATATGCTTATCATGTTTACATATTATATGTTACTTACATGTTATATGATTATGACACTTGCATGATTTCTAATAGTTATGATATCATATTTATATTTACATGTAAAAACTACTTATTATGATTCTTAGCATACTTATATCTTACATCTTACGTGTGCTTACATGATCCATATTAAAAAATCTATAATTATAATTATGTTGTTATTTTCCTTCATTAGGGGTAACAATAGAAGCACCTTGGAATTTGTCTCTTGTGGTTTTTAATCATCTAGATTTCTTCTCCCAGTGTTATTTTCATTGCAAGGCACACAAAGAGTCTCCTATAATCTACTTTTAATGCACCTCTAAATTTTTTTAACTAATTTTCATTGTAGAAAGGTGCACGAAACTATTTCCTTAAGTGATCTTATTTAACCCAAGTAATTTCTATGAGCCATAGCTTCTTTAGTCTTATCTTGATTGATTAGCTCTAATGAAGAAGTAATCAATTCAATACTTTACATTCAAAACATTTTTTCTTTCTAGTCTTTTGTACTTTGGCACCTATAGAACCATTAATTGTTAGGTCTTGGTCCCGCACTCATTTTTTAATTAATAGAAAATATGAAAATTTTGTACACACTTATCATTTAGAAAATTATTTGTATTAAAGAATAAATATTCATATTAGTCCATCTTTAATCTTGCCATATAGACCCCTATAAACTATGTTTTCATTTTATAAAAAAGCATTCGAGGAGTAACCCTCCATGCACTAGGTAAATTATCTTATCCTATATTATATATCTTTGGATATAATGGATTCTCCTCAAATTTTAAAGCGTTTTCCTTTTATCTCAAAAAATTGGAAAAGAACCATACTCTTAATAAGAGCTTCCATTCTAGTTTGGTGTGCTTTCCTAGTTGTCCTCTAGGTGTGAAACATTTCCCCTAGTATAACGAGAACCATTAAATCATTGCACTTGGAGTTTATTTCTTTGTTCTAGTAATTCATGTCTTTAGTTTCCATCAGGTATTACCATTGTTAGTGAAAACTGTCCATTTTATGGTGAGCATTACTTCTTGTGATTTAATGTTTATAACACTAAATATTTTTTCTTTCATTAGGATGCTTCCCCTACAGAATCCCTCCTTTTTGTACCCTATTTTCCTTATAATACCAATTTTAATGTTAATTACAATTTACTGAACCTTGTCTTGGAAGGGAAGAAGCATGCTAATTCAAAAATGCATGGAATATTAATAAAATTTATCATCGCATAACAATTCCTTACTTGGTAAAGGTATTTGACAAATACTTTTGTTGTTTTTTTCTTATTTTTCAAATTTAGTCTCAAACTTATCTATATTGGTTAAGCAAAAGAACATAAATGCCTAAATGGATGCCTAAATAGCTAATAAAACAAATAAATAGGTTTTATAGTTTTCAATAATAATTTAACCAAATCTTGCATTATATCATTGTAAATAATTAATATTTTTTGTCTTCTCTTTGCAAGTTATTATTCACAAGACTTCAATATAGATATCCAAACATCACATTGTTCCTTGAATTTTTATTTTTTTTCAAGGTTAGAGGAAATGTATTACCACAATTTTTAACTCCTTTGATATGCATGCATACTAATTTAAATTTTCAAGATGTGGTGCACACTAACATGTACAGTTAAATAAAAACACATGCAACCATTTTATTTTTCTTAATGGTAATACATTTAGCTTGGAGAAAACACAAAAAACAATCTTAATGTACACATTATGTTAATGCAATAGAATTATGCATGCCAAATTTAAGGTAACTCTTAAGAATTTAGTGAGAGTTAGTTGGGGAACCCTAACATGAAAATTTGGGAATAAAATGTGAGATGCTTGTTTTGAATGCAATCAATTCTCTTGCATGGTTGTTGCATATATAGAAGAGAACCAACCTTCTTTCTGAAGATTATATTTTATTCAATTTACCTTGTCTATATACTTACACACATAATTTTAAAGTTGAAATAAGACTATGCCTATGTCTATTAGTGGTTTGTGGTGCAGTAATGGTAGGAGGGTTCTAGAAGGAACAGTCTGAGCCATGTAGCAATGAGTCAACACGGTGGAAATAACATAATAAATTGATATGTAAAAATCAAATATCATTGAATTGATAATCATACATGCAACATAAGCCTCAAGGGTGAATATCCAGGGATCATAGGCTTGCCACAAGGGCTTTCAATAATACATCTAGCCAACAAGCCTTATTACATGCCCCCGAAGGGTTAATGCAAAAATTGTAATGATCCTAAAACATCTAACTTAGAATTTATCTAAGTTATCTAAATGCCTCCCCTAAATGATTGAAAATGCTTATAAATATGCTTCTCAAGCTCTAATATAGATCCACATTGACCACAAGGGTCAATAACCCAATGAATGATCATACATGAAGGTCGGCCTCAAAATATGAAAAGATAGCTCCATGCAAAAAAAAGTAAATTTTGAATCTCCAAGATAGGTCCCAATGAACCCAAGATGCATGTAAGTTTTTCCATTAAGCTCCACATGATCCAGAATAGGTCCACACTAAGAAATATGGATATGTGATAGATGTCAAGGTGTAGATGTTATATCTTGTTCCATGAGCTGAGAAAAAACAATGCGATAAAACTATTGAAAGTACTACTGAATACAATGCAAGAAAATAACTATTTTTGGTTGATACATGATTGCTTTACAACTAGGGATGCTCCTATATCAGACACCTGAGGTTGGAAGAAAAGTGAGTCCCTCACTTTCTAGGAATAGGAGGAAAACCAAGACAGCCCACCTCAGCTTGAGAAACCCATGATGAATCCTCCATTGGTCTGCCTTTCCACTTCACAAGATATTCTTTATATTTCTTGTTCCTAGTCCTCTTTCTAGTTCTAGTATCCAAAATCTATTGAATCTCCTCTAGTTCCTAATGTGGTAACTGCTCCTTCAAATCCACTTTATCACTGCTACCACTTGACTATCCTTCATGAAATTCATAGATGTCTGCAACATTGAAAATACGTTATATACTCAATGTCTTTGGTAACTCCACTTCATATGCATTTCCTAAATCAAAATTCCTAAGCATCTTACCTGGTCCAAACTTCCTCAACTTCAACTTATTGTATGTACCAAACAGAAATCTCTCCTTCCTCAAATAACCAACACTTCATCTCCAACAACAAATTCCTTGTCTCTGGTGCTCACCTGCCTTCTCCTTATACTTAGCATTCATGTCTTCTAAATTCTTTCGAGCTTGATTATACAACATCTCCATGAAATCTGTAAACTCTTTTATCTTTGCACTCCTTTTATTTTCCATGTTGATGTCCCTGAACTCTACAACTCCTCTAGGATTCACTTCAATCACAATCTAAAATGGTTCCTTCCATGTGCTCTAGTTCACTGAATTATTGTATGAAAACTCTATTTGTGGTAAAATTATATCCCAACTTCTTGCTTTATCTCCAACCAAGCATCTCAACAAGTTACCCAAACTTTTTTTCACTACCTCAGCTTGTCCATCTATTTGTGGGTGATATGTTGAACTAAACTTCAAATTTGTCTTCATTTTCTTCCACAACATCTTCCAAAAGTATTCGATCAACTTGGTTTCTTTTTCTAAAATAATACTCCTAGGTAATCCATGCAATCTCATAATCTCCTTAAAAAATAATTCAACAACATGCACAATATCATTAGTCTTCTTACAAGGAATAAAATGTGCCATTTTATAAAACTTGTCCAATACAACCATAATAGAATCATAACCTCTTCATGTTCTTGGTAATCCCAAAATGAAATCCATGCTCAAACTTCCCAAGGTCTCTCTAGTATTTTCAAATGTTTGTACAATCCAATATTCTGAAAAATTCTTCAACTTTGAATATACTTCCTTACATCCTTATGTATTTGTAGCCAAAAATAATGTTCACTTACCAAAGCTACTATCTTGTCCATTCCAAAATATCTTGCTAAACCTCCACTATATTTTTCCTTTATCAAATTCTCCATCAATGAACTCCTCATAATACACAATTGATTTCCTCTAAATAACATACCTTCTTGAATGAAATAATCCAACCATTGGCTTTGGTTTGTCACTACTAGCTATTTAAATTCTCTCCATGTTTCACCAAAATCTACATCATCTTCATACATATGTTCCAATTCCTCAAATCCCAATACTTCTACTCTCGTTTCTATTAGAAAATTACTTCTTATGCTCAATGCATCTGCAAATTTGTTTGATTTTCCACTCCTATGCTTCAACACAAATGTATAACTTTACAAGAACTCAACCCATCTCATATGTCTTTGATTCAACTTTCCTTGACTATTCAAACACTGCAAAGCTTGATGATCTACATACAACACAAATTCCTTAGGCAACAAATAATGTCTCCACTTCTATAAGCCTTCAATTATGGCATAAGATTATCGATCATAAACTGAGTATCTTCTTTTGGCATCATTCAACTTCTCACTAAAATAATCTATGGGTATTCCTCCTTGGCTTAATACTGATTCGATTTCATTTCCACTTGCATCACAATCAACTCTAAATACCTTTTCAAAATCCGGTAATGCTAATACTGGTTGCTCTATCACCTTTTGCTTCAACACTTCAAAGCTCTTTTGTGCTCTGGATGTCCACTTAAAATCTTTCTTGTCCCCTATCATTGTCTTTGTCATGGGGTTACAAACATTACTGAAACTTCTAATAAACTTCTGGTAGAAACTAGCTAATCCATAAAATGATCTTACTTCCCCAATGTTTACCGGTGTCGGCCAATCTAAAATTGATTTCACTTTCTCTGGATCCATCTTCAATCCTTCAAACAAAATAACAAATCCCAAGTATATCGATTTTGTCTTCATGAAACTACACTTCTTGACATTAATCAACAACTTATCTTCTCTCAATCTTTGCAATACTTGTCGAATGTGCCACAAATTTTATTCTCTAGTCTTACTGAAAACCAAAATATCATCCAAGTAAACAATGATAAAATTGCCCGAGAATTTCTTCAATACCTCATTCATTAATCTCACGAAAGTGCTCGATACATTGGTTAATCCAAAAATCATCACTAATCACTCATACAATCCTTCATTAGTCTTAAATGCAATCTTCCATTCATCTCCTTCTTTGATCCTAAATTGGTGATATCCACTCTTGAGATCAATCTTTGTAAAATACTTTGCTCCACTGAAACAATCCATAGTGTCATCCATCCTTGGTAGTGAGAATGTATACTTGATAATGATTCTCTTGATTTCTCTTGAGTCTATACACATTCTCCACTCTCCATCCTTCTTAGGTTCAATTACAATAGGTACTACACACATGGGCTCAAACTTTCTCTGATCAATCCTTTCCTCAACAACTCTTGTATCTACCAGTTCACTTCTACATTCTCTGCCAGTGTCATTCTATGTGTTTCTTTGTTCAGAAAACTTGCTCCCGGTATAAGATCCATATGATGACTAATACTCTAAATTAGTTGTAAATCATCTGGTACATTCTCTAGAATGATGTCTTCATACTCCATCAACAACTTCCCTACTTCTTCAGTCTTTGTGGTAGGGTTCTCTACCTTCGGACTACCACCTTTCCTTAGAATCAATGTGTAACACATGTTATCATGCCTTAGTCCATCAAAATATTTTCTTCCATCTACCAAACATAGTTTGGTAGTGCCACAAAATTCAGTATTTTCCTCTTCCTCCAAAGGTATCAACTTGATTCTCTTTCTATTTAATTTCACAATATAAATATTTCTTCTCCCATCATGAATTTATTTCTTATCATATTGCCATGGTCTTCCTAATAGTAAATGGCATGCATCCATAGGAATAATATAACACAATACTTCATCCTTATCTGATCCAATATGAAATTTCACCAAATATTGCTCATTCACCAATATCTTATGCTCATCTTGAATCCATTCTATTTTATAAGAGTTCATATGTTTCAATCTCTTCAAATTCAACTTGGTTACCATCTCTTATAAAACTAGTTTATCGGTACTACCACTATCAATGATAACTTTGCATACCTATCCTTCAGACTTACATTTGGTTGTGAATAAACGTTTCCTCTACAGTGGTTCTTCAATTACTTCCTCATTCATTAAAGCCCTTCTCATCACCAATGATTCACCTTTCTTAGGTTTCCCAACTGAATTAGGGGATCCAACATGTTCTTCATCCACATATGTTTCTCTCCTGGTATGATCAGGTTTATTTTCGGTGCTTCCTTGATGAAACTCGAATACTCTATGTCCTTTGCCTCCACACTTGAAACAGGTTCCTCTGAGTGGCCTTCTCTTATATCTTCCATCATCTATCTGGTATCCATCATTTCTTTGAAAATTTTGATCTTCTCTTCCTTTGTGATATGATTTAGCACACTTGTCTTCACTCTGGTAGGGTTTTGGATCTTTGTTCTGCTCCAAATAGGGTCTTCTTTCTCTAGATTGGGATCCACTCTTTTGGAATCGTCCTCTTGCACTCTACCTTTTTTCAAACTTCTTGTTCAACTTCTCTTCCACTTTCAATGCATATTGTTATGCTTCCTCAAAAAAAATCATCTTTACCAGGCTCAATTCTTCTTGAATTTTTGTTCTCATTCCATTGATATACCTTGCAACCTATTCTTTTCTTGCTTCACTATGACGGGTTCTGATTATCGTCTTGTAGAATTCTTCAGTGTACTCCTTCACAAATCCTTCTTTTTGCCTCAGGTTCTACAATCTCTTTAAAAATTCCAGTTCATAATTTGCTGGTATGAATTGATTCTTTAAATTTGTCACCATTCTATCCCACTTGATGATTATTTCTTCACCTCTTTTATTTTGATCTAATTGAACTTCTTTCCACCATAATGCAACATGACCTTTCAACTTCATTTTCACATATTTGAATCTTTTCAGATCTTCAATTTCTTTATATTCAAAGTATTCTTCCATCTCATTGATCCAATCAACCAATTCTTTAGGATTCAGATTCCTCGCATAATTTAAAATTTCAACTCTAAGTCGCTTGCCAATCTTTGAGATCACTTTCAATATCTTTACTTGATCTGATTTTTCTCCTTCTTCATCTAGGGTTTTTGCAAATTGATTCACATGTTCTACTTCATCGCCACTTTCATCATTCTACCTAGGGTTTAGGCATCACCTTCATTCTTCTTCAACAACATCTAAACTAACTTGCCTCTCATGCATCATTTCCAAAAAAAATCTATTCTTCCAACAACATTTTCCATAGTAGGCACTCTCCTTAGCAGCATATCTCCCCTCGAATCAATGCAATTGCTTCAATTCGATGATCTGGCTTCAAGGGTTTCAACTGCCTCACAATCGGCGATCAATTGAAAAAAATATAGTCAACCTCAGTTCAAAAATCTATTCACCTCAAGGAATGCCTTCAAAAATTGAAAAAACGCTCTAATACCACTTGGTGTAGCCACAGTAGGAGGGTTCCAAAAGGAATAGCTCAAGTCGTGCAACAATGAGTCAACACAATGAAAATAACAAAATAAATTGATATGCGAACCTAAAATCTAATTCAATTGATAATCATACATGCAACGTAAGCCTCAAGGATTAATATCTAGGTCTCACATGCCTACCATAAGGGCTTTCAACAATACAACTAGCCAACAAGCCTTATTACATGCCCTCGAAGGGTTAATGCAAAAAAATTAATGGTTCTAAAACATCTAGCTTAGAACTAATCTGAATTATTTGAATTCCTCCATAAATGATTATAAATTCTTATAAATATGCTTCTCAAGCTCCAATATAGATCCATGTCATCCACAAGGGTTAATAACTCGATGAATGATCATACATGAAGGTCGACCTCAAAATATGAAAATATAGCTCTACGCGAAAATAAGTAACTTGTGAATCTCCAAGATTGGTCCAAATGAACCCAAGATGCTTGTAAGGTGTCTCATTAAGCTTCACATGATATAGAATAGGTCTACACTTAGAAATCTAGATATGTCATAAATGTTGAAGTGTAGATGCTATATCCTGCTCCACGAGCTAAGAAACAGCGATGCGGTAAAACTACTAAAATTGATATTGAATGCAATGCAAGAAAAGAACTATTTTTGGTTGATACATGATTGCCTTACAAACAAGGATGCTCTTGCATTAGTTTTCTATCACTATTGTTAGATTTTTTATTTGCCACTTAAGAGAACTCATGAAGGAAATATAATGCCTCGAGCATAAGTTTTGTTTTCAATGGCTAAAAAATATTATTGGATTTCAAACTATAGCGCCTTCATGATGAGCAAGAGGTTTTATTGGCCAAAATTTCGTAGCCATCATAGAGTGTAAGCCAAAGGGCATTGGTGTTGCACAATAAGTTGTCATTGCACCAAAATATTGACCTGTTAATGCCCAATACAACCTCCAAAATTAATGAATCCATGGGAGGTAGTTAAGCCATGTCATGAACCTGAGTGTTGTGTTGCACAATACAAGGAGACTAAGGGTGCACACCTTGCAACAATCCCCCTAGCACAAGTGAGGGGTTCGAACCTGTGACCTATGTTGGATAGGACAACTGAGAGGGGGAGGCGAATTAGTTGTCACAGATTATAACATTCAATTCAATTACCGAAACTAATGCATACACTACTTAAATGATTAATCATCAAATACCAATGTAAAAACTCAAATCCAATGCTCAAACATAATAACACCATGTTTATGTGGAAAACCCAATGAGGGAAAAAACATGGCGAGGATTAACTCACACTATAGAGAATATCAAAATCAATTACAAAAGGCTCACTGCCTGAGATAATTCTCATTACCTACAATAAAGTCTCACTGTCCAATAGGGCTAAAACCCAGAGGGCTCACTGGTGCAGAGATATAAAAATGGCTAATTGCCAAGATACAATAGTTAACGCTTACAACCAAAAGTGTGAACTGGTAGATTACACCTTACTTGTGTAGATTTCAATTATGGCTGAAGCTCAAAATAACAAGTGTTGCATTTCAGTAACCACCCAATAGTTTTTGTTTGATCATACACTTTATCGTCTTCACTTGTTTCACATACACTATTCTATTGTACTCTCTCTTTCTCTTTCTTACTATTGTGCTTCTTTTTTGTCTCACTTTTCTTTTTGGAGAGTCTTTATATATGCTTCTTCCATATTTTTCTTTTTAGAGAGTCTCGTATATATATGTGTGTGTGTGTATAATTTTAACATATTTCTTGCATCAGCCAAAACACTCATAAGACATAATTAGTCCAAATATAATATTGCACATTTTGAGTCGGCCAAGATATTTGAATATCTGAATCATGACTTGTCTTCATGAAAGAGACCAAACCTAAAAACCAACACACCGAACCACCTATAACGGTCATCTTCTATAAGGAGTAACTTTTGGTAAACAACTTATGCATTGAATATTGTGTTGACATCAATGAAAACCTATTGACATTAATGACAACCATTTGATACAGGCTTCAATTTCCAACAATCTCTCCCTTTGTCATTGATGGCAACACAAGATGTGAAAAGACAACAACAACAACCTTTGTAATTCTTTTGATGAGATCGAATTATTTTTTACATGCTTCCTCTCCCCCTTTACATCAAATTTGTTTACAAAAGCAGTCTTCAAAAGGGTATCAAAAATGGTTCTTTACCTCAATCCTTATCCCTTAAAATATCTCCTTGTATTTTTCTTTCAGTTCTGGAAGGCATGTCTTCTAGGAAATCACTGCCAACCTGATGTTTAAACAAATATTGTTGTTTTTTTCTATTGAATGAATTTGTGACATAGATAAAATGACTCTACAAGCGAGATGGTTAAATCTAATCTAAGCATGCATTAATATAAATCAAACAACAAAGAATGAAGATATAAACTAAATAGTAAAAAAGCAATATGAAACAATCTCATCGAATATCATTCCACCTCTTCAAATTATCTTGATTGTCCTTCTCCATTTTGCCTTTTGTAGTATAATTGCCATCATATTTTCATAAATGTGCAAGTATAGCCTTGATGTATGTGATTATAGAAAAATATCAAAGATTAACAAGTTTCTTCCAAAAGTATATAGATTTCGAGAGGAGAAATAATGGCAAAAGTCGGCCAATTTATAGAAAGATGGTTTTCAAACGATCGACTCAGATTTGAATGAGAGATCAACGATCGAGATTGATGAATGCCATGCGATGTGAGATTTGTGTCAGTTAGAACGTGAGTTGGGAAATTCTGTAAGATAAAGATTAAATTAAATAATAATTTAATCTGGTGTTAAGATTATTCAAAAAATATTTAAGAATAGACATTAAGATTAAATAAATGATTTAATCTTTAGTTGAAAGTCTTTCAAAATAGAAGAATTAGACTTTGAATGAAAAGGATAAAGTTAGAACTCGACAATGATCTGTTTGAATGAACACATGAATTAAATAATTAGATAAAGATATTTAATTAATAAATATGTGCACGCAGGAGAATTAGACTGACTCATCAAGACAGAGAGTCTCTTCGCAGAGACAATCAAATATCGAATCAGGAGACAACTAATGGATTTAAATAGATCTCAATTCAGATGGTGAGTGAATAATTAGATAAGTAGGCGATAGAAGAATGTGACAGGAATAACTATTTATTAATTAAATGTTAATTTAATTCAACATTCAAAATTGAAATGATTTATTTAATTGACATTTGAAAAGGTTAATTGAATAATTATATAATTCAAAAGGAATATTTAATCATAGTCGAAATATGATAAAAGGTAAATTAAATAATAAATTATTTAATTCAAAAAGGGAACTAATTAATTAGCAATGTAATTAAATAAATAAGATTTATTTAATCAAAATTGAATAAGGGTCATAATGAATTAATTAAATATAATTAAAGGTTATTTAATTAATAGATGAAATAATGTGTATAGGAAATAATTAAATAATTAACATTATTTAATCATGACCATGGACATTAGAAAATTATGTTGAAAGTGGTACTCGTAGGCCTAGACCAATTTTTAGTGTCTACAGTTTGCCCCTCTTTGATACAATGTTTTTTATCACACTGTGTCAAATAAAATCGTTAAAAACATGCTCCAGTCGTGCCCTAATATGAAATAGGTTAGGGTATGCCCCCTCGGGAAAATTGACAAATTTTTGAAAAATTTCAAAAAAAAATGAAAGTAGTCCCGATAAGTCAATTTGATGGCCAGAAATGCTATGGAGTTGACGGAATTGAATTTGGAAGTGTTAGAGACATGTACAGGTTAATTGAAAATGGATGTTTACACGACCAATAGACAACGTGAGAATAAATGCCACCCAAACCCTAGATATAAATAGAAATTAGGGTAAAATTCAAATCATTTGCACCCTATAGAGTTGAAGAATTGAAGATTTTGCTTTGAGCACTTGACGAACATGTCTCTCATTTTGTACACTCATCATCGTGGATACAGGATCTGGAACTTTTGACAACCAGCCGACGTGGGACCCCTAGTAAGTACCTTTCAATGACCTCTTGAATTTTTGTTTTGCATGTATTTTTAGGCATCCAAAGTTTAATTTTCAAATGTATCGCTCTTTGTTGACCGCATTTACATTCGTATGTGACATATTTTCTCATGAAATGATGCAAATGCAAAAAACACACCTAGGCTTTTTTAGGTCATTTAGGGATAATACGCATTTTTTTATTGATGCACCGCATGTGATTTTATGCATCGCATATGAGATTAGATTAGGCGCATGTAGGAATGTGAAACACATTTACAAAAGTGAATTACATTTGCATGTAATTAGGAAATGAAAAATGCATCACATCTGCAATTTGATATATGCATTTGCATGTTGCCTTGGGTTGTCTGTTTTCGTGATGCATTTGTAAAGTGAAACGCATATGCTTGTTTTTTCGACACATGTATGATCATGCACCGCATTTGAATTTTAGAATGACGCATATGATAAGAGCATCGCATTTGGCTTTGAAACGATGCATTTGACTATCAAATTTTGGAAAAAAAATCTGATAAAAATATGAAATGATTTGACATTTGAGACATTGTTTGAATGCTCTTTGCAGGTTATACTAGATCCTATCTATACCCAGGAGTCGTGGTCGGATACCTTTGAGCTCATAAATTGGTTAGTGAGTGTAGAGACACGCTTGTAATGGATACTTGGACTTCATCACGTATGTGCCATGCCCACTATTCGGGAGAACATAGGTATGCTTACTGCCCTATGTGAGAGGTGGCATTCTGAGACTTCTTTGTTTCATTTGCCTACTAGAGAGGTAACTGTCACATTGGAGGATGTTTACAGGATTCTTAGATTGCCTATTAGAGGTGAGAGAGTGATGTATGATACCCAAAGGGGTTTTAGTGAGATTAGTAGATATTATGTATATGATGATATTCATATTTTAGGGATAGAGCACTACGAGATTAGATGGCAGGTGTTAGCAGATAGGTATGAGCAAATTAACTGTATACTATGATCATTGATTGTTGGGATAGTCCTTCCTGACCATCATGGTCATAGATTTCCTATTGGATGGGGGGAGATTTTAGTTGGGATGATGGAGAGAGAGGTTGTGTATGCTTGGGGTCCCTGTCTATTGGCTATGCTTTATTTCCATCTTCACGATATAGCCTATAGAGATGCACAGTCGATGAGTTGTGAGACTAATCTTCATATGGTTTGGGCATGGGAACACATTGTTGTAATTCATCCTCCTATTACTACTGAGTGGGATGTGAGATTCCCTTATGTTTTTCAATATACGAGAAACATCACACTGATTCATGTGGGAGACATGGGATATTGGAGGCATGCATTGAATACATTAGTTCAGTTTACATGGAGACCATACATGGACTGTGAGCGATGGACAGATGAGGACAGGCATTTACCTTATTGTCGGCAATCACAATACCTGATTGGGAGGAATTTTTCTAGTTTTCACATTATAGAGAGACATTTTCCAAACCATGTATATAGACAATTTGGTGAGGTGCAGGATGAGCCTAGAGGACAAGCAGATTTTTCTCGATCATCTAGAGAGGTTCCTTAGTGGGGGCCTATGATACCAGTGGCCATTGTAGAGGTAGACATTCAGGCTTTGCAGCCTTACTATGGGGATGGAGGGGTGGAGCAATGGATCTTGGGACTACCGTTGCATATGATACCTAGTGGGCAATGCATTATCTTGTGCCATACATAGATTTGGATCAGTCGGCACCAATGGAGATACAAGGGACAAGGCCGAGAGGGTGACGTAGAGGCAAAGGTGGTGGTAGAGCTAGAGGTAGAGATGTTTGTGATGATGGGAGAGGTGGTGGTGGTAGAAGTGGGAGACGAGTTCGGCGGGGATGGAGAAGTGGTTGGTTAGGTGGATTGTCACCTATCTATGAGATTGAGGTGGAGGTTGAGGATGTATCGATGTTAGATCTGGGGGGTGGAGTGGAAATCATAGGAGAGCATGTTGTCGAGGAGGTGGTAGCAGAGGAGCATGCGGAGGTGGAGGTTGGTAGAGAGGAGCATGCAGAGGAGGGAGAGAGAGATTACATGGATATTGATCCCCTTGGAATACTAGCAGGTTATGGAGAGGATGATGTTGAGGAGGAGATGTACCCATGGAGGAGTAGGAGAGAGAACTTTGGGATAGGATTGTAGAGGGGAGGCAGGATGAGGAGGTTCCCTGAGATAGTGCTATGGAGTCATTGGAGGAGAGGCTGAGAGTGGTTACCGTAGAGCGGGATGCCATGCAGATGGAGAGGGACCAGGCAATAGCCTGAAGGCAAGAGATAGAGTGGTAGATTACTAAGATCAGACGTCTCTGTAGTGGTTCATCATCTAATGGTTTCGCTCATGATTTATTCAAAGCATTGGAGATGGCTTCCTATTATAGGGATTTGTATGAGTCGGTGGTAACTATTAAGAGACGAGCTCCTATTTTTTCTAAGGTATGTAGCCAGAGATCACAGAGCAGGAGTCAGATGAGGACAAAGAGCATAGAGGGTGTGGTAGGACCATCGAGGATAGGTCCATATGACAGGCCTCCCACTGCACCAAGAGTACCTCAACGACAGTTTCCTCCACATTTGCCACATGGGAGTAGTAGCACTGGGACACATTGATAGTTTCATATTTGTGGACATTGTATTTTGATCAGAGAGCCTGCGAGCTCCTTTTTATTTATGGATACATTCTGACATTGTATTGTGACACATGTTATGTTGAGCAATATATATATATATATATGATTTGCATGTCTTACATGATGATGTTATTTATTTCTATATAAATATGCAGCAAGATGATGTATGTACATGTTATGGATGATCATTTCTACATTATAATATGTTTATGCAGCCTATGATGTTATATTGATTCTATATGATGATGGCTAAATGTTATGTATGCATTTGATGATTATGGAATGCAATGTGATGTTTATACATGCATTGATTTCTACATGTGATGCTATATGTACATGCAATTTTTTCATTATGTACCCTATGATAATTGAATGATTATTTGCCATGATTTCCTAGATATGACAGACGCCTATATTTTTGTGTTTTTGGAATGTAAGATATATATGATTTATAATTTATGGTATTTACATGATTTTTCTAACATGAATGCATATGCAAGATGATTTATATTTTTGTGTGTCATAGGACTTTCTCTTAATGCAAGAAAGAAGAAATGTTAATGTGACAAGAAATATGATGAAGAAAAGATATTGATGTTAATATTAGAAATCTTTGATGTTTTATAGAATCACAAAAGGCTTTGCACTTTATCATCATTGGGTGGTAACTAACAGAAATGGAGAAAAACACCAGGATATGACATAAATCAAGGTTTGCAAGGTCATCCACTTGCTAACAATAGACAGTCGTAGACAAGGAGTGTCTTAACTCATACTAAAGGCACAGTTGCCCCAGTCTTTTTCTCAAGATAAACCATAGACAACAAACAAAGAAAAGACTAGTCATGAGATGTCATTGATCCTCTAAATCCTTTATGGGACATCCTTGAGGAAACTAGTAACATGACACAAAATCCAAAGTTCAAAAGACAATTGACAAACAATAGTCAAAGAAAAAGAGTCCTGAGACATCCTTGCTTCTCTAAATCCTTCAAGGGACGTCCTCAAGAAAGCTAGTAACCGGACTTCAATATAAATCTATAGAAAGATAAGACAAAATAAGATATAAATTTATAAAGCCAATAAAATTATTTTCTAAGACTTGATCTTGTATGATTTTTTTATGTTTGACATAGCCCGATGTGAGGGATGACACATACCGTATAAGACGTTGAGTCTAGTTTCGACTTTGTGACTATCTGTGCAAGGCATGACAAAGCCTGGTTTTAGAAAGACACGTGTCGTATAAGATTTTTGAGTCTGATGTCATTGATGCGACAAGCTACATGAGGCTATGACAGTTGACGATGTCTGTCGACAAGAAAGACATATCTTGTTGAAGACATAAGTTGATCATTTCGACAATGTATGTGATTTTCACTTGATGACAGTTTGACATGTTTGCCTTGTTAATGCTTGACTTGTTATGATGCCTTGATTATTGTGAGTGTGTGTGTTGATTTGATACAATGTACCCTAAATGATTGACCTAGTGCAGCCTCAGGGGCTCATCGATTGATAGCCTTGCCTACGTTGTACACGCAGAGACCTCATAGTTTGACTAGACTTTGACTAACATAATTGACTGGAAATATGTACCTAACTTGATGATATGACATGTTTGATAGTGAATGTGATAAACCCTAAGGGACCGACCTAGTGCGGCCTCGGGGGCTCATCGATTGATAGTCTTGCCTACGCTATACATGTAGAGACCTCGTAGTTCGACACAACCAATGAATTTGATATATACAAAGAATGAGTCATGATTTTATGTGTGTGATACATGACACACCTAGACAGATGAACCTAATGCCTCGGGGGCACATCGTCAAATGGCCTTGCCTACGTCCAGTCGCGAAGGCAATGTAGTTCAACTATGTTTAAGACTGGCTTGACACAACCAACTTTGACACTGTTTTTTAGGATTTTTGACATGTTTTTTGATTTTTTTTGTCTTTTTGGAGTTTTTTTATGTTTTTGGATTTTTTCAGGACATTTTATGATGTTTTTGAGCTTTTTTCATGATATTTTCTGACAGTGGAATGCTATGTACAAGGTCCATATGATGTAGATCAAGTATTTTCCCCTAGTCGGGAATATGACATATAGGATGGAGTGGGGAGATGAAGTGTAATTGATGTCAATCGTTTCAAGTAATGGATAAGACAACCATTTATTATGATTGATGGTGAAAAGTCTGCTTGGAATGATGGTAGACAAAGGAGCGGAATCGACTACACATGATGCCTGTTTGCCAGGTTTTCACCACGGTACTTATCCATAGTGCCACCGAAGTGGTTTTCACTATTGGACAGGTTATTTCTCTTTACTAATATTTTTGGTGTTACAAAGACGCCTGTTACCCAAGTTTTCATCAAGGTAACAATTTTTTAATTTTTTTTCCATTTATTTGTTGTATTTTTAAGATTAAGACATGGTTCTCATAAGCTACACATAGAATCTCTTCAGATGAAGGTTTTTTATTGGTGAAAAAAGTGGTTCTCCTTTAGGGGTTGAGAGTTGATATGCTCCTGATCCAAAGGCTTCTATAACAATATAAGGCAGTGACCAGTTAGGTTCAAACTTGACTGGTTTTTCTCGTTCAGATTGATTCTTCGGGTTCTCCATTAAGACCAAGTCACCAATGTCAAAGTGTCAATTTAGAACTTTCCTATTATAGCTGCGATGAAGACGGTTCTGATATGCTTGAAGATGATCTAATGCCTTTTGTCTTCATTCATCTAGGAATTCTAACTCATGCAATCTAGATTCATGATACTCTTCATCATCAATAAGACCTTTCAAGGATACCCTCAGGGAAGGAATTTCAACCTCAATAGGTAAGATAGCTTCAGAACCAAATACCAATGAATATGGAGTGGCATCGGTGGGAGTATAGATGTTGTGTGATAGGACCATAAGGCAAGATTAAGTTGTAGATGTCAGTCATGACCAATTCCATTCACAGTCTTTTTGAGGATTTTGATAATGGTTTTATTAGATGCCTCTGCTTGGTTGTTACCTTGTGGGTAATATGGGGTGGAAAAATGGTGTTGGATATGGAATTCTTCACAGAGATGGCAGACTTCTCGATTTTTGAATGGATGACTATTGTCTATGATGATGGATTGAGGTACACCATATCAAAAAATTATGTAGTTTAGAATAAACTTGGATATTCATGTGTCGATGATGTAAATCATGAGAATAGCCTCGATCCATTTGGTGAATTATTCGATGGTGGTTATGATGAATTTATGGCCATTGGATGATGGAGGGTGTATCTTACCTATGAGATCGAGTCCCCGTTGGGCAAAGGGCCATGGTGAAGTAATCAGATGGAGCTCCTATGTTGGCATGCATATCAAATCTTCATGTATCTGACACTGTCGATATTTCTCGACAAAGATATATGAGTCCTTTTCCATAGTAGGCCAATAATAACCTAATCTCATATTATTATGGGCTAAGGTAGGACCAATAGAATGGGATCCACATATACCCTCATAAGGTTGCTTGTGCTTCTTCAACATTGAGACATCTCATCAAGGTATGTCTATACAAGGTATCTCTGATGATGGTGTATTTGGCAGACCTACGGATAAAGGTTCTACGTTGGTTGTTTGACAGGTCTAAAGGTAGGATTTGGGCGTTTAAATAGTCGTATATGTCCTTGTACCAAGGGGAAGTAGGACCAACAATCATACACACCATCATAGAATCAGGGACATCATAGGCAAGGACCAAAAGTTGTTCGACCAAAAACTCAAATTTAGGCACGTTGCTAGGAATATACAATAAGGAACCCATGGTTTCCTAGCATCTATTGCCCTGTTCTGAATGTGTGGTATTTGTTGAAAGGTGATGTCATCAAAGTATTTCTTGAAACTATCAGCCATGCACTTGTAGGGAGCAATTTTCTCATCTTTAGTTTCATACTCATCATTAACTTGTTGGACTACTAGCTGAGAATCTCCATAAACATGTAAACTCTTGATCTTCCATTGGGTTGGGATTCTTAGTCCTATCACTAGGGCTTCATATTCTATTATGTTTTTGGTGCAAGAGAAAGAAATCCTAAATGGTCTAGAAATAGTATCACCTTGAGGTGTAACAAATAGTATGCCTGGTCCTAAACCACGATTAGTATGTGACCCGTCAAAGTATAATTTTCGTGTGGTTCTAGTGTCAACATTGAAGATAAACTCATCGGGAAAATTTGCCACTAAAGGATGGTCTGCCTTAATTGGCGCATTTGTTAATTGATCTACAATTACTTGCCCTTTTATAGCTTTCCTTTCCACATACTGGATGTCATATTCACTAAGTATCATCACCCATTTAGCCAATTGGCCTGTTAATGTTGCTTTACTTAAGAGATATTTCAGAGGATCTATCTTTGTGACCCACATATTTTTGCGGTTTAGCATATAGTGCTCGAGTTTTTGAGTAGCAAAGACTACCACAAAATAGGCATGTTCTATATTACTGTAGTTTAGTTCATATCCCACCAAAGTACGACTAATGTAGTACACTTCCCTTTCATGACCTTGATCATCATTTTGTGTGAGTAGGGCTCCTGGTGTTGTCTGAGTTGTTGAAATGTAAAGTATCAAAGGGTTGTCATTTGTAGGTGGAATTAACACAGGTGGTGTAAGTAGATAATCCTTGATTGTTTGGAAAGCTTCTTGGCATTTGGGTATCCATGCAAACGATACCCCCTTCTTGAGAAAATGTTGGAATGGATTTATCTTTTCTGCTAACTATACTATGAAGCATCTAATAGATTGTAATCTCCCTTGTAGTGTTCTTAGCTGACCGATGTTGACTAGTGGAGGCATGTCCATTATAGCTCTTACTTTTGTAGGGTCCACCTCAATGCCTCTTCTATAAATAATGTATCCTAGAAGTTTTCCTGATTTAACGCCAAAGACACATTTTTTTGGATTCAGTCTTACATTGTAATTTTCCAGTCTTTGGAATATCTTGTCAAGTACTTTCAAATGATCTACTCTTTTCAATCATTTAGCTATTATTTCGTCAATATATTCTTCCATGAGATTATGTACAAGGTCATGGAAAATAGTCACCATTGCACATTGATATGTAGCTCCAGGATTTTTGAGCCCAAAAGGTATAACATTCCAGTAGTATGTTCCCCATGGACATGTGAAAGTCATCTTGTGTTGGTCCTCGACATAAATTTTGATCTAATTATACCCACAGAAACCATCCATGAGGGATAGCATCTCATATCCTATTTTAAGGTCCATTATCATGTCAATGTTCGACAAAGGGAAGTCATCCTTAAGGAATGCCTTATTGATATCTCTGAAGTCTGTACAAATGCGGATGCCCCCAGAGGGTCTAGTTACTAGGACAAGATTAGAAATCCAGTCTGCATATTCTATGGACCTGATGAATCCAACATCCAATAGCTTCTTAAGTTCATCTTTGACGAGTAAAGCGATTTGTGGATGCATTTTCCTTAACTTTTGTTTGACTGGCTTAACACCTGGCTATAATGGTAGATGATGCAATATAAGGTCTAGATCCAGCCCAAGCATGTCAGCATATCACCATGCAAATTTTATCTGTCTCTTTGTGAAGAAGTCTCAAAACTTTTGTTGCTTTGTCTCTGTCAAAGATGTTGCAAAGTATATTACCCACGGGTTTTCTTCAGTGTTTATGTTGATCTCAATTGATTCTTCTACTAACATGGGTGTTTTTTCCTGAGCAACTAGGAGAATGTTCAAACCTCCATCCTTGGGTGCCTCAGAGAGGTTTTCACCATCAGATGCATCCTTTATTTTTACAATTTCTTCGTCCAAAGGTGGCTTTTGGTTTTCACCTAGGGACTTGTCATTTTCATCATTTTCATTGTTTCTCTTTTTCTTTTCAATTTTGTGACTGGAGGTATGAAAAGACTCCCCAAAATATTCTTTGTCATCCAAGTCTATGGTAAAGCCAACTTTATGATCACCTCAAGGTATGTCTTCTCAAAGTCCCATGAACTCAGCTATCACTTTGTCATTCTCGAATATGTCTAAGATGGGTGTACCTTGTTGATCCCAATTGATAAGTTGGGGATATACAAGGGGCATGTCATCATCAGAGTTATCAAATGTGGAGGCTGACAAAGTGAGGATAGAAAGGTTGACATGGTCACAAAAGTTTTGGACTAACTCCTTTTTGTTCTTTTTCCTTTGGACAGGTAAACTCTGATGTGGGACTACTATAAGGGCTAAGTCATCAGAAGATGGTTTGTTAGGTGCCCAAGTAGTAGGATCAAGGGTTTTCCAATAGTAATTCTTATGCCATTCTTCTTTTGACAAGGACTTTTTAGGACGAGGACTAGATGGATTTGGTATGAGTTTTATCATTTTGTCAAGTTCCCCAAATAACTTATCTAGGTTCATCGTGCTAGTGGTGGAAAGGGAATCCCATTCATATTTGCTTGAGTCAGGGGATTCATCATAAACTGGGTCTAATGTTTCGTGGGATATCTCGATATCTTTAAAAGCACTTACTTCCTCTTGGAATGGTGATGAAGTACTAGAAATTCCAATTCTAATCAATTGAAACCCTAGCCCTAGGCCTTTTGGTCATGGTGAGATAATGATTGTTTCAGTCCTTCCATTTTGATGCAGTCCTAACCCACTATGTATGTCATATCCATTACTTTTCATTATCATGAAGCCTTCTCCATATTTATCCTTAGATATTTGAATAGATGGTGAAGGGTATTCATTGTATTTTGTGTACAACCAAGAGGTGATTTCATCTTGGTATGTAGATTCTTTACTTAACTCTCCCCATTTTGTCAATGCCATTGTAGGAGGGACATGGAACGTGACTTCTGATTGTCTCCTATCTATTGTGGGTAGACCATATGACTTAGGAGGAACCATTTGATTAACACAATAGGATGCTTTCATGTTGTATTCTCCACATCCCTTATCTTGGATCTTGACCTCAGGAGTGGATAATGGTGTTTGTGATGTAATTGACTTGGTAAGAGTTGATGGATCAACATACAAGGATAAGGTTGAAGATGAAGCCTCTTGATTGACTGGGACCTGTCTTTCTAGAATTTCATGTAGGCTTGTGCAATATTGGAAAGGATTTGGCTCACTATCAATGGTGACCTCTTTACCATTGTACATTAATTTAAGACACTGATGGTATGTGGAAGGGACGACTTTCATAGCATGTATCCAAGGTTTACCCAACAAAAGGTTGTAGGGAAGGGTGAGATCCAATACTTGGAAACTAGTGTCCATAACTATAGGGCCAATCCTACTAGCGAGTGTGACAACTCCTTTAGATGATCTTTTCTCATCATCATATGCCTTAATTACTATACTCTTTTTGGTGTACACGCATGCTTCTGAGAAACCTAATGCCTTAACCATTTTCAAGGTGCAAAGGTTCAACCCTGCTCCTCCGTCTACCAAGACTCATTTGACTTTGGTTTGATGGACAAGAACTTCAAGATGTAGCGGGTCATTATGATTGGTCTTCTCAGTTGAATAATCTTGATAAGAGAATGTAGCATGATGGTAACTGGTTAAGTATCCTACCATTTCTTTGAAATGATTGACATCTATGTTGGTAGGGACTATTGCACTTTGCAAGGCTTTGTCAAGAATGGCTCAGTGATCTGGTGATATAGTCAACAGTTCCAAGATGGATATATGTGTTGGGGTCTTCCCCAAATGGTCAATAAAATTATACTTAAGCTTGGAAGATTGTGTTTGTGGCTCTGATGAAGGACCTAGAAGGGTTATCTTAGTTTTGTGTGTATTGACTGCACATTCAGGATGCTTCTTTACGGTAATGGTATTGATATTTTCATCAGCAACTCGAATATAATTGATGATGGTAGCTGGTTTATAATCGTACTTAGCACTATTATAATTGGCTAAGGTATTATTCTTAGTTCCCAAACTGGAGGCCTTTCCTTTCCCATCGTCAGGTAGTGGATCTGTGAAGACCTTCTATTTTTATTGGTATGTTTATGCCCATTCACTTCTATGGTTTCGTCTTCAACAAAATTTTGTATGATGTTTCTCAATTGTTGATATTTTTGTAGGTTGTTTCCCTTTGTTTGATAGTATTCACAATAGGTGTTATCATCCCACCATGAGGGTTTAAACTATCTAGGATCATACTGTTTTGGTTCTAGAGGTTTTAGGAGATTATCTTTTATCAGTTCTTTGAAAATTGTCTCGATTGGTTCCCCCAAAGGGGTAAATTCATGTTTAGGAAATATCCTATGTGGTCCTTGTTGTTGAAAATTTTGGACAAAGTTGGTTGTTTGATCTAGATTATTAATCATGTCTTGATTGGAGTTGGAACCTCTAAGTGTGATGATAGGTCTCACATGTAGGGTCTTAGCATCAACAATACTGTCATTTGTCACCATTTTGGTCCTATACAAAAATTTATTTCTATCATTGGGAGGGTTTTGGTGTTGAACAACTAGGTTCCTGCCTGGTACCTTAATGTCTCCTTTGTCAATATGGCCTTTTTCAAGTATGATGCCTTTTTGTACCAAGTCTAGGAAATAAGTACAACAATGTACTCTTAAATCACTTCTCAGTTTTAGATGAATATTTTCAAGGAATATCGTGACTTTTTATTTTTCTGGTATCTCAACTGGACATCGACTAGCTAGACTTCTCCATCTTTGAAGAAAGTAGTGAAATTTTCGCCTTCTTCTTGCGTAGTGTTACATAAGGTAGCTATCGTTATTTCATTGTCTATGTTGAAGGAAAAGTTTTCGACAAACTTCTTAGGTAATTTTCCCCATGATCTTATGCCATATGGTAATTTAGAGAACCATTCCAATGCTATCCCGACAAGGGTTTGCTGAAAGAGTCTCATTAAGTATGTGGGGTCATAAGAGATTTCCATACATGTCAAAAATTCTCTAATGTGTTCTAAATAATTCCTCATCCCGTTATACTTAGACAAATTCAGTATAATGTATCTATGTGGGAAAGGTGTCATGTATAGCACTTTTTTAAAAGGACATGGACATAAATCTTGCATTGAAATAGTTCGTTTGCCTGACATAGAAATACTGTCCATTTTTTGTTGAAGGATTTGCATTTAATTTTGTATAACATCTACCTGTGTCAAGGACATGTTGTTTCTGTTGTTAGGATCGATGTAAGTGTTCTGAAATGCTATGTTTTGTGACAGATTGTGATTTGGCGAGGGTATATATCCTATTTGAATGTTCTGATTTGGTGTAGGGATATATCCTATCAAAACGTTTTGATTTGGTATAGGAATATTTCCTATCGGAAATTTTTGATTTGGTATAGGAATATTTTCTGTCTGAATGTTCTGTGTAACCCCTATTTGTGGAATGGAAGTATGTGGTATAGTTTTGTTCATGCCAAAAGGGTTTGATGAAGATTCTCTCGTAGTGAATTGTAAACCTTGTATTATGTTGAATGGGGTTGTGTTTACAATTGACAATGTTTGAGTAGGTATGCCAGTTAGTATTGTTGTGGTAATTTGAGGAACAGAGACACTTGATGTCATGGTTTGTGTTGGTTGAGTAGATGTTGTTTTCAAAGTGTGAACGTCAAATCTTGGTGGTAGTGTGGCACCTTCTACTAGCAAATTTTATAGATATCATTGGGGATCATTTGCCAAACACTCATCCATAAAGGATGCAAACTCAGGATCTTGCACGGTAGCGTCTATGTCTCCAATAAAATAAATTCCATTTGTGTCTCTAGTGACATTTTTTTCAAGAAAAAATGTGTGGTCTCTCTTTCCCTGATGATTGGTTTCCGAAATTATTGATGAAATTCATTGGGGTCTGAAATTTCTCTTTGTTTCTTCTTACCCTTTTTTCAACCATAAAAGTGTTGCTCAAAATGGGTAATGCAAAACTATGTCTAGAAATTGATATGCTCTATTTCTATGTTTTTGGGATTTTTTGAATATAAAGATGTCACTAAAATCAAGGATTTCTAATATGACGTATACTAGGATGGCATACACTATGATGGATTATATGCAAAAAATTGAGTAGACTATGTCTGTAAATGATTCTAAGCGGGTTTAACCTACCACCTATGAAATAATCCAAAACTATGACTTAACTTTACCAAGGAACCTGATGTAGGCCAAAGACAATTGATAAGGTGAATTTCTCAAACTAAACTGATGAGCTGGAAAGATTCACTAGTAAGACAATAATGACTAGGTTCAATGATAATGACAAATCGAAGCATGAATGTATTCAATGACGCATAAATTTATACTATTTTATGATATGCAAAGTCCTATGGGGTAACTATTTTTTTGCAACTAATATGACTATCTCTAAGACATAAATGAGACCTAATATGCAAGGTTTTTGAGTAATTTTCCATTTTTTGTCCAAGATTGACCGTAAGAAACAGAAGTGAAATAGACAGGTTGTTTTTCGGATTGAGTTGGCCATTTTCAAGATTTTTTGTTGGCAGTCAATTATGGTTCAGGTTTCAGATGCGGTTCTGAATTTGACAGATGCGTTGTGGATCGCAGATGTGACTTTCTGGGAAAAACTAGTCTTGGTTGTTGATAGACAAATGTGGTTGAACTTATGACAGATGCGACTTACTAATCAGATGTGACTCAACAGTCGGATGTGACTCAGTTATCAGATGCGACTCACAAACTAAAATCTATTAAAACTAACTTTTTTGATAGACAGATGTGGTTTTTTGTTTAATAGTTGTGACTAGTAATGACACATGCGGCTCGAGTTTTGACAATTGCGACCCTATTTATAGTTGTGGTTTCTTGATGAAAAAGTTACGAATGACCTAGTTTTATGATCAATTTTTGACAAATAAAGCAAAAAACAATCATAGAATACAAAGTGTTTTCAGTTTGAAGTGTATGAATCTGTTAAAATTAGAAGACAAGTAAAACCTAGGTTGTGTTGGACAGTAGTTACTGAGTTCTTACTTGGGTTTCCCCAACTACGCATATTCAAGGTGGATGACTAGTAGCTTGACCCCACTAGCTCCCCTCCATGACACTCACTTATATAGGCCAGACAAGCTACTGTATGCATGAAACTCCCATGGCATACATTTCATCTCTACACATGAGTCGTAAGAATGTAAGATGGCTTCACAAGTCTGACTTGATGCACTAGTAAATAGATTAGGATTTTGGAAAAACTACAACAAGGTTTTTAGTAAGGGCATTTCGTTCGTGGGGCACCACCTAGTATGGTGAGAGAACATTTATGCCCTTCTCGTCAGAACGGTGAGCGTGATTTTTGGGGTTTACCCCAAAAATCCACTTTTATATACTGATTGGAAGTCATTGGCAACAAGTGTGTTACCGGTTTGAGTGATCTTGGGGTGAGTACTTTTTCCCACCAAGACACACCCAAGTTCTAGAGTTAGTAACCGTTTCTCTTACACCCAATATCGCATGAATGCGCAAGGGGAGAGGATACTTCGATATACCGAATTGTAAGGGTAATTACAAAGTGTGCTTTTGCACTAGAAAAAGCAAACATTGGTTAATTTTAAACCAAATGACAATTATCTAACTACCAAAAACTATGTTATCCTCCTAAATCACCCGTTGCAAACAAAACATAAGCGAAAAGTAAAATGAAAAAGAACAAAAAATGAAAATACGAAAAAATTTAAAATTGAAATTGTTACTAGTCAGATGAGTCATTTAAGCCTATAGATGTGTCGCGTTGTTGACAGCCAAATGCATTGCAAGAAGTCTTAGATGCATCTCATGTCATCATATGAATTTTAGAATTTATCAATTGTGGTTCACGAAGTCAAATGCGGCGTTTCATCAGTCAGATGCGGTTTTCCATACAATACCTATAAAACAAAAATTGAAAGAAAAAAAAATGGAATAGATTCATGAAGATTGAAGTGTCTTCACATCGAGTTCACCAAATGTGACGTAGATAAAATGACTCTGCAAGAAAGATTGTTAAATCTACTCTAAACATGCATTAATCTAAATCAAACAACAAAGAATGAAGAAATAAACTAAATAGTAAATAAAGCAATATGAAACAATCTCACTGAATATCAGTCCACCTCTTCGAATTATCTTGATTGTCCTTCTCCATTTTTCCTTTTGTAGTATAACTGCCCTAAGATTTTCATAAGTGTGCAAGTATAGCCTTGATGTATGTGATTATAGAAAAATATCGAAGATTAACAAGTTTACTCCAAAAGTATATAGATTTTGGGAGGAAGAACAATGGAAAAAGTTAGCCAATTTATGGAAAGTTGGTTTTCAAACGATCGCCTCAGATTCGAAAGAGAGATCAATGATCGAGATTGATGAATTCCATGCGATGTGAGATTTATGTCAGTTAGAATGTGAGTTGGGAAATTATGCGGGATAAAGATTAAATTAAATAATAATTTAATCTGGTGTTAAGATTGTTCAAAAATATTTAAGAATAGACATTAAGATTAAATAATGATTTAATCTTTAGTTGAAAGTCTTCGAAAATAGAATAATTAGACTTTGAATTAAAAGGACAAAGCTAGAACTCGACAACGATCTGTTCGAATGCACACATGAATTAAATAATTAAATAAAGATATTTAATTAATAAATATGTGCATGTAGGAGAATTAGATTGACTCATCAAGACAAAGAGTCTCTTTGCAGAGACAATCAGATATCGAATCAGGAGACAACTAATGGATTTAAATAGATCTCGATTCAAATGTTGAGTGAATAATTAGTCAAGTAGGTGATAGAAGAATGTGACAGGAATAACTATTTATGAATTAAATGTTAATTTAATTCAACATTCGAAATTGAAATGATTTAATTAAATAAATAATAACTTATTTAATTGACATTTGAAAAGGTTAATTGAATAATTAAATAATTCGAAAAGAATATTTAATTATAGTTGAAATATGATAAATGGTAAATTAAATTAAAAAATTATTTAATTCAAAAAGAGAACTAATTAATTAGCAACGTAATTAAATAAATAAGATTTATTTAGTTAATCAAAGTTGAATAAGGGCCATAATGAATTAATTAAATAACTAAAGGTTATTTAATTAATAGATGAAAGAATGTGTATAGGAAATAATTAAATAATTAACATTATTTAATCATGACCATGGACATTAGAAAATTATGTCAAAAGTGGTACTCGCAAGCCTAGACCAATTTTTCAGTGCCTACAGAATTATTTCTAGAAGAGTATATGAAATAGCAATATTTTGTGTATTATTTTCAGCTTTTACCAAGAGACCGGAAAGTTGTTCCAATCTCAACTCAATTATTTCTTTCTTTCCAAAATATCTTCACAATACCATCCCTCTATACCATAATGACTTCAAGTTTAGATTGTAAGGAATTGATCCTTTTATTTTGTGCTCCATCCTTGTCATTAAGGATATCATATGATTTTCCAATAGAATTCAGTTCAAGCTTCATAGCATCAATTTTTTCTCTATAGTTTCCAATAGAAGTAGGCCATCAAAGACAATACCTATACACATTGTTTACACTATTGATGCAGGTTTTCAATTCATTTATGCTCTCAATCAATTTCTTTTGTGCATTTCAGCATCTTTCTTCCATGGCTAACTGAATTTTTTCTTTTTATGTTGTTTCACTGAGTGACGGTGCCTTTAGTCTTTCTTCAATATACTCACACAATACTTCTGATAAAAAATTTGTCACATCACTTAGGTCAATGTCATTATAAATTATGTAAGTAGCTAGAGAATCTGTAATCTCATCTTGTTCATATGATGGTCATAACAACCATGCATCTCCAATCTTCTTTAGTCCATTAGATTTCTCAAGACTCTTCAACACCTTTTCCTTAGTAATTTCTTCTTCATCATCAGTTGATGCCAAATCAATTGCTTCTGTAATATTTTCTTATGTTTCTTCTTCATTTTCCTCTAACCTCAACTTCTTTATTTCTTAGCTCATTCACTTCATAATGAAATGACTACTCAATCTTCCTTATCTAACTTGTCGCTTTTAGGGTTTCATCATAAAAGGTAATTTATTGCTTGTGACATCATCATTTGTACCTCAGTCTGTCCATACTTCCTACTACCAATGTTGTCGGATCAATTTTTTTCTTTTAAATTGACAACTATCTTTGAAAAACATTGTGACTCAAGAGGGGCTCTAAGAATTTCTTGATTTGCATCTTTTTTGCCAAAATTTTCTTCAACACCTTCAAAATAGAGATTTTCATCACATATCCATGTGTCTTCACATGACACCTCATTTATCGAGGGTTTTCTATATTTTTTTGCGAATGCTTCCCCTAAAACTATTACTAGGTTTAGTCCTTGGAAGAGGTATATGCACCAGATGCAGATATAGGGCCATTTGATTCATCCTTGTTCTCAGGTTCTTCCTTCTTTCTTCAATTTTTTTCTATTTCTCTCCTTACTTCTTTTGGATCTACCTTGTTCATAGGCTTGTTCTTTTGTTCCAGATTCGGTTTCTTCCCAACTTTGCTTCTGCAAAATTTTGAGATATGTCCTAATTTTTTGCAAGTGTAGCACACAACATACCTAGATCAAAAGAGTTTTCACTCATCCTTGACCTACACTGATTAGCCTTGTGTCCAAAGATATTGCATATGTAACATTGGCCTTGAAAAGATTGAATATTCTATTTGTATCAAATCTTCTTATCATCATATGGTAGCTCTATGTCCAAACTTGTTGCCAATTTGAGCATTAGGTTGTAGGATGGGTATTCTTTTGGTATTGATCCTTCGATTCTTGCCTTGATAAGTATTGCCTTGAAATTTCCTTTGATTGTCCACTTTGTTGAAAACTGGATTAGTCTTTGAACTTTGTCCTTCTTCAAATCCTAAGCCACATTTATCTTTTGCAGGTTTCTGAGATGAAATCAATTCATCAAGTATTGTGGAGCTTGTCTTGAACCTTTCTTCACGAGCTTTCACTTTTTCCAGATCAGCTTTAAGGGTTGCTACTTCTTGTTCAAGCTTATCACATTTTTCTATCTTTTGATTGATAATTTCTTCTAGGCATCCTTCCTCTACCTTGCTTTGTTCAATTTCCAAATTTAGATTCTCTTCCACTCTTTTTCTTTCTTCAATTTTCATCCTTAGATTTTCAATGCTTCCTTCAATTCTTGGTAAACTTCTTTCTGTTTCAACTTGAACTTCTAGATCCAATTTCTTACTTTCTAAATGCATTAACTTATTTTCTTAACATTTTCTTTCAGATCTTCATTTTCAGACTCTAAAGTCTTTGCTCTTAATTATTCATCTAAGTTAGATCCCTTCATCATTTAGATCAACTTTCCAAGATCTCCTTCAAGCTATTAAACTTATTCCAAAGGACCGAGCTCTGATACCAATTGTTGGATAGGACAACTGAGGGGGAGTGAATTAATTGTCACATATTATAACCTTCAATTCAAATACTGGAACTAATACATACACTACTTAAATGATCAATCATCAAATACCAATGCTCAAACACAATAACACAAAATTTACATGGAAAACCCAATGAGAAAAAAACCACGATGAGGATTAACTCACACTATAAAGAATATCAAAACTGATTACAAAAGGCTCACTGCCTACAATAAGGACTCACTGTCCAGCAGGGCTATGACCCGAAGGGCTCGCTACCTACAATAAGGACTCAATGTCCAATAGGGCTACAACTCGGAGGGCTCACCGTCATAGAGATACAAAAATGGCTAACCACCAAGATACAATAGTTAAGGCTTACAGCCAAAAGTGTGAACTGGTAGATTACACCTTAATTATGAAGAGCTCAGTTTTGGATGAAGCTCAGAATAACAAGTATTGCATTTCAGTAACTGCCCAATAGTTCTGTTCTGATCATACACTTTATTTTCTTTGCATGTTTCACTTACTCTATTTTGTTGTACTCTCTTTCTCTTTCTTACTATCGCACTCCTTTTCTGTCTCACTTTTCTTTTCAGAGAGTCTCTATATATGCTTCTATATTTTTCTTTCTAGAGATTCTCATATGTGTGTGTGCGTGCGTGTGTGTGTGTGTGTGTTTAAGTTTAACACATTTCTTGTGTCAACCAAACCACTCATGACATAATTAGTGCACATAAAATATTGCACACGTTGAGTTGGCGAAGATCTTCGAATATCTAAATCATAGCTTGTCTTCATGGTAGAGACCAAACCTAAAAACCAAAACACCAGACCACCTATAATGGCATCTTCGATAAGAAATAACTTTCGATAAACAACTCATACATTCAGTATTGTGTTGACATCAATGAAAACCTATTGACTTTAATGACAACCATTTGATGCAAGCTTCAACTTCCAACAACCTAGGCTCTGATATCAATTGTTGCACAGACGATTGTTGTTGCACCAAAAGATCAACATGTTAATGCTCGATACAACCACTTAAGTTAATGAATCCATAGGAGGTGGTTAAGCCATGTCATGAACCCGATATTTGTGTTGCACAACACAAGGAGACAAAGGGAGCACACCTTGCAACAATTGGTTGTGAGATGGCTCCTAGATTTACATTTTAGAAATTATGATAAACCACAATAGAATGATCGAGTAGGTGGTGTTTTACAATATAATAAATTTACCAATTTTGCTTGTATATATGACCAAGTCCCATAACCCTCCATTCCAAACTATACTAAACACTATAGCTCGATTGTATCATGTCTCTCTCTTGACAAGTCTCAGATGGCTCCACAAACTCCATGGTCATCAATCATGTAGCAATATTAGTTTCCTTCATGCAAGGCTAAAAAACCTCCAATGGTTATTCTCTACAAAACCCTTTCATGAGCTTACTTTATTCTAAAAAATAGATGACTTAACATTAATATTACATGAAAAAAAATCTCAAAGCACTTGGGCCTACACCCCAATATTGCCACAATAACATTGAATATTTAAGATAATTTTTTTTGTAAAAGAAATTTGTTACAAATTACTTGTTGATGAGATGAAGCTTTGAATTCACCATGGTACCTTCCCAGTCACAAAAATAAATTATGCTCTATATGAAAAATTACCCACTTAGTAAGAATGGAAAATAAAGATGTCTTATTTGTAGGAAAAATATTTACCACAATAAAAATTATTTAAAATGTCTTGTATAATTTAGTAAAGAAAGGCTCATAGTTGCTCCTCTCTTGTCTTTTTGTTATCCTTACCCTTTACAAATAATTTATTGATATAAGAAAAAAATTAGTATGACTTGCACTAGGGAAAACTTTAGTGGTGAATCTTCGCTAATTGGCGAATTCTAGAAATCAGGCAAATTGAAATTGGTGAATTTACCATATCCAACAGGGTGTTCAAATCACTCGGATTTCATGAACTATCAGTCCAATGCATGTCCATTCGCTAGCGGTTTTTTTTTACAAGGCATGTTTAGCAAATAAATTCACCATAACAGACTACACATTTCCAATGGACGGATTAATATTTTCGCCTCGAATCCCGGGGAGAATGTCATAAACACCAACATATTCGCCAATACTATTAAAACAACATTATATGAGGACCCATTTCACCAATTAAAATTTACAAATAGTTGCTTATGAAGACCCATTTCGCCAATTAAAATTTATAAATAGTTGCTTATGAGGACCTATTTCACCAATAATATTTAGAAATAATTACATTTGAGGACACATTTCACCTTTAAAATTACAAGGTATAGTTGTATAAGCACACGAGATTCACCAAATTTTTAGCATATTACCATTTTAAAATCCCACAGAACTCGCCAAATATGGATTGATATAAATACAATTGAAATCTTTATTTGTTCTTACACATTTTGTTCAGTTCTCAGGTTCTACTTCTCAATTCAGAAGTCAGCGAAACCCAAAAACCTAGACTCAAAGGTGAGTGATCATTTATTCAAACTATTATTAGTTATTAGTTATTATTATAATAAAAAGATTTATTTATCTATTTTCCATTCTTGCTTTAGTCTTAAACATGATTTTGATTAGGGAATGGGATCTATATTCTCTTTCGGTATGTCCTTCTTAAACAAGAAGACAATTTTTTCCAGCTTTCATTCGAAGTGAGATATCAATATGTCGAGCAACAAGGGTAAGACTTATGAGCGTAATGAAGAGACTGGGAGGCCATAAAAATTCCCAAAACATGGAGGTACCATACAATCTTACTTTGGAATTGGAAAAACTTCTAATCTATCAAATCAAGGTGGACCTACATCATCAACTCTTCCACCAAATATTATTGAAGATGGCATTGACAATACCTCACCGCCACAGGAAGGTCAAGGTGATATTGTCATTGAGTTAAATCAAAATGTATCAAATGAGGATGGAAATACCACGGAAGATGTTCCAAGGGATACCTTGGTTAGTTAGAATGAGATAATTGACTTGGATGAGGATGTTGTTGGTAGCAAGAACAGAAAAGGCGAATCAAAACTGGGGCGCGAGTGGGAAATGACAAGGAATTTTCAAATTGGTTGGTTGTCGAAGAACCCATTCCTTGAACCAGTGGGGGTAACAAATGAAAACAATATTGAAAGGGCAATAGAGGTCAAATGTAAGATTTGTAGTTGGAAATATGGAAGAGACAAGATGATGTAGCTAAAGCTTGACACTATAGAAAAGCATATCAGTAAATTTTACGAAAAATAAATCATAGATGGAAAGGAACAATCAGTCGTACAATGGAATCAAAGGAAGAATGTCTTAATGTTAATTATGTCATATATTATGGAGAGCATAACCATGGAATGTTGAAAATTACAAAATGTGAAGGTACACTTGAGGCTCATTTTGGAAAAGCCATGGCAGCAACAAATTTGTCAAAAACTGTTCAAATGAGTGTTGTTTTTCATATTTTGTCCAGGGGGCATCCTATGACAGACTACCTAGAATATTTTGATTTATTATCTTATTTGAGTGTTCTCCACTTCCCCTTCTCACATTGGTCAATAAATGTTGGATGGGAATGGTCGAACTATCTTGTTGTAGTGGAAAAGCAAGATTTAAAGGAGAAAGTAAAAGAGTCAAATTTCATTGCATTATATTTAGATGAAGTTACTGTGGTAGACAATACTTCTTGGGTTTGTATGCATTTGTATATTGTAGAACAAAATATTCGCCAAGCTCATCTTCTTTGTGTTCATAAAATGAAGGATAGCTCAACATTGCAAAATCTACTTGAACTAGTCAAGAAATCTTTGAATGAAACTGCAGGTATCTATGAGTTGACAATTTCCAAAATGTTGGTGTGTGTAGGAGTTGATGGAGCTGTAGTGATGCAAGGTCAAAGGAGAAATCTTTGCACAAAGTTACAAACTACTTGTGTACCATACATGCTTGGCATTCACTGCATGGCCCACAGAATGAATTTAGCATTCAAAATTGTAAGAAAGTTTCCTACAGTATCAAAAGTTGAAAATCTAGTTCACGAGATCCATGCATACTTCTACCAAAGTCTCAAACGTTTCCTTGAATTTCAACATTTTGTTGAGGGAATAACACCTGAAAAAAATATTCTCAAGGATGTCAATACCAAATGGATCTCCCTACATGGACCAATGCAATGAGTTCTTTCAGAATATCAATCCTTGATTGGAGTGATGTACGAGCATCACAACACAGAAGACAAATCTCCTGACTTCTTACATTGGTTAAGCGATATAGAGACACTCTTCATTTTAGCTAGTATTATCCCCATGGTAGATGAGATGAACAATCTTGTGAAGAAACCCCAAGATAGAATTATGTATATTTATGAATATGCCAATCTACATAAACTTACATACTTGGGCCTCGATCATCTAGATCTAACACAAGAAGGTGCAAATTATTTGATGTGGTGGAAAATTATTGATTTGAATAAATTTGATAATTATTTACTATTTAATGCAAGCAGAAACTTATGTATCTTTGTACATGGATATGAGATACCAATGTACCATTGTAAGATAGCTAGGTGCTTTAGAAGAGAAGTACATGCTAACGAGGAATATTTTAATGGCATTGTTAAATCTGTTAGTGATAATTTGAAGGAAATTGTGAAATCTATTTCCTCAGAGATTCGTGAAAGATTCCCTCGACATGAAATACTTGAAGCCATGGGTATTGTGTATCCTCAATTTTGGGTAAACCAAGATAACCCAAAATATTTTCATGATCAAGTAAAAATCTTGATCGAATAGTTTTCAAAAGAGGTAACATACAATGAGCACACAATCGAAGGAATTTTAAATGAAAATAAGCCTAGAAAGCAATGTGGGATTTTTGCAACAACTGTGAGGGACCATTATAAATCCATGGGCAAGGAGAAGGCCTTTGAACCGGGATCAATAAAAAATATTTGGACAAGCTTAGGTCAGAGTGAAATATTGCATGGTTCGATGTCTGAATATTTCAAACTTGTTGATTTATCTCAAACAATGATATTGGGGTCGTTGGAGGATGAGAGAGTTTTCAATACATTGGGTGTTTTGAATTCAAAGTTGAGAAATAAATTGGATAAGAATTCAGAAAATTGATTGAGGATGAAAGGAACTACGTATAATGTCAAAAAAATTCCTTTTGAAAGGGCACTCGCAATCTGAAGGTCCACATATGAAAGAAGATGGATCGGGTTGTGCAACATAGTCTCTCCAATTCCGAGCACCACCGGTACTGGTGGTAGTGGCAGTGGCAGTGACCCTGGGACATATGACAATGATATTGAAATTTACACAAATCACACAATGAATGTTGAATTTGAGACACAGGCCGAAGAAAGTGAAGAGTAGACTCAGAATCAAGATGAATCTTTTATTTTATCTCAAGATGAGCATCGGTTTGAGGACCTTGACTCTATTTGGGAAATGGAAGAGAATTAGTAGGTTTTAGGTATTTTTACTACACTTCATGAATCAGTTTCCATTGTTCCAAAGTCCAAACTGTAGTTAATGATATTCTATAATGTATTCAATGAATATTGAAATTGTGAATCATTGCACTTCATGATATCTTATTTTATATTGCACTCAAGCACTGCATGAATCATATTCCAAACTGTAGTTGATGATTTTTTATATTGTATTCAAATAAATTGTGAATCATTGCACTTTAGGATATTTTATTTTATATTGCACTCCATGATATTTTATATTATATTGCACTTCATGAATCATATGCCAAAGTCAAACTGTAGTTGATGATATTTTATAAATTATATAGTATTCCATCATCCATGAAATTGTGATATTAAAATTTAAATTTGATCTCTTAAAAGGAAATTTATTTTTTCTTTACAAAGAAACTAGCCTCCGTCGAGTCCACCCCACTTATCTTCCACAAATCAATAATCACAAAAATAAACGACACTTTGATTTTATGATTCATAAATTATGAACAATGCAAATTATAGAAATTTGTGTGACAAGATCCATATTATAGCCTACATTGCATCCATAAACAAATTTGAAATTTCATAGTGGCGTAGTCCTTCCCCCATTCCTAACAAAATTCAATACCATCGGCCTAGAAATGCTTCATCGACGGAACCCACATCATAGTCGCGTCGATGGTCTGATGAAAATAGCTCACAACCTAGTATCGGTGTAACAATACTCTATTGGGCTAACTCCTAAGGTGCTCTCCCGATATACTGATAGAGTCAAGTTGTCAACAAAAGTAACCATGAATTATAACCATGGGCATGAATTATCGAATTTTATCAATAATCACAAAAATATACCACTTTGACTTATGAACAATGCAAATTGTAGAAATTTGTGTGACAAGATCCATATTATAGCATACATTCACATTGCATCCATAAACAAATTTTAAATTACGTAGTGACATAGTCCTTCCCCCAGTCCTAAAAAAATTCAATACCATCGATCTAATAGTGCTTCATCGGTAGAACCCCCATCACAGTCTCGTCGATAGCCCGATGAAAATAGCTCAAAACTAGTATTGATGTAACAATACTCTATTGGGTTGACTCCTAAGGTGCTCTCCCGATATACCAATAGAGTCAAGTTGTCAACAAAATTAATAATGAATTATAACCATGGGCATGAATTATGATGCATAAAGTATATTGGGGGAACTATGATGCATCTAGGAAACATTATCTGGCATCCCACCGATAGAACGAAGGATAGGTGTCCATCGGTGGAGAGGGAGGCTATCGGTGAAAGACTGATGTGACATCTCAGGGCATCATCGACTTCAAAAAAAATTGAAATAAATGTTCTTCTTCAATGACAAGACTGAAAGACGGTCCATGGATGGTGCATTTATGAACCAGAGTTGAAGTGAATTATATCACAAGTTGATCACATAGTAGTTCCATAATCCTAGAAGATTTTTCTTAGGGAAGAAGCAGAAAGGAAAAAACTTGGAGTTCTAATGCAGCAAAGACCAGTGGACTATGGAGGTGACTTAGCGAGACTCACGTAAGTACTTCAGACCCAGCTGAGAAGCTATTTTCATCAAAATCTTAAGATTTAAATAATGGAAGAGAGTACAGACAAACCCAAAGCTAAAAAATAGAAAACCGAAAAGACTAAGACTTTGGATCAACTAGACATTAAAAATCCTAAGAGACTCCTAAATGAAGACCCGATAGATCAATGCCCTGGGTGAGGGCCGAGACCCAAGAGGAGTGCTCAAATGAATCCTTCCATGGATCAACTATGGGACAAACATAAGGGCTTAGCTGATATTTGGACACTGCAACAAGGGAAAAACCTCATCATGTACCATTACAGAAAATAATTTAGGTTTCAACCAGTCTGCAATCCGTGGAGGTTGAACCTGGGAAGAATTGCGGTGCCCAATGTGTTTGTGAACGTAGAGCTAATTAAAGCTCTTGCTATCAGATATGACCCCAAGAAAAGAACTATTTATTCGCATGGTGGGGGTGGCATGCTTGTTATTTCTAGGGATCTCATTTCTAATGTATTTTAGTTAGAGTGTTCATTGAATTTATCATTCACAGTCAAAGATCTCTTGACAAAGTATCGCCACATGGATACCAGCTATAAGAGATGGAAATTACCTTTGCATAGGCCCAAGGATGAAGGAGGCCAACTCAGGAGGTTCTGTAGTAGTGAAAACCCTCCTTTCCAAGAAGATTTGTTCGAAGAGTATTTCCGATACACCTATTATTCGGTTGGTCAGGTTTTGGGAGTAGAGGTTCTGCCTCTCATGTCAATTGCCCCAATGGTCTTAGCTGTAGACATACAAAGCAAGGATGCCAGGCCATTTGATTATGCTAGCTACTTGGAAAATTCCCTACATTGAGGGCTTGAAAAGATTAAAAATAATAGTGATAATATTAATTTTGAACACTATTCTTTGCTTATGCATTTGCTTTTGTACGAGGGACAAGTCAGAGGGTTCTGGAGTGAATAATTAAGGATAAAAGATACAGATGAAAATGGAGATTTTAAACCTATACAAATGTGGACTTCATTGTGGGACAACCGATTTGGTAGGTCTCATTACCTTTATTTTGAAGATTTTTTTGTAAAACCATTGATGAAGTTGTTGAGATATCCGTGCAATTATAACCTATCTCCAAAAGTACAAAGATTTCTAAGACCAAAGGAAAATGACCCGAGAAATAAAGTGAATCATAACTGGGGAGACTGGTATCCTTTACCTAATTGTATAGTGATAAGGGTTTATGCGTTCAAAGGGGCTCCACACTTGATGCCATGAGTAGTTCTTGACCGAATTTCTTATTTAGAAATTGTGAGGCAATTAGCAAAATCTAATTCCAAACACCTCAAAGGACATAGAAAACAATCAATTATGCCCAACACCTTATGTTTTGGAGACTTTACAGTGGTTTCCAATGAAGAATATGGAGAAATCGATGGTATATTAGCACAGTACAACCTACCTCTAGGTGATGTAAGGAAACAATTTGATGCAGAAGGGTTTATTCACAAGGTGAGATTATCACAGGGGCTATGAAGATATGAACATTTTTTCTCAATAGAAGATGTCATAAGAAACCATGATGAGGCTTCCACCAAGGAAATAATGGCCACCTATAACAAGATTATGCTTGCAGAGGAATGGAAGAGAAAAAATGTCCCATCTTATTCAAAGGCATTTGGTGAGATACATGATCCTTTAACAAGAATTGAGCAACTCATCGCTCATGTCAATGAACTGGTAAAGGATGTTCCCCCAAAAAAAATTTATGCACCTCATGCAACCTATTCAAAAGTACAAGCTGAAGACATAAAGCCCTTGGATTACATACCTTCACAACCTACTCTTGAGGTTTATTTTTTTGTAGATACTAATATAAGTGAAGAAGAGCAAGGTGATGAAGAGGGTGAGAAGGTCAAACAAATTAGTGCTCCTGTGATTCCACAACACAAGCCCCCTCAAGAGTAGAATATTGTAAGATTTGAGGCATCAAAAGAACTATCTAATGATGTGAGGGTCAGGGTTGGACAACAGTTTATTTATGATTGTGATTTTGTTAAATATTTTGAATTTAAATCATTTGTTTATGAGTAGAAAGGCCAAAAAATGTGACAACAGATACAAGATATCACTCCTGAATAGAAGAAGTTGGAGTGTTGCTCCTACCAGGGTGGGATATTAGCTCTTCAATTATATATGATAGCTTCAGAAAAAGAGGGGATAAGACAATGAACTCAATAGAAGAAGCAAGTGACAAAATGTATTCAAGATTGGGGTACAACCCAGTCGAAGCCACCTTGCTTATTTGGTCACTGTATCCCCATGATAAAAGACCTGCTATAATTAGTAATCCAAACCAAGTGTTTGATCATCTCTTGGTTCAACGAGTAGTGGATACCGACCCTATGGAGACAACAAAATTGAACATAAATGTGGCAAAATTTACCAAAGCACAGATTGAAAATCTGATTAAGGAAAATGACAAACTAAAGAAGGAGCTAGCAAATTAGAGAGAAAGAACATCTTCCTCCTCCACATCAGAGTTGTACTCCCCATGGCTTGAAAAGGATAACAGAGTGCTTGATGCAGCCTATTGGAAGAGTTGTCATTTGAAATCCCAAGGGAAATGCAAATAAATGGAGAAAGAAGTGAAAACCATCAAATATAACACTGTATCTAAAATGATAAAAGAAATATTCAAAAAATGATGAAGTGCGCTAATGAATATTGGAAAGTATTCAAACAATCATGCATTGCATTGGTGGATAATGAACGATTGTAGCCTAGAATGATAGAGAAAAAAAAGGAGCTCATAGATAAGAATGTCGTGAAAGGACAAATATTGCTGACATATAACAAGATTGTAGAATCACATAATGGATATCATAATAGGCTTAGGGAATATTTCAACTGCTTTGATTTAGTCCCACTCCCATCACTTCATAATGGAATTGAAAATCCGCTAGAATATGATGATTGGAAGGAAGAGCTTGTTGGGCTTCTAACTATTGTGTTGCAAGAAATAAATGACAAGGATATGGTTTTACAAAACACTCATAAGAAACTCGAAAAAAATAATGTCTATGGAATATGATATGAAATAGGCGATCTCTAACATGGTCACCTATGCTAAACAAGAGTACATCCATCACCTCTCTGTAGTCAATCTGTTTATTAGCCAAACTATAGATGTGTCAGAATCAGATTCAACGAGACAACCATCAGATTCAAATTAATAACACCATATGATAGCATGGTGAGCGCCCTACCATGGAGTAGAAGCTTTGAACAAATATTACGTGGTCATGGGCTTCTTCTTGGAGATTAATGGATCGATGCATTCACCTGCGACATTGTTTTATTTATAATTTGAGTTATGTTTAGCTATCAAATGTCATGAATTTTTGTAAGGGGTTTGTAGCTTGTTGCCTCTCATATATAAGAGAGATCAAGACCCGAATAGGAGATCATCACATCATTTTTAATTAGACTTTAGAGTAGAAAATAGTAAGAAAATAGATAATAGATTGCACCAATTTTCCCATCCATCTCATATCATAAACTATTTTTATAATGCATATCATTTGAAGTTTGAAGATCAATACAATGGAGAAGGTTACACATAATTACTGATTTGCTTTCGAGTGTTCAACTATTGTGGATTCATATGCTTATATGTTATTAACTTATTTGGCTATCTCCAAAGTGGTTGTTTATGTTATTCAAATTGAGTGTGTGGAAGTACATTTAATTTGTCAGTATATTGAATTTGAATTCTTCAAGAATAGGGGTTGTGACCATGGGGTTTTAGATTTATTTATGGACATGATCATTGATCAAGTAGTAATGTGGGCCACAAAATGGATCTTGCCACACAAATCTTTGCAATTTGTGCTAATTATAAAATCAAATGTAGTGTATTTTTGCAGTATGTGGGATGTGGGTGAGGTGTAAGTTGGTGGATACTGATTAGGATTTTTAGTCCCAACATAATAGAAGCTAACAGTTCAACATTCATAACTTAGAAGCTCTACCAAGAAGTAAATATAATGAGCTAACAGCTCAACATCCATAACTTGGAAGCTCTACCAAGAAGTAAATATAATGAGCTAATAGTTCATCACCTTATAGTTCAAATGATAAAATAAATAATATAGATAATTGAACATCATCACATTATTGAAGTCTGAATTTGAGATTTTTAATTGATTTTCACATGAAGGAGTACATATTGGCATTGGCAATGTAAAATCTTGCCAATGCCCAAAGACAAGTCTGCATAGAGCTGAGTTGGAACTTGGAAACTCATATTATCAAAGATTGAAAATTAAAAATCAAGTCATTGTATCACCTTTTCTAGCAACTTCCACTCTTCAGGTGGTGGAATTGCCATTTTTTCTAACTGATGTTGTTTGACTTGATTTTTTGTTAATATTTCATGATTTTAATTGAAAGTGGAACATGTCTTGAATTCTTCAGTCAATTTTGCATTCAATATTATTAGTGTTCTGATGGAATCCAAATAGTTCACATCTGGGTTTTGAGGAAATTGATCCAAATCAATCTTCCTTGCACCTTCCATCTTCTTTCTGAAACTATCCTTTCCAATGAATCGGTGATTTGTGTCAAAAGCCTCTGGAAAACCAAGCTTTGTGAAGTTCCTTACCCTTTCATCTGCCACCTTCATCTTTTCTACAACTAAATGGAAATATTACTTTTTTCCATGCATTCTCGAACAATTTTCAATGATAGATGACAATTTCATTGAGGTTTCAATCTGATTAATAATCCCTTTTGATTTCAAATCATTGTCACTAGCTTTGTAGACTATTTGTAGAACTTGATTTGTAGATTTCTCTAATTCTAACACATTTTTGTTGTCCACTAAATATTTGTTGAGCTTCTTATAATGTTGTTTGATAACATCAATCAATTGAAACATGCCACACAAATGATCAAACCTCTACATTATTTCATCCCAGATCTTTTTTTTATATGCCTCACTCTATCTCTACAAAATGCAGATAACTTATTTTGAGAAGACCTAATTTATTCTTTTGCTTGCCTCAGCTCTGTCTCCAATCTTTCATTTGTTTTTCTTTGTTTCTCCAATTTTTGTTCCCATTGTGAATTTCCATTCGCAATTCTTAGTCTTAATTTTTTTGAAGTGGATTTTTCCTCATCATATTTCTTGTCGCTCTCATTTAGCCTTCGCTTTAGGTCATTCACTTCTCTCTCATTTGGTTTATCCTCTTTGCTTGTTGATGTAGAGGCATATTTTATTATTCTTTTTTCTAATTCATTTCTCTTGTTATCTATTGCTTTCCTCTTTGCTTTCTCACTTGCTAGGTCTGCCTTTAACTTTTCTATTTGGGTCTGCAACCTTTTCTTCTCTCTATCTTGCTTTAGCAATGATGTGTACACCAATTCATTGTTCTTCTTTGATAAATTAATTTTGTTAGTATTTTTTAGGCCAAAAAAAATCCAATTGAAAATTGGTTACTTGGTATTCAGATCGATCCATCCGATTTGTTGGTTTGTTTTTAACTGTGGGAACAACAATTGTGTACTCCATGATTTATTTATTTGTGTCAAATGTGGGTAATACCATGGTTTTTTCAGGCTCTAAAGTTACAGAAGACGCACTCTCCATCAGTTGCTTCTTTTATTTTTTATTCAAGTCTAATTTCTTTTTAAACTCTTAAATGAAATCATAACCTGGGGAGGCAAGAACAATGGAATGCTTGAATGGAGAAGGAATAGGAGTACTTGCAATTGCTAATGATGTCACAGCCACACTAACTAGAATTGGGGGAGTGCCTAGAAATAACTCCTTTGTGGTGGATCCACTGACAGTGTGACTTCGACCTGTCCAAATCCTTTGCCTCTCTTGATTGCCTTGATCACCTAGTGTTTTTGTGGTATCTTGTATTGTTTTCCTCTTGTGTGTAATTTGTTATTGTAGCACATGTTGACCACTACTAGTACTACTACCCACACCATCACCACCAATAGCACTCTCAGTTGCACTAAGCTATCCACCAAGGGCATGTCCTAGTTGTGATTGTATCTGACCATGAGGATGAGGATTAGAAGCTCTAGAAAATTGAGTTTCACTTGTATGCCCTTGGTCTACTTTTTCACCTCCAAGACCAAGGCCAAATTTATCAATTGGTTTTATATGCTCAACATTTGTTACCATCCAAGGGCCTTGTCTTTTGGACCCCAAAGGACCGCCTTCATAACCATTTTTTTCAAGTATGGATGCTCTTGAAGTATATGCTGAAGCATATGCTTCTTTTACGGATTCACTTAAACCAATTTTGTAATTGGCATGGCTTTGTTCTACTTCTTCACTATCATCATTAGATTCATCATCACTTTCTTTGTTTCCATGTTCATCAGGATGCTCTATATTCCACAATTTTATAAACTCTTTATCTTCTTTGTTAGCTCCATACTCTGCAAGAGTTCTTGGATCACCTAGGTCCTTCCTCATAGACCAAAAGGCAGTAATTTTTTATCGTGACCAATTTTTATCTGTAACTTCCTTCTCTAGAGAACTTAGAATTTTTACTCTACTAGATGTTTTATCACTTTTTTCATAAAAAATTATTGTTTGTCCTGATTGTCTTTCGGTGCAATTCCATAATTTTTACTAACAATTGTTCAAAAAAAATACCATTCTCAACAACACTTTTCTCCATTTTTATTTTGACCTCATCCCAAGAATCCTTGTTTCTCAAGTTTTCAAGCAAGGGTTTACTTTGATGTTGAATTCTACTTGCAACATTCCTATTGGCCAGAATCATTGATTTAATGATGTCATGTGGATCATACTGCCAGTGACAAATAGCATCAAAGTCAAAAAAAATCAAAAGATTATGTGCCACACTAAATGCTTTTCTCTCGAATGTGAACCCTCCACATGAAAAAGGTAAAGAAGGAAATAAGGTCTTCTTTTTCTGACTGAGAAAGTGTAGTTCATCAGCACTTTGCACCTGCCTTACATATTCCAATGCAGAAACCCTTTCTATCACATGTATTGGAATTTTGTATCATTGTACACAATATATTCTTCCATTAAGTACCAATTAGTCAATTGTATTTCTTTTCCTAATTGCATGCAATTTCTACATGACATAGGCAATCTAGGCATTGGAGTATTTGTAATTGATTGATGCAATGGAGCCAAAAATTAGTCTACAAAATAACTGTAGTTCCTTTGAGAATCATGCATCCTTATCACAATGGTCCATTCATATACTGGATCCATTTTTCTTTCCTTCGCATTACTATAGGGTTGAATCTGAAGCTTTTTGGTCTGAAACTTTCCTCTAAATTTGAATAGAAAAAGATAGCACAAGTAGGTTGTGAACCTAAATGTCTACGTGGAACCTTTTTTAATCATTAAAAAAAATTTATGCATGGATTCTATAATGTGTTGAATATAATTATATTTGAAATGTTCAACACCATAATGGATATTAAATACCATTTCAAGGAAGCTTGCACCCACTTCCAAATTGCTATCCAGACCGAGGCAAAATGCTAGCATGGAAATAGTATCATGAACCCATGGTTTAAAAATATCCAAATTATAAGGAGGCTTATGATCACCTTTCAATTTTTTTCTATCGTGAACTATTTTATTTAAGAAATTTATTTTTTGTCTTTCTTCCACTGCTTCATAATCACTACCAAGATTTTCTAGGTCGGTCATTTCCAAATTCTTCGGTTGTAAACTCCAACACTTTTCCAAGTTATTCTGCATTAATGGATAACAATTCTAATTGGCTATCTTTATTAACAATTTCTCTTTTCTTATCATCATAATTTTTTGCACAGACCATGATAAATTCCGGGCAAGGGAAAACTTCATGTAACATCATGCGCCCTAGTCCAGTTACCCACGATGTACTGATACTATTAACTTACATTTGCTTTGCAGCCTTATTTGAGATGAAAATCTAAGTTCTGAGGTACACCTACCATAGATTTTAGGATCATAAATATCATGGTACCCATCAGTGAAACCTGGGGTTTTAAGCAATTCTACATAACGTATTTTTTTATCAAACATTGCTCTAGTCGTATTGGTGGTAGACATGCTTATACAATGTGAAGTTGTGAAATTTGAACTCCCTAATACCTATTAGTCCTCCTTAATTTTTTCTTAATTCTTAAGTCTCTAAATCCAAACTTCAAAGTTTGACAAAATAAGATTTTAAGAAATGCCAAACGATGAAACTTTCGCTTACCTTGATTCTGAGTCTTGACTCTTGAAGAGATTAATGCTGATAGCCATGGAAACTAGAATGTCCTTGTTGGAAGTGGAATTATGGAATCCAAAATAGGGAGGTGCACTACAATGAGCAATCTGAAGAGTGAAGACTGAAATTTCCCTATGTGTTGACCCTCACTTTACACTTAGCAGTATAAAGTGTTTTTTTTTCTCGAAATTGGAACATTAAAGTGAATCAAACGTCTTAAGTCTACATGTTGCAAATTCTAAACCGTCGATATTTCTAAATCTAACAGTTATAGGGTGATTCTGGAGGTTTAAGTTTGCAAGCCTATCGCTCTGTGCATTTCATTCCAAAATGCAACTACAACGATACATCAAATGTTCATCCAATGGTTGAAACTTGAGTAATCTATGATATTAACTTAAAAAATAAACATGACACATGTGTTTTAAAGTTGTTTTAAAATTTTGTGCGCTAGGATTGGTATCAAGGCCAAGGGGCTGGTAAATTAACGTTGCAAAGGTGAAAGGACTTAGAAAAATCTCCCTATGTGTTGACCCTCTCACTTAAAAGTTACAAAAAAATCACTTGACAATTGACACTTAGCAGTACAAAGTGCTTGAAATGCTTCTTTTTTTCGAAATTGGAACATTAAAGTTGCAAATTTTTTACCGTTGATCTTTCTAAATTTAACGGTTATAGGGTGATTTTGGAGGTTGAAGTTCGCAAGCCTATCGCTCTATGCATTTCATTTTGGAATGCAAATCCAACCATATATCAAATGATCATCCAACGGTTGAAACTTGACTAATTTATGATATTAACTAAAAAAAATAAACATAACACATTGACACATGTGTTTTAAAGTTGTTTTAAAGTTGTATAATGATAATCATGATTCATGTACAACATCAAACATTGAAAAGATAGAATGAGTGATGAGCAATGAGCCTTGATCTCGCCATGTTGTCCTATTTAACGGTTCTAGTGTTATTCCAAAGGTTTCAATTCACAAGTCTAGTGCTTCAGAGATTTACTTCCAAAATGCAACTATAGTTGTCCATCAAAAATTCATCGAACGGTCATAGATATATTAATTTGTACTAACATATAATAGTTATAGGGTGATTCAGAGGTTTAAGTTCGCAAGCCTATCGCTCTGTGCATTTCATTCTAAAATGCAAATACAACCATACATCAAATGATCATCCAATGGTTGAAACTTGACTAATTTATTATATTAACTTAAGAAAATAAACATGGCACAGGTGTTTTAAAGTTTTTTTAAACTTTTGTGCACTAGGATTAGCATCAAGGCCAAGGGGTCGGTAACTTAACGTTGCAAAGGACTTGAAAAAAATTCCCTGTGTGCTGACCCTCTCACTTAAAAGTTTAAAAAAATCACTTGATAGTTGACACTTAGTATTATAAAGTGCTTTAAATGCTTTTTTTTCAAAATTGGAACATTAAAGCTGCAAATTTTTAACCATTGATCTTTCTAAATCTAACGGTTATAGGGTGATTCCAGAGGTTTAAGTTTGCAAGCCTATCACTTTGTGCATTTGAAATCTCGTACTCGTAGTCCTTCCCCCATTCCTAACAAAATTCAATACCATTGGCCTAACAATGCTTCATCGATGGAATCCCCAACACAACCTCACCGATGGTCCAAAGAAAATAGCTCACAACCTAGTATCGGTGTAACAATATTCTATCGGGCTGACTCATAAGGTGCTCTCCCCGATATACCGATAGAGTCAACAAAAGTAAGAACATCGTTGTAACACATAAACATCGACATAATAATGATTGCATTCCCCTATCCGATATAACCATGATTTGATTTAGTTGGATTCCATGTGTATTTTTGACACAAAAATACACACAGTTGAATCCAAAAGCTAACATATAACTACATGGACTGTGGAAAACTCATACCAACTAACCATGAATTATCAAGTGCACATTGCAAAAGTATATTACTTAATTTCTTAAAAGAACAAAATTGATTTAAATATATTAATATAAATAGACACTAAAGTTCTCAACTCAAAAAATAACTCTTTATTGTAAGTGTAAATGAATAACTAAGAATAGCACAACAAAACCATTTATTTTATTGCAACTGAATTTCAATGTCACATTATTACATATCTTTTAAAGATGAGTAGTTGTAGAGCGTGCAAGCTCTCGCTTGTATAAATAAAATATGTGTGTCACTTTACATAGACATAATTTAATAATTTATTCCAAGTTGTTGCTCATTAAAATGGATTACAAATTAATTCCAATTTCCAAGCTTATGCTAGTGACAACTTAATACAAATGTAACTCTAAAAATAAACGCATGATTCCAAGCTTATGTTCGTGACAACGTAATACAAATGTGGCATTGAAAATTAAGTTTAAACGCAAGGGATTTTCCCAATTCCAACCATGTTGGGGGAAAGGGGTTTTTAATAATTCTAGGGAAATGAGAGTTGTGAAGATACCAAATGTACTTATCCCCTTTGAGAACTAGATTCATGCAGAAGATGTAATACAAATGTGTCTCTGAAAATAAATGCATGGAACTTGCTAGGCCTGTATACACCTAAAAATGGTTTGGAGCATCCGATTAATTAAATACGAATTATTTGATTAATTATCCTAAATTCCTCTACTATTGAATAAATTTAAATATTTATTTAATATAGTTAACATTCATTTTCTTCATAAATTCTTCTAAAAACTCGTCTTAATTAAATAAACAAAATTAAATACTTTTTTGATTTAATTATCATTTCCTTATTTCAATCTATCACATCATTTCTAAATTAATTAAATAAAGATCAAAACACTTTATTAATTAATTTCCATTATTCTTCTATTTTAATTTAATAAACAACTATCCTATAGTTCGTTTTATTAAAATATTTATCTTTCCTTTATTAATTCAAATAAATCCAAATATTTGAATTGTTGCACAAGGAATATTCCAATCTATATTCTCTCAAAAATGAATTAGATTTCCTATGTCTAAACCATGTCTAAATTTTGTCAAAAATATCAGAAATTAATTGATTGAAACATCACGGGAAGTTTTGGAGACAAATTGGAGACAAATTTGGAATTTGATCTCTTAATCCTCTTCCATCAATCTTTCCTCTTCTCTTGCCTGGTGTTTTCATGGGTAGAGACAACCTCCCTCTTTCTCTCAATCTCTTCCATCTCTTATCATTCAAATCCTTTAGATCAAATCCAAGCCTTTCAATGCTTTTCCTGTGCATTTCTACAGCCAGGAAATCTATAAATACAGCCTCATTCAACCAAGAAAAGGATCCAGATAATCAAGCTTTTGCACTCTTACTCTGCAGGAATCCAGACATCAAGTATCAAGCATCAAATATCAAGCAATTCAACAATCAAGCTTCACATCAATGGCTGCCTCCTATAGCTACAATTATCTGTTTCATATCTATATCATGCTAGTTTAAATTGATTTATCATTTAGCATTGCATTTTAGTATCATCTCGTTCTTCAGATAGTCATTTTAACAATCATAGTGCTTAACAATCTGAGAGCAGTAATGGTTTAATAAATCTTTGAGGATAGAGAACAATAGGACGATTTCATTTTGATTGTTGCCTTTGATTTAATTCAAATTGAGTTATCTTTGATATAATGTCTTATTAAGAAGTGTATTATATTATTTACCTTATTTTACCACTTACAAGGCCAACCATGCTGGGGATAAGGGAGATGTGAGGATACAAGAGGAGTAGAAAATTTTCTCCCATCTTTTGCACGCTGCTTCCATGCTAGTATAGCACTTACCTCCATCAAAGCTCCTCATCCTGGTTCAAAACTTGTCTGAGAAGTCAGGTTAACCAAATCAACTTCTTTCCAATTCCACCCATTCTGAACTTGAAGGAAATTCGTCTTTTACTGATTACTCTATAACTACATTACTGTAGGCAGATAATTTACAGTATCCCTAACAATACCACATCATCTTCTTCCTAAATCCTTATTAACCCTAGAAAATTGAAACCCTTGTGACACTATCCACTATTAACTATCCCTATTTATGGGCCACTAGACACCAGTGTCACTACCAGCCTGGGTATAATGATAATCATGATTCGTGTACAATTAAAATATTTAATTTGATTGATGTCTGGCTACACACAAATTGTAACTCAATCTGACAAGCTGTCAAAATCACCAATGCCACTCAAACGATATGAAATCATTACTGTTGGAAATAAGCCACACCCGAACTGACAATGGCTTGGCCACAAGGGGACAATAGCTCAATTGGTAGAGCACTCCAGCAGCAATGGAAGGTCCTAGGTTCGAGTCCTAGCTGGTCCAAATGAGCAGCAACTCAAAAAATGGTATCAGAGCTAGGCTAGGAGCCCCCAAGCACCTGCAGTGTGGCTTAAGGGGGGGTGTTGGAAATAAGCCACACCCAGACCAATGATGGGTTAGCCAAAAGGGGCTAGTAGCTTAGTTGGTAGAGCACTCCAGCAGTAATGGAAGGTCCTAGGTTTGAGTCCTAGCTGGTCCAAACGAGCAAAAACTCAACAAATGTTGATTTAAGATAGCTTCGGTCAAATATATATGATGATTGCATTCATGCATCATCATCATTTATATTTAACCAAACTGTTCTTAAAATATAAAACCATCAAATAAGTTATTCGAATTTTAGATAATGATGATCGAAATTTAGATATGAATAAAATTGGATTTCATATTAGATGATTGTTGTGTGTTAAATACACACATGGATAACACTGAATGTTTGTCGGTTGTTAAGGGAACCCGCACGCCCAAGGGACACGTCCCATGAGCTGATGTGTCTCCATCTTGTGGAGACACATCCTCTCATGAGACACATCTCTCCTTGAGGCGTGTCTCCCTCATATAAATGGGACTTCATTCCCTAACTTGCAAACATCGAAATCAATAAATATTTTGCAATCAGCACATCGAAAGATAAAGAAGAAAATCTGAATTAGAATTCTTTCATACAAAAACAGACTTAGAATTCCAATAGGTTTCTTAGGATCCAAATTTGATAAGATTTGATTACATTTACATGGTATCAGAGCCAAGTTAAGTGAATCAAAATCAAATCTAGATATCAAATTACTTAGGAAAAAATCGCATTTTTTGAGAAATCAAATTTACATCACACTCTTCATAATGTCAAGTGTGATCAGATTTGAGGATCGCCTTGAAGGAGAAAACAACTTCACATCATGGAAATTCAGAATCGTGATGATTCTTAAAGAAAATAAGGTAGACTCATTTGTGAGAGAAAGCAAAAGGGAACCTGAGGATGATCCTGAGAAAACTCAATGGATTGAAAATAATGAAAAGGCCATGAAAATCTTAGTAGATGCAGTTAGGGATCATATAGTGCACATCCTTGCAAAACATGAAACTGCATATCTAATGTTCAAATCTCTTGAAAGAACCTATGAGATAAACAACACCAGTAGAACTCTTGCATTAAAAAGGCAAATCAACAATGTCCAAATAAACAAAGGAGAAACCATTAATGCATACTTCATGAGGTTCATTGAACTAAGGGATCAATTATCCACAATTGAATATCAAATTGATAGCAAAGAGTTAACTCTAATTGCACTAGGAGGCCTACCAAACTCATGGGAGTCATTTGTTCAAGGAATAAGTGCAAGTAAACTCCCCAAGTTTTATAGGCTAAGAGCATACTGCCTACAGGAGGAAACATGACTCTCTACAAAAGAAAACAAACAAAATAACATAGATGAAGACATTCATGTGCTCAACACAACATCTAATAAAAGGAGTAAGAAAAAATCCTACAGGAAAGGATCATTTAAAAGAAAGAGATTCCTATGGAAAAGGATCTTTCAAGAAGAAAGACATCTCTTAAGTACAATGTTTCAAATGTGATCAATATGGTCACTATGTAATGAAGTGCCTTGACAGATCAAAACAACAAGCATCCTTTGCTAAAGTAGGAAAGCCAAATTCAGACCATGAATCTGAGAAATTTGTATTCTATTCAGCCTTATCTAGTCAAGTATCTAACAGCACCCACAACTGGATAATTGATAGTGGTTCCTCTAGACATATCACAGGATTCAGAGAACACTTAGACACTATGACTGAAAAGACTAATAAAGAAGTAACCATTGGGGATTATTGTGCACACCCTGTAAAAGGGGTTGGAACTTGCTCCATCAAATTGAAATCTGGTCTCTCCCTTCAACTCACTAGAGTTTTATTTGTACCTAGAATAAAGAGGAATATAATATCCATCTCTTCCCTTGAAGACAATGGATATAGAATTACCTTTATGGATGGGAAATTTCTAGCATGGCCTAGGAACTCAACTATCAAGAAAACTCAAACCATAGGTATAAGACAAGGGTATCTTTACAAACTATGCACTGAGGTTAAGCAAGCCCTTACCCTTGATACTTCTTATTGAAATGAAATTTGGCATAGAAGATTAGAACACCTTCATTTTTGTCCCCTACCTTTTGTGGAAAAACTTGTAATAGGATTACCTAAGTTAAAACCATCTCATGAAGGAACTTGTAACGGTTGTGCCCTAGGAAAGAATACAAAGGGATCCTTTCACAATAGCTTGAGTAAAACCCAAAATGTATTAGAACCGGTTCACTCTGATTTATGTGGACCCATGTTTGTACCTTCCAAGGTAGGCTTTCTATACTCTTTCATATTTATAGACGACTTCTCTAGGAAGACCTGGATTTATTTCCTTAAGTGTAAAGAGTCAATAGAAATCTTTAAAAGGTTCAAGGAGTTCAAAGCTCTTACTGAAAACTTCATTGGGAAGAAAATAAAAATCTGAAGGATAGACAATGTGTCACTTTACATAGACATAATTTAATAATTTATTCCAAGTTGTTGCTCATTAAAATGGATTACAAATTAATTCCAATTTCCAAGCTTATGCTAGTGACAACTTAATACAAATGTAACTCTAAAAATAAACGCATGATTCCAAGCTTATGTTCGTGACAACGTAATACAAATGTGGCATTGAAAATTAAGTTTAAACGCAAGGGATTTTCCCAATTCCAACCATGTTGGGGGAAAGGGGTTTTTAATAATTCTAGGGAAATGAGAGTTGTGAAGATACCAAATGTACTTATCCCCTTTGAGAACTAGATTCATGCAGAAGATGTAATACAAATGTGTCTCTGAAAATAAATGCATGGAACTTGCTAGGCCTGTATACACCTAAAAATGGTTTGGAGCATCCGATTAATTAAATACGAATTATTTGATTAATTATCCTAAATTCCTCTACTATTGAATAAATTTAAATATTTATTTAATATAGTTCACATTCATTTTCTTCATAAATTCTTCTAAAAACTCGTCTTAATTAAATAAAAAAAATTAAATACTTTTTTGATTTAATTATCATTTCCTTATTTCAATCTATCACATCATTTCTAAATTAATTAAATAAAGATCAAAACACTTTATTAATTAATTTCCATTATTCTTCTATTTTAATTTAATAAACAACTATCCTATAGTTCGTTTTATTAAAATATTTATCTTTCCTTTATTAATTCAAATAAATCCAAATATTTGAATTGTTGCACAAGGAATATTCCAATCTATATTCTCTCAAAAATGAATTAGATTTCCTATGTCTAAACCATGTCTAAATTTTGTCAAAAATATCAGAAATTAATTGATTGAAACATCACGGGAAGTTTTGGAGACAAATTGGAGACAAATTTGGAATTTGATCTCTTAATCCTCTTCCATCAATCTTTCCTCTTCTCTTGCCTGGTGTTTTCATGGGTAGAGACAACTTCCCTCTTTCTCTCAATCTCTTCCATCTCTTATCATTCAAATCCTCCAGATCAAATCCAAGCCTTTCACAGCTTTTCCTGTGCATTTCTACAACCATGAAATCTATAAATACAGCCTCATTCAACCAAGAAAAGGATCCAGATAATCAAGCTTTTGCACTCTTACTCTGCAGGAATCCAGACATCAAGTATCAAGCATCAAATATCAAGCAATTCAACAATCAAGCTTCACATCAATGGCTACCTCCTATAGCTACAATTGTCTATTTCATATCTATATCATGCTAGTTTAAATTAATTTATCATTTAGCATTGCATTTTAGTATCATCTCGTTCTTCAAATAGTCATTTTAACAATCATAGTGCTTAACAATTTGAGAGCAGTAATGGTTTAATAAATCTTTGAGGATAGAGAACAATAGGACAATTTCATTTTGATTGTTGCCTTTGATTTAATTCAAATTGAGTTATCTTTGATGTAATGTCTTATTAAGAAGTGTATTATATTATTTACCTTATTTTACCACTTACAATTTGGTGCCCACCATGGGGCATTAACCCCATTTTATCAAAATCAAATTTTTTTCTGGAAAGTGTTACACAGGTTTACACAGTGTGATTTATTTTAGCACTTTCGTTAAAAGTTTCGATGCTTCCGATCCCTGTTCCAACACTTTCAGAGTTTCGGCGCTTCCGGTTACTGTTTCGGCGCTTCGGTACACTGTTTCGACGTTTTCGAGTTTTTAGCGCCTTTGGTCACTGTTCTAGCGCTTCAGTTCCATATTCTAGCGCTTCTGTAAAAACAATCTGGATCCGACGCTTCCGCGGCCAGATTGTATTTGTTTTTCACAGTTGAGATAAAATTGATCAATCTAGGGTAGTCACTTCAAAGTTTTTAAAAATTGATCAATCCTAGGATAGTCATTTCAAAGTTGGAATAAAATCTATCAATCCTAAGATAGTCACCACATTTTAGAATAGAAGTTAAAAAGAACATCATGATTTCAGTGAAGCAACACCTTCCCTTAGATTAAGAATCTTTCTTTTTGGGCTTAAAACAGAACAAATCTATATGTTGTGCTTGTAGTGATTAGGCTTATGCTCTCCCCTTAACTGGGTGACCAAAGTGCCAGATTCACTTTTCTTTTATGTCATTTATGCTTTATTAAATCCTTTAGCAGGCTTGCCGTAGTGGGAAAAAGTACTCACCCTACGGGAACGACCTAAGTGGGAACAACCAAAGCCAAGTTATACAACCCACTATAATAAAAATGCAATTTGTTGATGAAAGTCAAAATTGATGGTAGTAGGCAAGATAACCATCCCCAAAATCTTTGTTCTAAAGATTGGGAGGTCTCCTGAGGGAGTTTATCTATTTTCCACACCGAACGGAACCCTATCTATGAACTATAGAGTAGTTGCTCGCCAAGTCAGTATCCAAACATTGTCATACTCATGGTGCAAGGGGAGGGAAGAATCTACCCCCAAGACACTCACCATATAATTACCAAGGATTGTTTGCTCAAGGGATTTGGTATCTATGTCTGTCACTTTGAGTACGCTCCTGGCAACAACAAAAACACGGGCGCCCTCTAGGGGGTGACACGGCTATGTGAATCAACGTAATTGCAAGATGTGGGCTGTGAGTATAATGATGACCTACTTGTCCTTAAGTGTGAGTCTGTTTGATTTGTGTACAAATGTTAAAACAACCCGTTAAAATCAATAAAAATCATTCGTGATTTTTCAATAGACACAATCTTTTCAGTTTTAAAACACTTATTCAAAATTGCTTGCCATGTTTTCACAAATTCATTTAAATCAGATTTAAAGATCATCCTGAAAACGTCAAGTCAAGACAATCAGAAAATTCATGTTGCGAAAGTGGAAGTCCACTACATTTGTCAAGAGGAAAATCAAAGTTACAAAGCCCAAACAACCTCTTGGTTATAGAAATTTATTGAGAAGACAATGTTTTCTCTATCAAAATCGGAAACTCCTCTTACAACATAGAACATTTATTCACCATTATCATGATTTTGCTAGGGGTCATTCTTTAGACTACGCGGTAGAACCGCTATATTCACGAGCCTTCTTTCAAAGAAGGGCTCTCACACAATTTCACAACCGTAGTCAACAGATTCATCCTTCTTATCTTCCACAATCTCTCATACAGTATGCCACAAGACCCGATCAAATTCTACAATAGAAAGTCTTAAAAGGTCCTATTTTTAGCGTTCTGGAAAACCTGTTTCAGCGCTTCGGGTCACTGTTCTAGCGCTTTTGTGAAACAACACTTTTGGGCTCTGTTTTAGTGCTTACAGTCATTATTTTAGCGCTTCTGGTAAAATAGCGCTTCTGTCACTTTTTACAGCGCTTCTGGTTTCTGTTTCGGCGCTTCTGGGAAGTAGCGCTTCTATCATTTTCTCCAGTGCTTTCGAGCACTGTTTTGGCGTTTCTGGTCATTTAGTGCTTTGGTCATCTGTTTCAGTGCTTCTGGACTCTGTTCCAGCGCTTCTAGGAAATAGCGCTTCTGGTCTTTGTTTTAGCGCTTTTAAAACAAAGAGTTTAAAATATTAACCAGTCTATCACTTTGTCATTTTATCAACATTTTCATCAGAAACAAAATTTCTTCTATCATAATCATTATCTAGGAATCAAAGTCAGAAAGGTATATACAAATTTCCAACTTATCAACTGAAATGAAATCTTGCAAATCACATGTGTCAAAAATCAATTACATAATCAATTACTATACTAAAGTTTCTCTATCAGGATATTATAATCCTTCATCACGAAACAAAGTATAGCAATTAACTTTTTTTAATATTGTCTCATCAATAAGGTAAGACATCTTATTTGACATTATTTAAAAAAAGGTTCACATTGACACTATCCCGCACATAAGATCAAAATTTCAGAAGAAAGGGAAAAAATTTGTATGCCAATCTTAACTAGATCCATAAAAAAATAGAGATTCTTAGAACAAGAAATCTTGAAATCACAAGAAATAGCAGAAGAAAATCCTTGGAATAATCTGAACCACAATGACAAGAACGAAATCACTCCAGAAGATATCCAAGTGGCTCAACAAGATCCAAAGTTTCACATATTCATGGAGAAAATTCTAGAGCAAGACATGGAAAAATATCTTTTAATGTTAGTCGAATAAGGGGCAAAACTTCCAAAAGATTTCGATGTAAACCGTTTGAAAGAAACACCAGAAATAAATGAGATTAAGATACCACAACCTACACCAACAATAGATCCGATTGCCACTCTAACATCACAGATGCAATTGTTACCACAAAAAATACAAGATATGATGCAAGGGACTACCAAGAGGTATGGTACAGGACATTTGTCCTTATCCATTTGACGCAACAGTTGGTTTGTTACCCTTTCCAAGACATTGTGAATTCCCAAAGTATGATAAGTACAATGAACGAACAGATCCAATAGATCATATACGGGAATTTAAAATGATGAGTCTTGAGTTTGCTCAAGAAGAGATTATTTGATGAGGTTATTCCCAAGGACTTTGGGAGGAGCATGTATGGAATGGTTTTCAAAACTGCAACCTTCTATCAAAACGTTTGAGGAACTTGTTAACAAGTTTATTTCTCAATATTCATTCAACATCCAAAATGATGTTACTATCAAGGATCTCTACAACTTAAAGCAAACCAAAGGGGAAAAATACTTGTCTTTTCTTCAAAGATGGCGACGATTGTTAGCTAGATATCCTCGATCTATTCCAGAGGAAGAAAAGATGGAATTATTCATTGAGAACTTGACAGAAGAAATGAGCTATAGAATAGAATTACAATGTCCACCCACTTTCGAAAAAGTCATAGAAAATGGTCTTAAGATTGAGGAAGCATTGGTCAAATGGGGAGTTATCAAACATTACAATGACAAATCAAATAACTACTCCAATCAACACTCAAACAATGATAAACCAAAAATTTGGCAAAAGAATCACAACACAAATGAAACAACAAGTGATTCACAAAATGTCAAACCAATTTTCAACTTGACTGCTTCTTCTTCAAACAATCAAAACAGTGACCAAAAAGTCAAGTCAAATACCATGCAGAACAACGAACATGCAAAAACACTACCATATCAAAAACCATCAAATCGGCGAAGGTTCACACCTCTAGGTCAACCAATGGAATTAGCAATGAAAGAACTAGTTACTAGAGGCCTTCTCACTACACGTGAAGCTAGGTTCTAGGATCCAAAAGTCAAACCATCATGGTGGAATGACGCTAATTATTGCAGCTATCATAATAACAAGGGTCATAGAATAAATGACTGTATGGAATTGAAACATGCAATACAAGATTTGGTGGATAGCAAAAAAGTGTATGTGGAAGGACCTCAAAATAACAATGATCATTTGGCCTTCAAAGATCCTTTGCCCAATTATGACAAAGGTGCATCATCTTCCAACAGCAAAGGAAATCATGCTAATCATGTCTATGACACAACAATCCTATGTCTATTTGAAGTCACACATGATCATGCAATCAGCAAAAACATTGTTGATACCAAAACCAACACCATTACTTCTTTGGATTTACTCCCAAGTGTGCAAAACTCTAATAATCAAATAAATGTCTTAAAAATAAGAGAAAATCAAGAACATCAACCTGCTAATGTGCTAACTAGGGGACAATCAATAGTAATGTTAAAAGGAATGGGCTCCACACATGCGCTTCCACCTCCATCACATTATGATGTCATCAATCAAATGAAAAACACCCCCCAAGAAAATCAAGAACATCAACAGGCAAACGTCATGACTAGGGGGCAAGCCAAAGTAGTATTAAAAGGAGTGGGATCTTAATGCACGGTTACACCTCAATCTCATTATAATATTATTGATCAATTGAAAAATATCCCCACGCAAATATCAATATTGGAGATTCTTAAGTTATCACCATCACATAAGGAAGTTCTCGAACAAGCATTAGTTGCCACAACCGTGCCAAAGAATCTAGATGTTTGTCAATTCCAAGCTATGGTGGGACATCTGACTACTCTGCATTGTCTATCATTCTCTGAACAAGATGATGTCTCATTAAATCATCCGCATAACACTACATTGCATATTGAAGTATGTATCCATAATCATCATGTTAAAAGGGTTCTAATAGATGGGGGAGCTGGTCTGAACATTTGCACCCTAAAATTAGTCCGTGCACTAGGATATTCCGACGACGCTATTGATGCTCGAAGGAAAATGACCATCAAAGCATATGATGAGGAGGAAAGATCGTCAAAAGGTTTAATTGTTTTACCCATTCAAGTGGGAACCATGATCAAGCATATAGCATGTCAAGTTTTAGAAAGGGAGTTGACATACAACATACTCCTAGGACGACCCTGGATTCATGAAATGCAGGCAATACCTTCTATATCCCATCAATGTTTGAAGTTTCTAGTGAATGAACAAGATGTGACTATAACTGCTGATTATAATCATCCACAACATTATGACACATTAATAATATCTCAAGACACCTTTGTCCCTCACAGCAGGGAAGCTTCAAGCTCATCATCATCCAAGAATGAGCAAAGTCTAAGCATCACTACCAAGTGGGTACAAAAGAAAGGTAAAGAAAAGGAAACAAGTCATGTTGAAACAAACATTCCAAGTACACAAACTTCTCTATCAGACAACTTTCAGAAGCAAATTCAGTTGACAAATAAGGGAATGGGACAGTACTCAGTGCAACAATCGCCTAACTTATCACAGTTAATGCCATCTCCTAGCAAATATGGTCAACCATCAATGATCAAACCTCTGACATCTTTATCTAGCACAGCTCTTCAAAATACATTTGTCAAATCCGGAACCATAGTGGAAGAAACGAACAATGAAACAATCCTAGGTTGGCTTTACAAGGATGAAGAAGCATCAACATCTGAAATCAGTATCAAAAATGTTCGCATCAACACAGACAAGTATGGAAAAGGAAAAGCTATTCTTGAAAAGATGGGTTATGAAGGACAAGGGCCTATGGGATTAAGAAAAGAGGGAATCTCAAAACCTATCACACCTCTCACTCTCCACACAAAAGAAAAGCCAGGACTAGGATATTCTGAGGAAGAGAAACAGGAACTCGAGGAGAAGGTTGTAGAAAGAATTCTTCAACTAAGAGATTGCTCTGAAACCGATTCCAATGAGTATGAATGGGATTCATTATCTGATGTATCTTTTACGGATATTCATTGTGATATCATCCAACAATATACACCCACACATGAGGAGGGCCAAGGCTCTGGGTCTAGTCCAATTGTAGGAGAATCACTAATTATCGATGACTCTAGTGAGGACGAATAGAATTTGAGCAAACTAGACAATCTAGAAGAAAGTACCATCATCGATCTCAATATCCCAAATGACAATTATGATGATACTGTTGTCCTTACCCTTACTTCCATTGACCAAAATCAATCCGATGATACCATGCCATTAATCCACTCAAAACTTATTGATTAGGAACCTATCGAACCATTGACTGTACCAAAATTTGCAAATGATGATGCCATCGTGCATTTCCTATGTCATACCGATCCTGATACAAATTCTATCCATACTACTCATAACAATATGACTCAGCAGGAGGGTATCAAATCTTCCAGTTGCAAAATTAACAATAGGGAAAATAGATCTAATGGTGAAAACCATTCTATGGCAGCATTAGATCTGGAAAAAGTAAAAATAAAGAACGCATCCAATGGTGAAAACCTTTCTGAGGCACTAAAGGATGGAAGATTTGACACTCTCCCAGAACACTATCATGAGCGATCATCAGTTCTGGTAGAACCTACACAATCAGTGGACATTAGCACATAAGAGAAGGCAAAAATCCTACATCTGGCAGAATCCATGACAGAAGAAGAAAGACCGGCATTCATCCAATTTTTCAAAGCAAGAAGCATCAATTTTGCTTGGTCATATTCTGATATGCCAGGTTTAGATCCCAATCTGCTTATGCATCATTTATCTTTGCCAGTAAGAATTAGGCATTCTAAGCAAAAATTAAGAAAAATGCACCCCCACATTGCATTAATGGTCAAATCAGAGCTAAAGAAATTATTGGATGTTGGATTCATACGGTCTATAGACTTTGCTAAATGGATATCAAATCTTGTGCCTGTTTCCAAGCTGGACAATAGCATCAGAATCTGCACAGATTTCAGGGACCTCAATAAAGCATGCCCGAAGGATGATTTTCCACTTCCAAATATAGACATCATTGTGGACTTGATGGCAGGGCATGCCATGTTATCAATCATGGACGTCTTTTCTGGGTACAATCAAATAAGAATAGCTCCAAAAGATTAGGAAAATACATCTTTTACATGTCCATGGGGAACTTTCTGCTGGAACATCATGCCATTTGGTTTAAAGAATGCAGGAGCGACTTATCAACGAGCAATGATGACGATCTTCCATGATATGATGCACACTTTCATGGAAGATTATGTCGATGATATCTTAGCAAAATCTACTACTAGGGATGGACATCTGCATATCCTAGATAAAATCTTCACACGGATGGAAAAAATTAATGTCAGGTTAAACCCTAAGAAGTGTGTCTTCGGGGTTACATCAGCAAAGCTGCTAGGGTACATTGTCTCAAAAAAGGGCATTGAAGTGGATCTGGCAAAATTCAAAGCTATAATGGACATGCCACCTCCTAGAAACATCAACCAACTCCGATCACTGCAAGGACGCCTTCAATCAATCAGAAGGTTTATCTCCCAGCTGGCTGATAGAAGTCACCCCTTCAATCATCTATTGCATAAACACATAATTTTCATGTGGGATGAGAAGTGTGAAGCGACATTCAATCAGATCAAACAATATCTAATGTCACCACCAGTTCTCATGCCACAAATAGAAGGAAGACCCCTTATATTGTATATTGCTACAACTGATATATCATTGGGGGCACTCTTAGCACAAGAGGATAATCAAGGAAAAGAGCATGCCATCTACTACATCAGTAGAAATTTAAATGGCTATGAAATAAACTATACATTTTCAAAAAATTCTTGCTTAGTAGTAGTGTTTGCTACTCAAAAGTTGAGACACTACATGATGGCTCATACAATCATATTAATTGCAAAGATTGATCCTTTGAAGTATCTACTGAGTAAAGCTGCCTTAACAGGTAGACTGGAAAAATTGGTTATGCTCCTAAGTGAATTTGACATTCAATATGTCAAAAGAAAAGCAATCAAGGGACAAGTAATCGTTGAACAGCTAGCTGAAGCTCCTCTACCAGATGATCACCCAATGACAATGGAATTTCCTAATGAGGACATTATGACAGCTATGCCTCAACAATGGATTCTCTATTTTGATGGATCATGTACACAACAAGGATCGGGAGCAAGAATCTTATTCATCTCCCCCCACGGACACACAATTCCGAAGTCATATAGACTCATGTTTCAATGCACAAATAATGTGGCAGAATATGAAGCATTGATTATTGGGGTCAACACGGCTATTCAATGGAAAATCAGGGACTTACAGGTGTATGGAGACTCTCAACTAGTCATTTATCAAGTGAATGACAAATATCAAACCAAAGATGAAAATTTGATGCCATACAAACAACAAATAGATTATCTGAAACAGTCTTTTGAAAATATCAAGTTTGATCAGATTCCAAGAGCAGAGAATAAAGTTGTAGACGCCATGGCTATGATTGCTTCACTACTGCAATTACCTGAGAAACGTGTTTGTTATGAGTTTATGGTAGAACCAGTGTCCTGTCCTTCCCATTATCAATAAGAATCCACTACCATATGCCATATCGAAACCATTGAACCCTCTATCTACGAACAAACCTATGCTTACCTAAAAGATGATATTCTTCCACCCTATCTATCCAGGAACCAAAAACGAAACTTTATCCGTCAATCCACTCGACACACTTTGATCACAAATGTCCTTTATCGTCGAGGTCTTGATGGTACCCTACTCCAATGTCTAGAACTCAATGAATCTGAAACGGCCTTATGAGAAGTTCACGAGGGTACTTGTGGTACTCACTCAAGTGGAATGACTCTAGCTAAGAAACTCCTTTGTTTAGGTTATTATTGGCCGAGCATGGAAAAAGAATCATATCAATTTGTAAAGAAATGTCACAAATGTCAGGTTCACAACAATCTGATTCACACACCGGCACAAGAACTACATCCTTTTACATCAACATGGCCTTTCTGTCAATGGGGCTTAGATCTGGTAGGCAAAATACATCCATCTTCATCTAATGGACACAAGTTCATTATCACAGCTATAGAATACTTCACGAAGTGGATAGAGGCAGTCCCTCTTACTACCATCACTGGGAAACAGATCTCATCATTCATCTTGAACTACATAATATGTCGGTATGGTATCCCTCAATCCATTATCATGGATAATGGATGACCATTCAAGAATCAAAATTTCCAAGAGCTATGTGATAAGTTTCACATCCAACATCGTTATTCAACACCGTACTATCCTCAAGGGAATGGCCAAGCAGAGGTCTCAAACAAAACCATACTCAAAATTCTCAAAAAGACGGTCAACGATGTTGGACGTGATTGGCATGTTCAACTCAACCCTGCACTATGGGCCTACAGAACAAGCATCAGAACACCAATGGGAGCTACACCATTTGCTTTGGTATATGGATCAGAAGCCATATTACCCATTGAAGTTGAAATTCCATCTCTTCGTGTATCACTCAAAGGTATCATTTCAAATGAGGACTATAGGGTGTCTAGGCTGCAAGAACTGGAGTTGTTGGATGAGCGTCGTCAACAAGCTATTAATCATCTAATAGCTTATCAACAGAGGATTTCAAGAAGTTACAATCACAGGGTTAAACCGAGAGTCTTTCAGGTTGGTGACTTGGTACTAAAGGAAAATCCTAGGAATCAGCAGGACAGAGAAAAGAAAGGCAAATTTGAGCCTAACTGGCTTGGACCATTTGTTGTCATATCAATGTATGGATTAGGAGCATATCAACTATCAATGTCAGAAGGGTATCTATTTGATGAACCTATCAACAGTATACATCTCAGAAAATTCTATGCTTAAAGTCTCCTAGTGCATGGGGCAAATTCTGAAAATTGTTTCCTTGGTGAAACCCTGGCAAACAAGCATCTTGGTAAACGCAAAAATACAAAAAAATAAATAAAATACAAAATACAAAAAAAAGAGGAAAAATAAGAAAATACAAAGGGTGTAATCAAAGCGTGTGGTGAAAACTTAGAAACAGGCGTCATATGTGATTCTAAGATCAGCTTTCCTATTTATTTGGATATATGTCAGGATCATTCATCTGAAGGTCGGTATCAATTCATATCATATCATTCATCTGGCCATCATTACATCCACTATCAAGTCCTGTCACGTGGTCAACATATAACTCCATAGCTTGGGGGCAACATCTGAATATCTAGGGGCAATCCAAACGTATCAATTGCATCTGGTGGTAGAAAATCAAAAACAAATATCAAAGCAAAATTTCAATCATTGTCAAGAGAATCAACCATCTATATCATATCGAAAATCCAAAAACATGTCAAAAAGTGAGTCTGAAAAGCAAAATCTGAAAACATAGGTTTGTGTCAGTCGAACTACGTAGTCTCTGCATGTGTAATGTAGGCAAGGCTAATCTTAAATCAGCCCCCAAGACCCCTAGGATAGGTTGGTAGGTTAGGTCTTTGGTTAAAATCTCGAAAAACCAAAAACATGTCAAAAATCAGGATGGATGATCTAAAATCTGATAAATGAATGCAACACTCTAAGTGAACAATGGATAAATTATACTTTTTGATTATCATTTCTTTGGAGTAACTCAATGATGTATTGAACTAGAGGAACAAGGAAAAAGAATGATATTTTTATTGTCTGTTGTATGTGCGATAATCATATAAATGTGTGAATTGTTGGGGGATGTGCTATGCAAATGTATCACTGATGACATTCAGAATTCACACACTCAAATGATAATCTCTGCCTATTTACGCAATGAATGCTCAGGTCATCTCGGTTCAATTATACCTCGATGCTTGTGTTCAATTGCAATATCAAAAATCATGAAAGAAGTACTCAGGTCATCATTGGATTAACACAACCATTGACGCTTGTATTCACTTTCAACATACAATAAAGCTCTATGATGATACCAAGCACAAAAGAGAAAAGATTGTTAAAATGACATCTATTTTGCATATAGTTGCATGTTAAAATTAGATTGCATTCATCATCATTTATTATCTACAGAGTATTTGTTGCATAAAGGATTCCAATCAATGATTATCTAATCTACAAAAGACTAAGTATACTTGACATAAAATCATCAAAAACATATAAAATCATCATTGCATCATCAATTCATCATCATATATTTCATCATGCATCATTGCATCAGGTTCATTCTTACCATAACACATTCATTACATATCATTTAAAATCACATTACATCACATCATCATTATTATATCCATACATCATTGCATCATTGCATTAAAATAAATCATTCATATACATCATCACATTTAGATAAACTCATCACATAAAGCATGTAAAAAACATCCATCACATAGAAATCAGGAAGCCATAATCATAATGCATCTCATATATATATCAAAAATGTCAAGTATACAATGAGGTCATAAAAATACATCATCATACAAGAAGGTACATCATAAAATACATCAATGAGGATAACATGGCCTCTATGACCTACTACTACCAGAATGAGCAGGCCCAACAGGACCTGTACCTGTACCACCACCACCCCCAGACGGACCCAGATCTTTGGGATCTCTACGTGGAGGCTGTGTCACCCCCTCACTAACTGTCCGTGTGTGTGTCCGTCCAGATCTCAACGAGGCATAGCTGACTCGACACTCGGCAGGCACTGTATCATGATACCGACCCCGATAAAACTTTGCCTCTCAGGCAACCCATGAAACCTCTCTCATATAATCACCTATGGAGGTGCCATCAGCCACTCTTTGGAGGGTCTCGGCTCTCTCCTATGCCCTCTCAGCAATCTGTCGTGCACTATCTCTCTCGGCTATCAGGGTATCAACTTGCGTCTGCGTGGCAGCTAACTGTCCCTGTACCTGTGATAATGCATGTGCGTGAGATTGTGCCTATGCCTGCATCTTTGTCTGGGTCTGCACGAGCATGCCCCGAGCCTGTACCAACTGCCCCTGCAATGTCTGGACCTGTGCCTACAAAGTCTGGACCTGTGCCTGAAGCCCAACCATCTATCTCTGCTGCCCTACTACTGGCACTGTCACTGCCTGCCTCTTATGAGGCCTGCTGGAAGAGGGTGCACTGTGAATATCTGGACCTGGCCCTCAGTATCCTCCACTCCCACTGTCCCCACTGCTGCTGCTATCCTCACCATCTAAACTACTGCTCTCTGAGCTCTCATCTACGGGAATATCACCCTCAACCCCGACGACATCCTCTGCCTCATCCTCCTCTACTGGTAAAGGTGCGGGCTCATCAGGAATGGTGAGGCGAGGAGGGGGAACAAAAGCCAAAAATGTCGCATACTCCTCTATCACGGGTGCGACCGCAATATCTCTCTGCATGTCCCAAGTAGATGGTTGTAATGCTCTGTATCCCTCTATAAGGACGTCATAGGATAGTGTGGGACCCCAGTCTGGAATATCCATGCGTCGCCGTGCATAGTGGGCTACTCCTTGTGGCATGCATTGAACAATGCCATATTGTCTGTAAACCCAACGGAGCAAGAATCTCTCAAGAACAAAAGGAGTCCGACCAATGAGGTATATAGAGTCACACAAGAACCCCAACACTACATCATCCTCCTCCCACTCCTCACAGTCAAGATAGGGGCGCCATATCACTGTCTCTGTATCATCAAAAACCCGCCTCCAATGCTCTAATTTTCCCATCCGGGCCTATGTGAATCGACCACTCTATCTAAAAACATATGGTCTGCCAGCTGGTCTGTCTACAATAGGAAACGGCCGACAAATGGCGAAGTGCTCCCACACCCAAATTTGTAGTAATGTCACCCCGACGGATATACTCCGTGCACCTAAGTACATAATGAAATGAAGATCATGGTAGAGATGTGCTAACATGCACATCCCCCACGCATATTTGGTACCATGTACCAACATGCTCTCCAATGTCCTGCCCCACCCAACGAGAAATCCCTTTGAACTGCGATCAGGGGAAAGGAATCCTCCAATAAATCAAGCTAGCACTGCTGGTAGTGTCGCATAAGAGTCTGTGATCCTTCACCATCGAACGCTCAGACCCTCAATATCCTGATCCTGAAATACTCGACGAAGAGCATCTCTACTGCTGGTCCCATGAGAGTCGTATGTCACGATCTCCCCCATGAATGGAATGTGCAATATACACCACACATCCTCTGGTGTGACTGTCATCTCGCCGGTAGGTAAATGGAAGGTGTTGTGGTCGCTATGCCACCTCTTAGCTAGTGTGGTCAACAAACCCCGATTAAGCCTAATCTAGGGCATGTCAAGTAAACTCGTCAGGCCACACTGGCCTATCACCTGGAGCTCGTCTGGTGTCAAATTTGGTATCAAATCAGTCATCTGCGGAAACCTCTCTCGCATCTGGAGAGTACCCAGATCCTCCTATCATCATAATGAAAAATCCACAATCAGTGAACTATGTCAAGACTTACACATCGGTCTATTCTGAAAACTTTGGTATGAATTTTTGATCAAAATTCATAGGCGAACATCCAACCTCAACTATCATGAGGTTTATCAAAATATTATCTAGATCTCGCTTATCATGAGATTTTTCAGATATTGAATCAAACCTCACCTATCATGAGGTTCATCAAACCATTATCTAGATCTCGCCTATCATGAGATTTATCAGATATTAAATCATGTCCTCGCCTATCATGAGGATCATCAATAAATGGGGTTTTCTTCTCGCCTATCATGAGAGTTAGTCTTATTTAAATCATCAAATCCAACATCAAGAATATGGATTGTCAATCATACCAATCAGAAGAATGGACATGATCGAAATTGACGAAATCAAAGTTCAATAAATTAAAATCTTCAATTTTGACATGGAAGCGCTAAAACAGGCTTCCAAAGCACTAAATCCCAAAAGCACTATTTTATCATCCAAAAGCACTAAATCAGGGACCAAAAGCGCTAAAACAGGCTTCTGAAGCGCTAAAAAACTCAACGTGCTACTTTTTCGCATCAAAGCACCACTTTACCAGAAGCACTAGAACAAACCTTCAAAGTGCTAATCCACCGACTCAAAGCGCTAGAATTTGACTTCGGGGCGCTACTTTTTGACTCCTAAGCGCTAATTCATTGAAAGCGCTACTTTATCGACTGGAAGCGCTAGATTTTTCAACGCAAGCGCTACAGCGCAGCTTCAAAGCGCTAAATTACACCTAGACACGCCTAAGACCTAAAAAGCATAAAAAACAAAATTTCACAAATTATGAGGTCGAGGGGTACATACCGGAGGTCCATATGCAGGCGACCGTCTATAACGTCGAACGCTCTCGAAACGGTGAGTGTGGTAAGGAATCTGCATCTTGCTCCAGCTGGCAGAAATGTCTCTATCACTACGAAATTTTAAACTCAAAAAGCAAATAATGAATTGAAAATGACCTTTTAGCACTATTTATAATTTTTGAAAGGTATTTTTGGGGGATTTTTATAACATTTGATTAATTGTATCCATGAAATTAATTAAAATTCATCAGAGGACACATTTCTTCAACATTTTGTCGGGAGATAAATTATTTCAATATCAAAACATCATAAAATCATCATAAAATAATTTTTAAAAAAAAATTTCTAAAAATCATCAGATTATTAATTTATCTCCTGAGGGGGCATATTATTATCATTATTTGGAAATCATGTCTGGGGCACACAAAATTATCATGTCTGGGATATTATCATCAAATCATCTGGAAATCATGTCTGGAGTATTATTCTCACGAATTATCATCATCTAGAAATCATGTTTGGGGTATTATTATCATCATCTAAAAATCATGTCTGGGGTATTATTAAAATCATCTAAAAAATCAAAGTCTGGGACATGTCTGGGGCATACGAAATTTTTAAATTATCATCGATCCTGGCAGTAGCAGCAAAATATTTCTTTGAATCAACGCGTAAACACATCACTTCGAAGAGGAGCAAAATGTATACACCTAAAAATGGTCTGGAGCATCTGATTAATTAAATACGAATTATTTGATTAATTATCCTAAATTCCTCTACTATTGAATAAATTTAAATATTTATTTAATATAGTTCACATTCACTTTCTTCATAAATTCTTCTAAAAACTCGTCTTAATTAAATAAACAAAATTAAATACTTTGTTTGATTTAATTATCATTTTCTTATTTCAATCTATCACATCATTTTTAAATTAATTAAATAAAGATCAAAACACTTTATTAATTAATTGCCATTATTCTTCTATTTTAATTTAATAAACAACTATCCTATAGTTCGTTTTATTAAAATATTTATCTTTCCTTTATTAATTCAAATAAATCCAAATATTTGAATTGTTGCACAAGGAATATTCCAATCTATATTCTCTCAAAAATGAATTAGATTTCCTATGTCTAAACCATTTTTAATTATTTTCAAAAATATCAGAAATTAATTGATTGAAACGTCACAGGAAGTTTTGGAGACAAATTTGGAATTTGATCTCTTAATCCTCTTCCATCAATCTTTCCTCTTCTCTTGCCTGGTGTTTTCATGGGTAGAGACAACCTCCCTCTTTCTCTCAATCTCTTCCATCTCTTATCATTCAAATCCTTTAGATCAAATCCAAGCCTTTCAAAGCTTTTCCTGTGCATTTCTACAGCCAGGAAATCTATAAATACAGCCTCATTCAACCAAGAAAAGGATCCAGATAATCAAGCTTTTGCACTCTTACTCTGCAGGAATCCAGACATCAAGTATCAAGCATCAAATATCAAGCAATTCAACAATCAAGCTTCACATCAATGGCTGCCTCCTATAGCTACAATTATCTGTTTCATATCTATATCATGCTAGTTTAAATTGATTTATCATTTAGCATTGCATTTTAGTATCATCTCGTTCTTCAGATAGTCATTTTAACAATCATAGTGCTTAACAATCTGAGAGCAGTAATGGTTTAATAAATCTTTGAGGATAGAGAACAATAGGACGATTTCATTTTGATTGTTGCCTTTGATTTAATTCAAATTGAGTTATCTTTGATATAATGTCTTATTAAGAAGTGTATTATATTATTTACCTTATTTTACCACTTACAAGGCCAACCATGCTGGGGATAAGGGAGATGTGAGGATACAAGAGGAGTAGAAAATTTTCTCCCATCTTTTGCACGCTGCTTCCATGCTAGTATAGCACTTACCTCCATCAAAGCTCCTCATCCTGGTTCAAAACTTGTCTGAGAAGTCAGGTTAACCAAATCAACTTCTTTCCAATTCCACCCATTCTGAACTTGAAGGAAATTCGTCTTTTACTGATTACTCTATAACTACATTACTGTAGGCAGATAATTTACAGTATCCCTAACAATACCACATCATCTTCTTCCTAAATCCTTATTAACCCTAGAAAATTGAAACCCTTGTGACACTATCCACTATTAACTATCCCTATTTATGGGCCACTAGACACCAGTGTCACTACCAGCCTGGGTATAATGATAATCATGATTCGTGTACAATTAAAATATTTAATTTGATTGATGTCTGGCTACACACAAATTGTAACTCAATCTGACAAGCTATCAAAATCACCAATGCCACTCAAACGATATGAAATCATTACTGTTGGAAATAAGCCACACTCGAACCGACAATGGGTTGGCCACAAGGGGATAGTAGCTCAATTGGTAGAGCACTCCAGCAGCAATGGAAGGTCCTAGGTTCGAGTCCTAGCTGGTCCAAATGAGCAGCAACTCAAAAAATGGTATCAGAGCTAGGCTAGGAGCCCCCAAGCACTTGCAGTGTGGCTTAAGGGGGGGTGTTGGAAATAAGCCACACCCAGACCAATGATGGGTTAGCCAAAAGGGCCCAATAGCTTAGTTGGTAGAGCACTCCAGCAGTAATGGAAGGTCCTAGGTTTGAGTCCTAGCTGGTCCAAATGAGCAACAACTCAACAAATGTTGATTTAAGATAGCTTCGGTCAGATATATATGATGATTGCATTCATGCATCATCATCATTTATATTTAACCAAACTATTCTTAAAATATAAAACCATCAAATAAGTTATTCGAATTTTAGATAATGATGATCGAAATTTAGATATGAATAAAATTGGATTTCATATTAGATGATTGTTGTGTGTTAAATACACGCATGGATAACACTGAATGTTTGTCGGTTGTTAAGGGAACCTGCACGCCCAAGGGACACGTCCCATGAGCTGATGTGTCTCCATCTTGTGGAGACACGTCCTCTCATGAGACACATCTCTCCTTGAGGCGTGTCTCCCTCATATAAATGGGACTTCATTCCCTAACTTGCAAACATCGAAATCAATAAATATTTTGCAATCAACACATCGAAAGATAAAGAAGAAAATCTGAATTAGAATTCTTTCATACAAAAACAGACTTAGAATTCCAATAGGTTTCTTAGGATCCAAATTTGATAAGATTTGATTACATTTACATGGTATCAGAGCCAAGTTAAGTGAATCAAAATCAAATCTAGATATCAAATTACTTAGGAAAAAATCGCATTTTTTGAGAAATCAAATTTACATCACACTCTTCATAATGTCAAGTGTGATCAGATTTGAGGATCGCCTTGAAGGAGAAAACAACTTCACATCATGGAAATTCAGAATCGTGATGATTCTTAAAGAAAATAAGGTAGACTCATTTGTGAGAGAAAGCAAAAGGGAACCTGAGGATGATCCTGAGAAAACTCAATGGATTGAAAATAATGAAAAGGCCATGAAAATCTTAGTAGATGCAGTTAGGGATCATATAGTGCCCATCCTTGCAAAACATGAAACTGCATATCTAATGTTCAAATCTCTTGAAAGAACCTATGAGATAAACAACACCAGTAGAACTCTTGCAAATCAACAATGTCCAAATAAACAAAGGAGAAACCATTAATGCATACTTCATGAGGATCATTGAACTAAGGGATCAATTATCCACAATTGAATATCAAATTGATAGCAAAGAGTTAACTCTAATTGCACTAGGAGGCCTACCAAACTCATGGGAGTCATTTGTTCAAGGAATAAGTGCAAGTAAACTCCCCAAGTTTTATAGGCTAAGAACATACTGCCTACAAGAGGAAACATGACTCTCTACAAAAGAAAACAAACAAAATAACATAGATGAAGACATTCATGTGCTCAACACAACATCTAATAAAAGGAGTAAGAAAAAATCCTACAGGAAAGGATCATTTAAAAGAAAGAGATTCCTATGGAAAAGGATCTTTCAAGAAGAAAGACATCTCTTAAGTACAATGTTTCAAATGTGATCAATATGGTCACTATGTAATGAAGTGCCTTGACAGATCAAAACAACAAGCATCCTTTGCTAAAGTAGGAAAGCCAAATTCAGACCATGAATCTGAGAAATTTGTATTCTATTCAGCCTTATCTAGTCAAGTATCTAACAGCACCCACAACTGGATAATTGATAGTGGTTCCTCTAGACATATCACAGGGTTCAGAGAACACTTAGACACTATGACTGAAAAGACTAATAAAGAAGTAACCATTGGGGATTATTGTGCACACCCTGTAAAAGGGGTTGGAACCTGCTCCATCAAATTGAAATCTGGTCTCTCCCTTCAACTCACTGGAGTTTTATTTGTACCTAGAATAAAGAGGAATCTAATATCCATCTCTTCCCTTGAAGACAATGGATATAGAATTACCTTTATGGATGGGAAATTTCTAGCATGGCCTAGGAACTCAACTATCAAGAAAACTCAAACCATAGGTATAAGACAAGGGTATCTTTACAAACTATGCACTGAGGTTAAGCAAGCCCTTACCCTTGATACTTCTTATTGAAATGAAATTTGGCATAGAAGATTAGAACACCTTCATTTTTGTCCCCTACCTTTTGTGGAAAAACTTGTAACAGGATTACCTAAGTTAAAACCATCTCATGAAGGAACTTGTAACGGTTGTGCCCTAGGAAAGAATACAAAGGGATCCTTTCACAATAGCTTGAGTAAAACCCAAAATGTATTAGAACCGGTTCACTCTGATTTATGTGGACCCATGTTTGTACCTTCCAAGGTAGGCTTTCTATACTCTTTCATATTTATAGACGACTTCTCTAGGAAGACCTAGATTTATTTCCTTAAGTGTAAAGAGTCAATAGAAATCGTTAAAAGGTTCAAGGAGTTCAAAGCTCTTACTGAAAACTTCACTGGGAAGAAAATAAAAATCTTAAGGATAGACAATGTGAAAGAATACACCTCTAAATTTTTTAAGGAATTCTGCATAAATGTCGGGATTAAGAGGGAGTTTACAGTAGCCTACAACCCTCAACAAAATGGGGTTGCTGAAAGGAAAAATAGAACCATTGTAGAAGTTGCTAAAGCAATGTTGCATGACCAGAACATTAAAACCTCATTCTAGGTAGAAGCCTCTAGAACTATTGTCTACATTCAAAATAGATGTCCTCATTCTCATCTAGATAACAAAACTCTTAAAGAAGCTTTTACTGGCATAAAACCTGATGTTAGTCATTTTAGGATTTTTGGCTACCCTATCTATTTTCATGTGCCCAAAGAGAAGAGATTCAAACTAGAACCTTTTAGAAAGAAAGGGGTATTTGTGGGATATAGTGAAACCTCCAAGGCCTATAGGATATTCATACCCGGGTAGAAAAAAATTGAATTGAGCAAAGATGTCATCTTTGAAGAAGATATTGCATTCAAAAGGGCAAGAAGTTCTAGTGAGATAGAAACTTATTCCCCTAGAGTATTAGAAATGGAACTTGTTCCTAAGATTCAGAGGGAGTATCCTGAGGAAATGCCAAATGAACTTCAATCTGCTTCAGATGAGAATCCAAATGACAATGATAGAAAGAGGCCACTTTGGGCTAGAAAGATGATCAAAGAAGCTGAGAATCGTGCAACACCCAAAGGAACGTTTAGGGAAAGTAAAAGACCCAAACGGTTCTCAAGCTATGTTGCTCTAATGAATAACATCATAAATTCAGAACCTATTAGTGTTACAGAAGCCTTCAAACATCAAGTATGGAAGGACGCACTGACAAAAGAATATCAGTCCATTCCAAAAAATGATGTATGGGATATAGTGCCTAGAACAAAAGAGAAATTTGTTGTCTCTTCTAAATGGCTCTTCAAAATCAAGCATGTTGTTGATGGAAGTATAGAAAAACATAAGGCATGTTTCGTGGCCAGAGGTTTTTCACAAAATGAAGGCATTGATTATGAAGAAACATTTGTACCTTTTGCCCGCTACACATCTGTGAGAGCAGTGATAGCCATTGCAACAACTAAAGTCTGGAAGATTCATCAGATGGACGTGAAAACTGCCTTTCTAAATGGGACCATTGAAGAGGAAGTCTATCAAGAACAACCTGAAGGTTTTTTGATACATAAACTTGACTCACATGTATGCAGACTAAAGAAAGCACTCTATGGACTTAAACAGGCTCTCAAGGCCTGGTATGAAAGAATTGACAATTACCTCTTGGGACTAGGATTTTCCAAGAATGATGCAAACCCAAATCTTTAGTTTTAGTTAATTAAAGGTGATATGTTAATAATTATTTTATATGTTGATGACCTACTGATAACAGGAGAAGATCACCTCATTTCTCAAGGAAAGAAGGATTTAACTTCAAAATTTGAAATGAAAGACTTGGGCATTTTACATTACTTCCTAGGTTTGGAAGTCTGGCAGAAATCAGATAGCATCATATTAAATCAAGGAAAATATACTATTGATATTCTGAAGAGATTTGGAATGTTGGATTGTAGACCCATGTCTACACCTATGGAAACCAACCTTCACAAACTGAAAGAAGCAGCAACAAAATCCAAGTGTGCAGATCCAACCCTATATAGACAAATGATTGGATCCTTGATGTACTTGGTTAACACCAAACCTGATATTTTCTATGTAGTGAATGCTCTTAGCTAGTTCATGTGTGAGCCAAAGGAAATTAACCTTATGATTGTGAAACATATATTGAGATATCTTCAAGGCACTATTGGATATGGTCTTCTTTATACAAATGACCAACTAGATCTACATGGATACTTTGATTCAGATTGGACTGGAAGTGTAACCGATCGGAAAATCACATCAGGATGTTGCTTCAGTTTAGGATCGGCTATGATCTCTTGGATCTGTAGAAAATAGTCTTCAATAGCACAAAGCTTGAAAAATATTGAATATATTGCAGCCTCTATGGGGGCAAGAGAAGCAATTTGGCTTCGAAAATTGCTTGTGGGACTCTTTGGTGAAACCTTGAATCCTACTATCATTCATTGTGATAATCAAAGTTCCATTAAGCTCTTTGTAGATCCAGTATTCCATGATAGATCTAAGTATATTGAGATCCCCTACCATTATGTAAGAGATATGGTAGAAAGGAATGTAATCCAGTTGGAGTATATTAGTACAAATGATCAAACTACAGACATTCTCACCAAACCTCTCTCTAGAGTCAAGGTGACTTCAAGAAGAAACTTGGTATGGTTGAAATGTAATTTGATATTATGTTTGAAATTCAAATTATTTATAAGTTGTACTAATATATTTAAAGATGTTTAATGTTTAAACTCTTTTGTCATGTGTGTGACTACATGACCATATGGGCCTGCTCCCCTTGTGTACATTATTGAAAGGTGACGATCTTTCTAATAATGAACACTTGTATATGACATTGTAAAGTGATGACTCTACAATGATGAGTTGAACTATCATGATAGATATCATGTGACTTGATATCTGTGGACATGTCATGATAGTATCTCTTGGACACTTTGATGGATATCATGGGACTTGATGTCATTTGAAGATCATTGTGATCCTTAAGAGATAATCATGGTGGATAATTATATATTCGTGGATATGCCATGAATTATTATGGTAGACATCATGTGACTTGATGTCAATGCACATGTACCATAATGAAGATGTGATTATGAAGAATGTCATGTGACTTGACAATATTGAGAAAACATATCATATCTTTGATATCATGTGTGAAGGTGATATCTCCACTTATTTGATTTGGAATATCTTCCCTAGCTAAGAGGGAGTGTTGATTTAAGATAGCTTCGGTCAGATATAAATGATGATTGCATTCACGCATCATCATCATTTATATTTAACAAAATTGTTCTTAAAATATAAAACCATCAAATAAATTATTCGAATTTCAAATAATGATGATCGAAATTTACATATGAATAAAATCGGATTTCATATTAGATGATTGTTGTGTGTTAAATACACGCATGGATAACACCAAATGTTTGTCGGTTGTTAAGGGAACCCGCATGCCCAAGGGACACGTCCCATGAGCGCACGTGTCTCCATCTTGTGGAGACACATCCTCTCATGAGACATGTCTCTCCTTGAGGCATGTCTCCCTCATATAAATGGGACTTCATTCCCTAACTTGCAAACATCAAAATCAATAAATGTTCTGCAATCAACACATTTGAAAGATAAAGAAGAAAATCTGAATTAGAATTATTTCACAAAAAATCAGACTTAGAATTCCAATAGGTTTCTTAGGATCCAAATTTGATAAGATTTGATTACATTTATAATTACAAATCTTGTTTCGTTAAAGATATATTGTCCAAGAAATTGCTTCAGATGTTCATATCAAATATTGCATTAATCGTTGCCATTGCCAGCACTAGCAGTATGACAACCAAACTCTCTTCAAAAAGATTGAGAATTTCAATTAAATGAAATGTACAACATTGAGGCATTGAAAAGACAAAATGAGTGATGAGCGATGAGCCTTGATCTTGCCACATGGCCGCATCTAACATAACTAGTGTTATTTCGGAGGTTTCAATTCGCAAGTCTAGAGCTTCAGAGATTTACTTTTGGAATGCAACTACAATCGTCCATCAAAAATTCATCGAACGGTCATAGATTATATAAATTTGCATTGAAATCTGGCTTCAAAAATAATAAATATGTTGATAATTGTTCACATTCCAGACTCATTATGAAGGAATTTGAATGTACGGAAAATATGTCCCAAAATTTGATATTTTCGCCAACCACACTGATTTTTATTGGCATATTTGTTTATTTCGCCACTAAATTTTTTAATTAGTTTGAGATTATGTTTAATTTTCCAATGAAAATATTTGTTTTTCTTTGAAAAAAGGTTTTATTCGCCAAAAAACAAATTATGTTTTGAAAACAGGGTTAATTCACCAATAGAAAAAAAAATTGGTTTGAAAAAAGGTTTTAATCGCAAATGAAAATATTTTATTCGTTTAAAAAAAATTGCATTTCACCACGATTTTCCACAGACTTCTAGCAATTGTAAAATATTCGCCAATTGGGATTTGTTTTTCCCCGAAAAACGAAAAAATTCACCCATAAAATTAATATTTTTATCGAGAATAATACAAGATTCGCCAAGATTGTACACCTTAGCCGAGGGGGGGGTTTCTTAAAGTTTTCCCTGACTTGCACATAATTTTGCTTGATTACTTTGTCAAAAAAATCTCAAATAATATATAATTAGTATAGATATCTTAAATACATTTTATGCAATATATTAAATACATCATATGCAATGTGTTGCATTTCAAATCTACAAATATTATAACTTAAAAAAATGTGGAGCATTGATTGTTTAGGAAGAGTAATCTTAGCCCCAACTAGTGTTGAGATGTTGAGAGTTTAAAACAACTTTAGATAAGTTAATTTGTTTTTTCTATTTTTGAAAATACAAGTGTAGTTATTGAACTTCACAAAAAATCAATGCATGCATTTTTTAGAATTTAACTGGCTTAACTCACTTTTTTCAACAAATCTTGATATGTAGGTTTGGTAGAATACTTTCCTAGAATTTAATTACCTTATAATTATGTCAAAGGCATCCCCACACTCAATTTTTGCAACCCCTTTTTTATGGCGAATGGCGTAGATTGACTGACAAGCCCTGGACTACGATGCAATGGATCTCAATAGTTGATCATTTTTTGCCCTTTTTTTTTCTATTTTTAACCCTTTTTTGCTACTCTCCTTGCCGCTATTCGTTACCGCTCCTCCACATCCTAGACAACACGGTGTTGGAAAGAGCTTAGGTAGAGCTTTGGGGGCTATGAGGCGATAACAATTTCAGCCCCTCCACCGTCTGAAGATTTGTGTCTGAAGGTTTTAGCTCCTCCAAACTCTTCCACAGTGTATTGACCTTTCACTTTTCCAATTTCGTGCATTGCAGCCTGAAAAAAAGGTTTCGACGATGGTTTTAGAGTATATTTTATTAAAATAAAAATTTACGCTTAAACATTACAACATCCTTTACCTTGTAATAAATTCCAAAACAAATAGATGATTTAAACAGCCTGGTAGCGATTTTTGTAATAGCTTTTTGGGTTTTTTTTTTTTGGCTCCTTCAAACTCTACACGTTGGTTTCCACTCCTCCAAACTCTTCCTCATTGTATTGACCTTTCACTTCTCCAATTTGGCAAGCTACAACCTAAAAATATGGTTTGGATGAGTGTTTTAGAGTATGTTTATCCTGAAAAGAAGGCTTCAACAAGGGTTTTAGATTATGTTTATTATAATGAAAATTTACAAATCAAAAGATTCGTACTCTCTCTTTTATTTTCTCTTTGTGTATTGTTGTTTGAAATTAAATGGCCCATTAGTTTTATATTGGCAAGGTAATTGTTTAGGTCAATGTCTAGGCAGTAGTAGCACCGCTCATCGGCATGTGAGACCCATGTAGGAACAAGAGAATTATACACCTTATATGTATTGTAGGTATTAGTGCATTCACAAAGATTTTGATAAAGAAAACCTATGTTTATCCATATTTATATCTATAATCCACACACAGATTTTATTACGAAGTGATTTGTATTAGAATTTGGTTTTTCTTAGGGTTAGGGTTTTCTTCAATCCTTTCTCTAGAATAGGCCATCAAGGACTTCATTTTGATGCTAACCATCTTCTCCTAGCCAGGTGAAACCAAAAAATCTTGTGGAGACTTTGAGGGTTATGTTATCCTCTCAATTAGCATCTCCATCTTCTAGGAAGAGCTCATTTTTTCGACTTACTAAGAATTGTGTCCATCTGTACTATCTTTATCATCCACGTGATATTTGGAAAACACATCTTGATTTGCCTCATTACATTCTTGAAAGACTATAAAGGTCTGAGCCCTGCAATACAATATAGAAAGTGATCCCTTTCATTCAAGCTTAAACTATTAATATTTCATCAAATGAATGGCCCAATCAAAGAGGAAGACAGTTACTATACATTGAAAATAGAGGCCCCACTAATCTGAGATAATAGGGTGTTGTTATTATAACCATAAAGAATTTAAAAGGTGAATGCACAAAAATCACTAATATATAATTACAAACATGATGATGGTAATATTAACAAAACTACCACAAAAAATGTAGAGGATAAACTTATGAGTTTCCTAAGCATAAATGAGAACATAGTCTCATAACAACAAAGTAACTCCCTGTGATCATAGCAAGAGTCCACCAAATCATCATAATCTAATGTAATATGATTTTTTTTGCCATCACAACACATGAACCTAACATAAAATTTTGGATTCAATATGAAACTGACCTTCCTGCTCCCTAAACTGGGGCCCTCGAGGGACCATTTTACAGAAGAAGAAAAAATGATTATTAGTTGTATGTTTAAAGGTTTAAGGTCTATTTGCAGATGATGTAATTTATGTACTTTTGTAAGAGGTATTGTCATCTGGTAAGATTACTATTGCAATCAACTTGATTTCTCTTCCATTTTCTTATCTCCATTATGCACTTCATAGATAGACAACAAAAATATTGTTAAAAAATTATTTCAAAGTACCAAATGGATATAGATTCCGAGTTCCTGGGATCTTATCAGATGAAAATATAAGGACAAGTTTCCTCCATGATAATATTTGATTAATGTGGGAGCTCAATAGAATTTTTTTTTGCACACCTCTGTCATACAACAACCAGCTACACCAATAGAATCAAGTATTGTGCTCTCATGCAAGCCACAACCATGAAGGCATCGTGGCAAGCTCAGTGTTTTTTTGAATTGATTTCCATATCTCTCTACTCCAAGAGGAGAGGGACTTCTAGTTCCTCTTTTTCTTTGCTTTGTCCCATGCAACTGTAGAAGATACATGTATATTTGTGTGAACTTGTACGTGCAGAAGAATCATCTTTCTCATAAATCTGAAAAATCCATTGAAAGAAATACAATTTGGTATTATCCCCAGTTTTGAAACAAAGAAATGAGAAGTTGATGTTTCATTTATGAGAGGCATCAATGTAATGGCAGGAATAGATGTTCCTGGTCATGCAATTTTTTTGTGAGATAATCATATGTTCTTAGATATTTCTATTCATATGCAACTATAGTGGTATTCATTTTTATGTCCATATATTCTTGGTGTTTTGGTCCTTGTAATCACCCAAGTCCTTATTTTTGTAATTGCAGAGAATTGTTTCTCCTGCGCTGAAATGGCAGTGGTTGTATGAGGGAGGTGAAGAGGAGTCATCATCCCCAAGAAAAAATTGGGATATTATTTCCAGCATTCTTGCAGTCTTGGCTGGTTCATCAACTTGATTACACATCTCCTCTGCTATTTTTGCTCAATCTGAGATATATAATAGATGTCCTTCTCATTACTTAGAAATTTTGATGTTTGGCCATGGAAGCCTATGGAGATTGAAAGAGAGGAAAGACAACGACTCACTCTGACTGCATACATTTTGCTTACAGATTCATCAGGGCATTTGCATCTACAACATTTGGAAAAATAAAATAAAAATCCACAGTTTTGTGCTCTCATAACCACATAAAGTTGCCAGGTATGGTTTTATTGGATGTACATTTATGAATCAAATGGGCAAGCACTTCTTTATTATATTGTGTGATCATGTTGCTTTGGGCAAGCACATAAGAATTCATGTACCAGGCAATGGTGGGGTGTGATTAATCGTCTTTTAGAGATAAATCTGGTGAGTAAGAGGCAAAAAATAGCACATAAGAATCAGTTGTAGAAAAGGGCATTTGGTCCTTTGTATTGTGCTTTCATCTGCATTGGTTATTCTTTGTTGTGGACCACCAGAGACCTACTCTAGAAAAGACTGTATCTTGGTATCTACCAGAATGGGGTAATTCCAACGGGTGTTTGGAATTCAATAGCCTCGCATTCAAGCCTTGAACTTCTTTTTCCTTCAAATAAGACATGGTTGCTCAAATCCGTTCTTAAAAATTTGATTAGAACTACGATAGAAAGCATTGGTACCATACATTGCAATTCCCAATACCAAGAGAATATATTGGTACCATGCATTGCAATTTAGTATATTGTTATACTACCCTGAAAATGAACTTTGATATAAGCGTTGGAGAACACTATGACAAGAGAATATTTTTGTGGTCCGGAGAAAAAAAATCACAACATAACAATGATCCTCTTACTACTCTTTGGATGGTGATAATTTAATTTGCAGGTGAAGGTGCTAAAAGAAGAATTTGGATTTGATGATGCCTTCAATTATAAATCAGATATAGATTGGGATGCAACTTTGAGCAAGTAAGGTTTGAACATTCACATCTCTACTTCTGCATGGATAGTTTCATTACATGATCTACTAGCTTGCTGGAATATGGTAATCACTAACAATGGTGTATATGAGGAGCAGGTACTTCCCAACAAGGATAGACATCTACTTTGAGAATGTTGGAAGCTATTCTCAACAACATCAATATGAATGCTCGCATCCTCATTTCTGGAATGATTTCTCAATATAATAAGGTAATATTCCTGCCTATAGCTCCTGTATGACAATATAATTTAGGTTGGAATATGATAATCACTAAAAATGGTGAATATGAGGAGTAGGTACTTCCCAACAGGGATACACATCTACTTTGAGAATGTTAGAGGGAGGATGTTGGAAGTTGTTCTCAACCACATCAATATGAATGCTCACATCCCCATTTTTGGAATGATTTCTCAATATAATAAGGTAATATTCTTGTCTATAGTTATGACAATATAATTTAGGCTTTACAAAGTCACTTGTTTTAAATTTTAAGTAAGAGAGAAAAAGTGAAAAACGTAATTTATATTTACTTTATCTTGTTTTCCACTACAATTCTATATTTGATGTATTTTTGTTTATGTTCTTTCAATTGATCTTTCCATAATCAAAATTATCTTTCCTTGGGATGCCATGCTAGATGATTTTAAGATTTTCCATGTGTAATAAAACTTTATAAATATGTCAGCTAAAATATAAAAAGAGTATGGTCAAAGCTTATTATAAAATTTCACTATGCATCTTAATTGTTTTTGAATTAGAAAGATTTGTCAACTATCCAATTAAGTTTCTTTTAAAATTATTCAGTTTTTAATTAATTTTTGTTTCGTATAGCTCTGATGTTCTAGTTTGTGGGATGGATTGTGAAAGAGGCTCCAAAAGGACAACTCTTACAAGGTTGAGTTGATAGATTCATTACAAGTCTCGACTTGTTGGCATGGAGAATGATAAACTCTAAAATAAGCAATGGCAACAGATAAAGATACAAATGAATGAGAAAAAAGAATATCAAAGGTTTTATATGGCCTGGCAGCTCATGAAGCTCTCTCACCCCACAAACTCTATTGGGTTTCAGAGGGACCTTGTGCTTTCAACATTGGATCACAATTAATATGAAGAAATCCATTTACATGTGATTCTAGTTATGTAACAAGTTGTAGCTAATAATGTTAGGAATTTTCAAGTTGTTATTGCTTATTAATGTTAGGAATTTTCAAGTATAAACTTAGTTCTATATTAAAGTTTATGTACTAACTATTTTAACTTAGTTCAACATCCTTCCATAAAGATTATGACAATCTTTTAAGATAGAGGAGACGTGACAACCCATCTCCACAACTGCTATTGCTTAATAATATAGAATAGTTGACTTGATTCTAACAACAATATTCTAGATGTCTACAACTTTTCCATCGACCCTTGAATAATTAACCATATCATTTGAAGTTACTTACTAATCTTTTCAACATGTTTTCTTTGCCTTCCTCAACATTTCAAACTTTTAACATTTTCAACATGTTTTTCTTCCTTAAGGTCGGTGCAACAAACCCATCGACATTCATTGAAATTATGGAGTGTTCTACTCTTGTTTGACATTGATTTTGAAAAAAGTTTTGTTTTTCATATATGACAAAAATGAAACTAAAGATATGTAGCAAAACTGCAGTTGTTAGTCATTATGTGCATAGAAAAGGAGGAATTTAGTGGCTGGTAAGGATAAGTAGGTATTGACTCATGGTATTAATTAAATAGAATTCCATGTGAATGTTAAATATTTTCAATTAAATTTTATACTAACTATATATTTTTGTTTACGAAAGAAAATATTTTTATGTTTCCACTCTCTCAACTTTCGAGAAAGACTTTAGTACTTAACCAATATCATTATAAACTTTACATTCCGAAAGAAAATATTTTTTCGTTTCCACTCTCAACTTTTGAGAAAGACAAACTCTCTTTACCTATACTACACTAGCAATCACACCTTGGGGTGCAATGGGTACGTTGAAGACAATATAGTGAACTTTGTGTTAATTTTGTTCGTTTGCTTCTAACACCCATTTTTGGTTTATTTCACACCAAATGATACAAAGCTATTTTTACGTATTAAAGGACATATTCTATTTTAGCTCAATGTCGTAGTTCTGAAGACAAGTATAGATATATTGGGAAGTTGCTTATAGAAATTTGAAGTTGTTCATGAGTTGGATACAAATCAAGGCCTCTCATGTAGCTCATATTTTCAAGAAACGCGGTTGAATCACTGTTTTGAATAAAATTACAACATATTATTAAGTTTCTTGTTGGTTGTCTATTATTTTATCACATAATTTGATGTGACAGAAGGATGAATCTTTTTCTTCAGCAAAAAAATGTTTCTTTATTAAGGGGGTTTAAGTTTTACTTGTTGTACTCAACTCACAAGACTTCAGCTATTCTTGAAATTATGTAGAACAAACTATTTTTATTTTACGATTGTAAATCAGTTTTCCCATTTTTTAATAAACAAAATTAACAAAAGATTCACTATATTGTCTTCAGCATACCCATTGCACCCCAAGGTGTGATTGCTAGTTTTAAAAGCCTTGTGCTTGATATATTTGCAACTTAATTGAGAAATTCATCTTATCTTTGAAAGTCAATAATTATGGGCATGTTTAAGAAAAACAATGTGTGCTTGTATAATATATTACTCTTGAAAGTAGAAAATGATTGAAGTTGCTAATCTTGATTTGAAGTGGTTGTAAGTGTTACCAATTATTTTAAAGTTGTCATTGCTTCCACCACTTACTAGAATTAAAATTCTAATGACATGCTTGAAAGAGATTTAGTTTATAATACATCAATGGCATCTAATTTTTTGAGATGGTTATGATTTTTCCTATGATATTTGAGAACTTTTAGAATGGATTTTAGTTCTATATATATATATATATATATATAGTATGGTGAGGCAACTTAGTTTAAATGTTGAATCATTTTGAGATATTATTTGATCATCGTGTGCCAAGTTCAATAGAATTGGTGAACAATTAAACAACCCGTGTAAAAGGTATTTTTTAAGTGTGAACTTGTTTGATTTTATTTTTGGTTAGCTTTGTTGGTTTTGTTATGTCATGTTACTAGTCAAAAGTATGATTTAAAAATAATTAGTTGTGGCTTGGAATAGCTTGCCAAAATACTAATGGACATTTTATATTTTCTAGATGTAGTTAGAGTTGCTTTAAGTTCTATGGGTGAGTAATAGTTGTAGATGTTGACATGATTTGATATTTCATGTTATCATCACAAAATGAAATTGAATGATATTTTGTAGTTCCTATCTTTATAAGCATTTAATTAATTTAGAGTTGTATGTGCTTATTTCTAAGGTGTAAGTAAATACTTTGACTTGTGGAAAATCCTAAAAAAATAAAAGATGAAAATTAAAATGATTAGGGGAAAACCCCCAATTGTCGCCCACGATCCAATACCCGTTCACTCCATGCTCACCTGACCCCCCAATAACCGTTTATATTTTAGTCATTACATTATTTTATTTATGCCAAAAAAAAATGACACATGACACCAATATATGTTCACTACTAAATGTGTAACTAACCAATAAAAAAAATAAAATCTAAACATCTATTGGTACATATATGTTTTGAATAAAGTCAAGTTGCAGACAATAAAATAATTTTTGCATTTATTTTAAGTACATTGATGTTTACAATTACCACTCTATGCAAGTGGCTCAAAGCTTCAACTACATAATATATAAATGTATATTTGAACAGTTAATGGTGCACAATTTCACATTATGTAAACCATTATGAACAGTTAATGGTGCACATTTTGACATAATAGCAAACATTGATCAACTTTATGAGCTATCAATTTCACATTCACCCACACTTCCTATCACATCTTCATGTTTTATCTCCATCAACTTGTGGTACCTGCACACACAATTAATGGTGTAAGGCTCCCTAATAAACCAAAAAACATATTATAATTCATATAAATGACTGAATTTATGCAAGCCACCTATTTTATCTATTAAACCAAATATAAAATTGAATTCCTAAAGGCCACGATAGAACTCAGGCATAAATGGCCACTACAAAATGAAATGACAGATTGTTTCCCACAAAATATTCAAATTTGAAACTCAACCACCACAATTCAATGCATTCGAATTTCAAATTCAACCACTATAATTGATTGCATCCAATTCGAATGAATTTATAAGAGGGAATTTCCAAGGTCATTACAATTATAAATTATTCTCTGCTTTCACTGAATACCCTCTGCAAAATTCAGAGCTTCCTAAGGCAATTTTTGCACATTCGTCTTTAAAGGGGGAACTTATTCAGGTCGGTACACCCATTATATTATCAGTTAGCTGTTTTACATTTATTTTATCTATTCTCATTATTCAAAATACTGTTTCATGTTTTATATTATCAGTTAGCTGTTTTACATTTATTTTATCTGTTCTCATTATTCAAAATATTGTTTTATATTTATGTACTCACTGTTCACATTATTTTCAGGCATACTATTTTACATTTATGTTGTCTGATTCATCATTCAATATTCTGTTTTATATTTACGTACTCAAAATCTTTGCATTTTTTTCAAGCTATGTTGCTTATTTCATTATTGAATATACTCTTTTATATTTATGTACTTAAAGTTTACATTCTTTTCAGGCATACAAATTAATATGTTTTTAGTCAGCTGTTCAACTTAGCATTTTCCATTATTTAATCATATCATAGTTACATTTTTTTCACTTGCATTCATCATAAATCAAGATAATAACAGCAGCATTACCCATTTTGGAATCATATCATAGTTATATTCTGAATCCCTCTTTACTAATCATGAAATTTAATGGGTTTATAGTTTTTTTCCCAATTTCTAGAGCAGTTTATGGATTACAATTTGTAGACAAATACATATATATACAGTCATGCAATGTAGGGTTTCATCATATATATATCTGATAAGAATATAAAATTCTCTACAAATACAATGATACATTCTCATAAGAATATATCATTCGCTGTAAATAGAATGATATTTTCTTATCATAATGTATACATACATTCATATATATATATATATTCTTATCAGATTACATACATGTGACTGGTACAAATTTGATCCCTCGTGAATTAATCTGTCTATGCAATCGAGGGTTTCCCTGCTATGATTTTATTTGACATTGTTTTATGAAATAATCACATGTAATGTGATTCAAACAAAACATTGACGGAATTTTGACCAAGTATAATAATGAAATTTTATGGGTTTCCAATTTTAACCCCAAATTATTGAGGGGTTTCAGCATACGGGTTAATGGGTTTACATATTTTTTTGATTCTCTTTGAATCCCTTCATCAACCCACCAGAAACTTCTAACCTAACCCCCAGTTGTTGGACAACTTTAAGCCATAAATTCATCATCTCCTGCGATTTTTCATTGTCGTCTTCTCTCTCCCGTCGTCGACGCCAGCTCATGCAACCATGGCGATTTTGTCCGACACCCAAACGCTGCAGGTAACGTCTCCACCTCTCTTCACCTGCAAGTTTGTTTGTAGAACAGTGGGTTTTCGTTGGCGTCGACGGTGTTTGAGTGATTTCTTTGTATGGTGTTGTGATAACTAACTATAATCATTTTGTGTTACATGTGACTGTTACAAAATTGATCCTACAAAATTGACTGTCATTACAATTTGCAGACAAATACATATATATACAGTCATGCCATTGAGGGTTTGCCTGGGTTTGACTGTAATCATTTTGTTTTACATGTGACTGGTACAAAATTGATCCCTCGTGAATTATTCTGTCAATGCCATCGAGGGTTTGACTGGGTTTGACTGTAATCATTTCTTTTTACATGTGACTGGTACAAAATTGATCCCTCCTGAATTATTCTATCAATACCATCGAGGGTTTGGCTGGGTTTAACTGTAATCATTTTTTTTTACATGTGACTAGTACAAATTTGATCCCTCGTGAATTAATATTCTTTGTTGCACTACCAAGTTATGCAACTTTTACTGTTTGTGCAGGTTAAGTGGAATATAATGGCACCTGCTAGAAGACTCTCTAAAAGGGTTGTAGGAAGAGGACCACGTGCCATTAGAGTCACTCGTGGGGTCCACTTCATTGATGAAGAGCCTGTAGAGGAAGTGCATGCAATTCCTACGGAAGAAGACGTTCCTGACTCTATGGATGAAGCCACCAACACAACAAAAGCCGAACCACCTGTTGAGCCAGATGTTCAACCAGATGCTCAACCCGATGTACAACTGCCCTCACCTGTACCCATTAGGCAATGGACATATGCTAATATGGAAGGAGCAGTCAAAAGTGTCAAAGAACACAACATGTCAGTCAGGGCAACAACAATCAAGTGGGGTATGCCACCTAGCAGTTTGAGGGTGTGGTTGTTGGGAGTTACCACCACCAAGAAGAGGGGTCCACGTACCATATTATCTGACGAGGAGGGTGAAATTGTCCAATGGTGCAAGGACATGGCAGATTTGGGCCACGGACTGCAGGTCAATCAGCTACAATCCACAGTTGCCCAAATCACTACAACTCGGCCCAATCCATTCACAAATGGTGTCCCCTGAAGGTCATGGTGGGCAGGATTTCGAAGAAGGCACCCAGATTTGACAATAAGAACTGTTGAAGGAGTGGACAGTGATAGAGCAATTATGGTTCATCCTTCAGTCGTGCAAGCTTTCTATGACAACCTTGAAGATATGATTAACCTTAACCACTATGGAGCAAGCCGAATTTGGAACTGCAATGAGACGGGTATTGAAGCTAGTAGGAACTGTGGAATGAGAGTTATTGCAAAATTGGGTGTAAAGAGTGTACCACATTTGGTTTCAAAGAGCAGAGAGTGGATCACAGTGCTAGCTTGTGTAAATGCAACTGGGTTAAGTATTCTTGGGTTCTACCTGTTTAAATCAAAAGGCACATGCATAATTATATAGTAAATTGTGAAATAGGTGCATTGATGGCAATCCAAGAACATGATTGGATGACAAAGGAACTATTTGTCAAATGGTTAGACCATTTTGCAGGTAATATCCCCGGTGGCGTTTCACCAACAAACAGGGCCCTTCTGATTTTTGACGGCCATGGCAGCCACGTGGCTTTCAAAACCATTGAAGAAGCAAGAAAATTAGGAATAGACCTGTTAACACTTCTTGCTCATACCAGTCACAAGCTGCAGCCATTAGATGTCAGCATTTTTGCTCCATTCAAGGTATTTTTCAGAGAGGTACGAACCATCTGGCAAGCTAACAACCCACATATCGATATTGGGCATGAAGAGTTGGCAACTCTAGCAAGCCAAGCTTTCAAAAAAGCTTTGACACCATCCAATATTATTAGTGGGTTTCGTAGAACAGGTATTTGGCCACTTGATCGGTTAGCCCTTGACAAGGACATGGGGCCAAGTCAAGGCTATATTGTTGAAGACGATGTACCAAGTCCTAGAATAGAAGGTGATGCTTGCATGGTGGAAGATGAAGAGGGTGTTATTGCAGCAGAGACATGCGTGCGTCTACTTGGTTAAAACCAGGAACATATTGATGGTTTTGTGCGGCAATGCAATCAGGACACTGAAACTACAACACACATTCAACCAGAAATTCAGCCAGTTGTTGCAAATTTCCAAGCAGAAGTCCAACCTCTTTTTGCACATTGCAATGAAGATACATAAACTACATCAGACCACAATGAGGGCACTGAAACTACAACACACATTCAACCAGAAATTCAGCCAGTTGTTGCAGATTTCCAAGCAAAAGTCCAACCTTTTTTTGCACACTGCAATGAGGATACATAAACTACATCAGACCACAATGAGGGCACTAAAAGTACAACACACATTCAACCAGAAATTCAACCAGTTGATGCTGATTTCCAAGTAGAAATTCAACCTCCTATTGCACCCTGCAATGAAGATACATAGACTACATCAGCTGGTCTGAGTTTGCCAACTCAAGTCAACCAACCAGATTGGATGCATGAAGCAGCCATGAACCTTGGATGGCAATTAAATTCGATTGAGGAAGAAGTCAACCTTTCTATGCCTTCCCCACCACACATTGATCCGGTTGAAGTGATACATTACTTCACTACTGCAAGGAATTGGGAAGAGCATAGTGATGGTCGAAGTGAAGATGACAATGCATATAGTGACGAAGAAGCTGAGTTTGTGCCATGCACCCCACATGATGGACAACAATCAAGCAGACAAAATAGAAAATTCTTGAAACTTCCTGTGCAGAGGGTGCAAGGATCATCACGAGGAGGTCATTTTGGAGTGCTTCGCCTTAGTAGGCAGTCCCAAGTACTAACATCGGACGCCTTCATCGAAATGTATACTCAACAAGAGGTAGAGAAGAAAAGGCAAGCAAAGCTGCAGCAACGTAAGAAGGAGCAGATGTTGAAGAGAAAGGCATAACGTGAAGCAGAAGCAATTGAAAAGGAAGCAATGAGGGCTGAGAAGCAAGTAAGGAAAGCGATAGAAGATGAGGAGAAGATGATTAGAATACGAGAGAAAGCAATAAGACAAGAGCAGGCCAAGGTTGAACGTCTACAAAAGGAAGCTGAAAAGAAAGTACAACAAGTAGAGAGGATAAAGCGTAAGTCTACACCGGGGAATCCTATACCCCCCCAACACCCTATACTACTCGATATGATGAACATATTGGCACCAGCCTTTATAGCTATCAACAATATGCAAGTTGGGAGTGGCTCACAACAAATGGGACTGACTGTAGATGCAAGCCAGACATTGCTTGCTCAAATAGCAACATGCCTTCAAACCTCAATTAACCAAGTGTCACCTCCTACAAGTGGAACAGACTCAGCTACTGGCGGATATCTCATGCCACCTTCTTTTCCTAGCAATATGGAAAACTAAATATGTTGGTATTGAGTTTTGTTTTTTCATCGATGTAGCAGTATATTCTGTTGATCTGCTTTGCATATCAGATCAAAATATCTACTTCAAGTTATAACTGTGATATGATTATAAGATGTGATAATACTGCTGTTATTATGTTTGGAACCTCACATATGTTTAAGGTGAGAAGAAGTTTAATACAAGCACCAAGTAATATTTTGATATGTTTCAAGTATTTTTCAGCCATGTTTTTCTGTCGCACCACCCAATGAATTCTTGCAATTTGATAAAAAAATATAACTATGATATGATTATAAAATGTCCTAATGCTGATGTTGATATTTATTCGAACCTCATAGTTAGGTCTCTTATATGTTTTATGAGGGTTTCAACCTTGTATGTTCTGTGGTATCATTAAGTACACTATGTTTCAATGTTTGTCAATAAAAACATCAAATTGTATGTATATATATTCTTATCAGATTGTATGTATGTATATTCATATACACATACAATCTGTTAAGAATATATCATTGTCTGCAAATTGTAATATGACAAGAAATCCGCAGGAGATGATGAGTTTAGGGCTTAAAGATGCCTAGCAAGCCGCGGTAAGGTAAACTCATACGCGTGGTTTGATGAAGGCATATGGGGCACATGGTTAACAATGTAATGTGGTGAGGTTGAGATTAAAGTTACCACCTCATAGTAGACAATGATATATTCTTTACAGACAATGAAATGTTCTTATCACATTGTATATATGTACTTGTAGACAATGATATATTCTTATCAGATTGTATGCCTGTATATATATACATACAATCTGATAAGAATATATCATTGTCTGCAAATAGTGATCATCGTATTTGCAGACACTGATATGTTCTTATCAGATTTTATGTATATATTTGTAGACAATGATATATTCTTATCAGTTTGTATATAGTTGTCGATCACTAGTTCTTTCTTAATGATTAATGTTTCACTAGCACTATAGCTTTCATATTATTTCAAACAAATCTAGTTACACATGACCCTAAAGTTTCCATAATAATATTGTTATTTTCATTTCATTCAAACACAATAACTTTGCAATAAAACATAATACTAATATTATATTCTTACTTCATATTATAATTACCCTAATAGTTTGCTCATTTAACTTTCAACCATATATGTAAAATCACATAGTTTTTTGTATTACTAGGTCATTGCCAAAGTAAAGTCAAAGACTTTACCTGTCATTGACGCTTAATACCTTCTCTTGATTGCAGAAAAATCCTCGCATGCTTGCCATTAAGAGACCAATGTAGTTAAATATATTCCTCGAATCAAATAAGCATTTGTAAGAACAAAATATGTATAAAATAATACAACATAAAATATAAACATATCATAAAGCATTAAGAGAAAAATGTCCCTATAGAGTTTATTGTGTTAACAAACACAGCTTCCATGGTATGTTGATAATCAACATACTTGGTTCACCTCTTCATGCTCCCGCTTGCCTGCAAAACAATTGTAATAAACGGGGGTAGTACTCGGTACTCGTAACATTCCCACATCAAATCATCCTTACAATATTGCATGCACAACAATAAGAGTTTTGATTGGAGCATTAAAATCCACAATGTTCTGATCCAATGTATGAAGCTGAAAATAATAGTGTATATACATATACATGTACATGTATATGTATATGTACATGCATATACATATACATGTACATGTACATGTATATGTATATGTATATATGTATATGTACATGTATATGTATATGTACATGTATATGTATATATGTATATGTACATGTATATGTATATGTATATGCATGTACATGTACATGTATATGTATATACATATATGTAATGTGACTATTGAAACACATATAGCAAGTGGAAGAAAACAAATTACATAATGGATAATGCTCATTTGAACAATTGACTGAAAACTGAATAATTTGTATGCCTCAAAATACTTCAAACACTTAGTACATAAATATAAAAGAGTATATTAAATAATGAAACAGATAACATTAATGTAAATCCAGTAAGCTGATAAATAAAAACATGTATTTAGTTATTTTGGGTGTACCAACATGAATAAGTTGCCTTTTAAGAGGAATGTGCATAGGTAGCGTTAGTAAGCTTTGAATTTTGTAGATGATATTGAGGGAATGACCGTGGAAATTCCCTCTTATAAAAACATTAGAGCGTGCTTGATAAAATAGGTGGCTTGCATAAATTCAGTCTATTATAATACGTTTTTAGTTTTCATTATATGTACCGAGCTGAATTTTGCAGAGGATATGCAATGAAAGCATAGGAGAATTCGTACTGAAAATGACACTGGAAATTCCCTCTTATAAAATCATTTGACTGTGCATATTGAATGCATTGAATTGTGGTGATTGAATTTCAAATCTCAATTTTCCTGCCAAATAATCGGTCTATTCATACTGCAATGGCCACTCCTGTCTAATTTCAATGGTGCGTAATAGTTTTTAAAAAAGCCAATTTACAATTATCAATTAACCTATTTAAAATTACGTTTGTATGTGGGCCCAGTCCAAATATCACGTGGGTCCGCTAGGAGGTGGTCACTTTAATCTCAACCTCACCACATTACATTGTTAACCACGTGCCCCATATGCTTCATCAAGCCACGCGTATAACTCTACCTCACCACATTACATTGTTAACCACGTGCCCCATTCACCTTCATCAACCCACGAGAAACTTCTAACCTAACCCCCAGCTGTTGGGCAAACAATGATATATTCTTATCAGATTGTATGTTAGAGTTTGTTAGAGCAGCTAAGAGTGCAATTCAATGTGGTTAGATTGTGATAATTGATGGTATAAGCTATAGTGTTAGTAAAACATTAATCATTAAGAAAGAACTAGTGATCGACAATTATATACAATCTAATAAGAATATATCATTGTCTGCAAAGTGAATGATTTCAATTTGCAGACAATGATATATTACTATCAGATTGTATATATGTTCTTACAGACAATGATATATTATTATTAGATTGTATGCATGTACATACAATTTGATAAGAATATATCATTGTCTACAATATATATACATAAAATCTGATAAGAACATATTAGTGTCTGCAAATACAATGATCACTATTTGCAGACAATGATATATTCTTATCAGATTGTATGTATATATATGCATGCATACAATCTGATAAGAATATATCATTGTCTGCAAGTACATATATACAATGTGATAAGAACATTTCATTGTCTGTAAAGAATATATCATTGTCTACTAGGAGGTGGTCACTTTAATCTCAAACTCACCACATTACATTATTAACCACGTGCCCCATTTGCCTTCATCAAACCTTATCGCGGCTTGCTAGGCATCTTTAAGCCCTAAACTCATCATCTCCTGCGGATTTCTTGTCAGATTACAATTTGTAGACAATGATATATCCTTAACAGATTGTATGTATATATGAATATACATACATACAATCTGATAAGAACATATCATTGTCTGTAAATATATACATACAATCTGATGTTTTTATTGACAAACACTAAAACATAGTGTACTTAGTGATACCACACAATGTGGTTAGATTGTGATAATTGATTGTATAAGCTATAGTGCTAGTAAAACATTAATCATTAAGCAAGAACTAGTGATCGACAATTATATACAAACTGATAAGAATATATACATACAATCTAATAAGAACATATCATTGTCTGTAAATATATACATACAATCTGATGTTTTTATTGACAAACACTAAAACATAGTGTACTTAGTGATACCACACAATGTGGTTAGATTGTGATAATTGATTGTATAAGCTATAGTGCTAGTAAAACATTAATTTTAAGCAAGAACTAGTGATCGACAATTATATACAAACTGATAAGAATATATCATTGTCTGCAAATAGAATCATTTCAATTTTTAGACAATGATATATTATTATCAGATTGTATATATATATATATACAATCTGATAAGAATATATCATTGTCTACAAATATATACATGCAATTTGAAAAGAATATATCATTGTCTACAAATATATACATACAATCTGAAAAGAACATATCACTGTCTACAAATACAATGATCACTATTTGCAGACAATGATATATTCTTATCAGATTGTATGTATATATTTACATGCATATAATCATTTAAGAATATATCATTGTTTGCAAATATATATGTACAATCAAGTGTCATCATGATAATGCAGGGATTCGAAGAGAATCAAAAAAATCTGTAAACCCATTAACCCGTATGCTGAAACCCCTCAATAATTTGGGGTTAAAACTGGAAACCCATAAAATTTCATTATTATACTTGGTCAAAATTTCGTCAATGTTCTGTTTGAATCACATTACATGTGATTATTTCATAAAATAATGTAAAATAAAATAATAGCAAGCAAACCCTCGATTGCATAGACAGAATAATTCACGAGGGATCAAAGTTGTACCAGTCACATGTAAAAAGAAATGATTATAGTCAAACCTAGCCAAACCCTCAATGGCATTGACAGAATAATTCATGAGGGATCAATTTTGTACCAGTCACATGTAAAACAAAATGATTACAGTCAAACCCAGGCAAACCCTCGATGGCATGACTGTATATATATGTATTTGACTGCAAATTGTAATGACAGTCAATTTTGTAGGATCAATTTTGTAATAGTGACATGTAAAACGAAATGATTACAGTCAGTTATCATAGCACCATACAGAGAAATTCACTCAAACACCGTCGATGCCAACGAAAACCCACTGTTCTACAAACAAACTTGTAGGTGAAGAGAGGTGGAGACGTTACCTGCAGCGTTTGGGTGTCGGACGAAGTCGCCATGGCTGCACGAGCTGGCGTTGACGATGGGAGAGAGGAGACAACAATGAAAAACCGCGGGAGATGATGAGTTTATGGCTTAAAGCTGCCCAACAACTGGGGGTTAGGTTAGAAGTTTATGGTGGGTTGATGAAGGGATTCAAAGAGAATCAAAAAAATCTGTAAACCCATTAACCCGTATGCTGAAACCCCTCAATAATTTGGGGTTAAAACTGGAAACCCAAAAAAATTCATTATTATACTTGGTCAAAATTTCGTCAATGTCAAAATTTCATTAAATAATGTCAAATAAAATCATAGCAAGGAAACCCTCGATCAAATTTGTACCACTCACATGTAAAAAGAAATGATTACAGTCAAACCCAGCCAAACCCTCGATGGCATTGGCAAAATAATTCACAAGGGATCAAAGTTGTACCAATCACATGTAAAAAGAAATGATTACAGTCAAACCCAACCAAACCCTCCATGGCATTGACAAAATAATTGACGAGGGATCAATTTTGTAACAGTCACATGTTAAACGAAATGATTACAGTCAGTTATCACAGCACCATACAGAGAAATTCACTCAAACACCGTCGACGCCAACGAAAACCCACTGTTCTACAAACAAACTTGCAAGTGAAGAGAGGTGGAGACGTTACCTGCAGCGTTCGGGTGTCGGACGAAGTCGCCATGGCCGCACGAGCTAGCATCGACGGCGGGAGAGAAGAGACGACGATAAGAAAACCGAGGGAGAAGATGAGTTTAGGGCTTAAAGGTGCCCAACAACTGGGGGCTAGGTTAGAAGTTTCTCGTGGGTTGATGAAGGCGAATGGGGCACGTGGTTAAGAATGTAATGTGGTGAGGTAGAGTCATACGCATGGCTTGATGAAGCATATAGGGCACGTGGTTAACAATGTAATGTGGTGAGGTTGAGATTAAAGTGACCACCTCCTAGCGGACCCATGTGATATTTGGACCGAGCCCACGTACAAACGTAATTTTAAATAGGTTAATTGATAATTGTAAATTGGTTTTTTTATAAATAATTATTGGATTTAAAATGAACGGGTATGGGCGAAGTCATGAAAATGTAGCAGGCAGAGGTTTAAAAACACTTATTTTTAGCACTTTTTCGTTTGACAGGTTCTACAAAAGGTATTTTAAATACCCACAAGCCAATTTTTTCTTTTTAAGGTTCTAACTGGCTTACGAAGAGGACCAAAAAAATATATTTAAAATTGGACCTAATTTGCACTCTGCACGAATGCGCGAAGTTAGTCCTGGCGGCTACTGGTACGTTTCCCCTAACTGCAAGTAGAAAATGATGATGACATTCCATTACTCCTAAGATTGCAAGTGCTAATAAAATAATGGCCCTCCTCCATCTTCTAAACCCATTCCCAACTCAAAGTTCACTTCCAACTAATTACCAAAAACTTCATAATCTAATTTTTTTAATTGATTAAAAAACTCTAAACATAATATTTTAGAAACTCAAAAGTACTATATAACTCGGCAATCAATCACGCTCGCATCCTCCTCTCCTATACGTGAGAAGACGAAAAACCCTAATGAAAGGATAAATATTTCTTATCTACTTTCCTTCTCTACAGTAAAGTAGCCCAACCCAAAATAGTGGAAGAACATTTCTAGCTGCCAGGATTGGGATCTTTTATCTAGCCAATCCTTAGGGCACACATTTAATGGAGAGCGTAGGATCCTTCAAATATGGAAATAAAATGTCTTGTAATCATTATAGCTCTCTAGTCTAAAATTTATTGTTCGCAAAATTACCAAATAATGACGAATCATGAAACCTTACTCTCGCCGCGTGCAAATATTTTTAGCTGTACCGATGTATTTTGACAAAGCAGCAGCTAAAAACACTTTATTTGGCTTAGCTTAAACAAGAATTCCCCAACTCACACACTTTTCGTTGCGGGGGTCTCCATATCTAGTACGTAAATGCGCATCAGGACGGCGGGGATGGCCGGCGTTATGCTTCGACACGTGTATACGTACACCTTGGGCAGACTGGCAAAGAGGAGATATTTTAGGGTAGATAATAAAAATATAGAAAGGTGCGAAATGAAAGCGTTGGAAATTAAAACCAAATCTGGAAAAGCAGAAAGCCCCTCCTCATTCCCCTCTCTCTCTCTCCTCTCTCACCATGAGATGACAGGAACAGTCTGCCTGCCTTTCCCTTCGCCTACTATTATGCACGTGTCGATCAGCCCGCGAGATGCCGCACTGCGATTGGCCTGTCCGACAGGAACGGAAGGTACAGTAAAGATGAGTCGCCGTGCGGTACCGATGTCGAGCACGTGGAGCGAGAGGCCGGATGAAGCAACATATGGCATTGACGTCGTTGTAAACGCGGGGCCCACACGTGTCGCATCGCTTAGGTGTACACCTTCCTCTGCCCGCCGGGCATTTTCCATTTATCATCATCAACTTTGGTAGACGATATTATTCTCACTTTACCAGACTACAATTATTTTTATCCTAGGGTGTAAGTACTGTGTTTTGAATCCGGAGTGATGAAATTTTGCTTCTCTTTTAATGCTGAGGAGATATTTTCTTTCTCTTGTTGTTCGAGGCGGCTTAGAAGCGGCGTTCTGAACTGTTAGAGGATACATATCTCTGGGTTTTGGGCTCGCTAAATTTAGAGGCATTTGTTTCGGAAGGGGTAGTGGTTTTCTGGGTTTTTCTGTGGCCTGTAAATTTAGCGAGCTTTTTTTGGTGGGCAAGAAGGAGAGATGAGATCGAGGCGAAGAAAGGGAGCGGCCTGCGCGATGGAAAAGAGGAGAAGCAACTATCTCCTCCGCGGACAATAGCCCACCTTGTTAATTTTCGCAGGCGAGTTAGGCGATTACTATCTCTATCTCTGTTAAATGGATGGATTTAATTTTGTTTGACTATGTAGCATGCCTTGTATTTGGAATTTTAGTTTGGTCTCTATTGTGAAAAAAAAATAAACAGGAGAGAATTACGAGCATTTGTAAAGCAAATTCTGTTAATGGGATCCATGAAATTGCCTACTTTAAATATGAAATTCTCTCTCCAAACCTTAGGATTTGTTGTATTTTCTGCAAATATGTGCAAACTGCTGCGCCTGATGTGTTGAATATATGTGTAGGAGCACGTACAATTATTTGCAGTGTCGTATATTTGGGCGAGAGATATACACTGAATAAATGTCACGCGATGTGACAGGATGCTTTTAATGTCCTCTGGAGAAAAGTGGTCTGACTCACAAGAGGTGTGTCTAGCTGTTTCATACGGATGTTTCTCGTAGTTGCGTTCTTATGGGTGTCAATGCTTGAAATCCATTATGTACTATGGGTGTCTAGTTTTGTAGACTCGAAATAAGTTATGGGTGTCTAGTTTTGTAGACTCGAAATAAGTTTTGTTGCACTGTTTTGTTCATATTTTGCTCCATTGATTCACAGCACAACAGAACAAAACTCCATTTAAGGCCTCTAAATTTGTGTTGGTGTGGAGGGTCCATATTGATGTAAATTTCTGTTGGTAAGGTGTCTACGGTGATAAAGATAAGAGAACACGAATGATAATGGAGGAGATCCCAGTCGCCAAAGCTGCAGGCGGCCGTTGCCGCTGCTTATCGGCGTGCCCTTGTGAGTATGGATGTCTGGCTAAAAGCCGTGCTGCTCGACGGAGGCGGATGGAGATCCGACAGTTCAAACTGGTTGCTGCCAATGCAGCGGCCGTACCGTCGGGGCCGAGCAGAAAGAGAGTTAAGCTGGGCCACAACGGCCGCCGTACCTTGGATGAAGTGGCAGACGAAGGGGAAGAAAATTCCGTGACGGAAAAGGCGACGAAGTCCGTAGGTTCTCCGCAGCCGTTGGTCTCGGGGTCAGAAGACACAGCCGGAGTCTCGTGCCCGCACCATGGTGTGGTGTCCATCTGCGGTGGAAGGCAGGAAATGGAGGACGCTGTGAGGGTTGTTCCGTCGTTCGTGGCTGGAGCCGACGGCGACTACCATTTCTTCGGGGTCTTTGATGGCCATGGTGGATCCCAGGTACGTGAAAAGTTAAGTAACCAACTTGTGACGGTTTTTTTAATATCCTTTGAAGCATTAAAGTGTTCATGTTGATCTGTGATGCGGGTTTATTCGGTTTTGATGGGATTTAGGCTGCTTTGCACTGCAAGGAGCGGCTCCATGAGGCTTTAGCGGAGGAAATCCGTTTGACGGACCCTGTGACGGCGACGGAGTGGGAGTCCGTGATGAAGGCATGTTTTCTCAAGATGGACGTGGAGGTTGCGGGCCTTTGCGGAAGTGCAAAGCACCTCGACAGTCAGGGGTTCGAATCGCACGGACACACTAAGACTTCAGAACCCTCTGAAGGTAGGGCGCCGGAGACGGTAGGATCGACAGCTGTGGTTGCGGTGGTCAGCAGCAGGCAGATTGTGGTGGCCAACTGCGGAGATTCCAGAGCCGTTCTCTCCACAGCCGCCAACTCTGTTGCACTCTCTACCGATCACAAGGTGCATTAGAAATTGTTGTTAGAAAATGAAAAAAATTGAATTCCTGTCTAACATAAAGTACACATGTATTCTTATAAGGTACATAGCATGTGTTTTCCAGTGACGCGCCCAAAAATAGTGCACTATTATGAATGAATGTGTGATAATGTCAGTATAAACTATATGTATGTTTTTAATGGCTTGACTGTGTGCAGCCCGAGGTGGCGGAAGAGATGGCGCGAATTGAAGCAGCAGGTGGGAGGGTTATCTATTGGAACGGATACCGTGTTCTGGGCGTACTTGCCATGTCTCGAGCTATAGGTAGGAAAAAAACAACTTAAATTTGTCATTTCAAGATTTCTGTGTAGCACATTTTATATACGGACGTTTAGTTGAAAGTTTGAATAAAAGTCGGAGAAATATTTGTGAACCTTTTTATGAATAAAACACTGTATCTGTATAATGGTTAAGCAGCTAGCGAATTATTCTGTAAGCGCAACGATCTCTTGAATTAAACGAACGACTAAAGATCTTCCATTAAATAAGTATTGGACGAGTCTGAACTAAATATTTTCCTTGAGGTTCAGAAGACTGAGCATTTGAAATCACGAAAACAGATTAGTAGTTTATTTTTTAAATTTTCTTAAATGAATTAACGATATGTAGAAATACAAATCAACAAATGATCTTTTATTATATAAATAATGGCGAGTATGAACAAAATACTAACTTTGAGGTTCAGAAGTCTGAGCACTTGAAATCCTGAGGGCAGTTTACGAGTTTATCTTTTTTTTAAAAACGAATTAACGATCTCTCGAATAAATAAATCAACAAATGATATTCCATTAGATAAATAATGGACGAGTATGAACAAAATATTTAACTCGTGGTTCAGGAGCCTGAGCATTTGAAATCCTGAGAACAGGTTACGAGTTTATTTTCAAATTTTAAATAGTTGTTAATATTTAAATTAATATATTGAACTTTTTTTTAGGAATATTTACAAGGGAATGCACCATGAGTACATACACAATCTGTATGTTGCAAGTTGCTAGACAAAGTGAAGCCAACAGAGCTATGTACTCTCATTAAGAGACGCGGAAGTAATAGAAACCTGAAATCTGAACAGTTCGTTACACTAAATAAATTATAAATGTAGTGGAATAGTTGCAGTCTACGTCCCGTCGAACGGTCGATATCAATTTTACACAGGTAAATATCTGGCCCAATTTTCGAACTGGATAATAATTAAGAATAGCCGGACGGGATGTACGCCAAAATTCTATTTAATAAAATGAGTGAAATTCAAGAGATTTTTAGAAGCCATAAAGCTGAGTTCAGACCAGGGTTTTAAATAAATAGATCAAAGGATGTACGCCAAAATTCTATTTAATAAAATGAGTGTGAAATTCAAGAGATTTTTAGAAGCTATAAAGCTGAGTTCAGACCAGGGTTTTGAATAAAATAGATCAAAGGATGTACGCCAAAAAAAAAATTTAATACAATGAGAGTGAAATTCAAGAGATTTTTTGAAGCCATAAAGCCGAGTTCAGACCAGGGTTTGACTAAATAGATCGAAACATTTTCTAGGGTTTGAATAAGTAGACAAGCAATTGAAATTGAAATTGCAGTTCGCAATGACATGTTTATTGTTTTACAGGAATCAAATCTTTAGACAAACATATACAACAAAAATAGTGTAAGAGAATTTGTGTTTATAAAAATAGAACTATTGTTGTAAAAAATGAAGCGACACAGAACGGATCTGATGAGTAAATACACAATGTATATATATATTGAAGTGCAGGAGACAAGTATTTGAAGCCGTACGTGATCGCAGAGCCGGAGCTGAGAGTTAGAGAGAGGAGTGCGGAGGAGGAGTGCCTGATTCTGGCAAGCGACGGCCTTTGGGACGTCGTTTCAAACGATGTGGCGTGCGAGGTCTGGCGCAGATGCCTGGCGTTTCATGGCAGAGGAAGGGGCAATAGACACGAAGCTAGGGAGGGCTGCGAGAAGGCCGATCCGCCGTCGGAATCTCCCGCAGCTGCCGTTGCAGCGTTGCTGACAAAACTAGCCCTCGCGCGTGGCAGCACGGATAACGTCAGCGTAATCGTTGTCGATCTCAGAAAGCCTCGATAATTGCTCCATTTCACTGTTTCTTATTTAAATTTTCGCTACATTCGGCATCAAGGTATGCATCATGCATTGCCTAATATTATAAAAATATATTTTGTAAATACATTTTCAGAATTTAGAGGACAAATGAACTGTCCCGTTCTAGAAGTTGTTGCTGTGACTGACACGTGGAGCAAGACATACTAATGGAATCGAGTATTTAGACTAATTTCAGGTCAAGGAGGGCACATGTTTCTTTCATCGTTTGATTTTGTTGGAGAAGCTTCTGAATTTATTACCATATTAAATATAAATTTTGCAAAGAAACTTCTCATTATATACTGTACTGACTCCTGTCCAATGAAAGATGAAAGTGTGAAGTCGTTGGGGTGGTCAGTCTTTTCTACCAATTTTATGATTGTATCCTTGCCTATAGATTATTAAGTCTGTTCCACTTATTTTTAATATTTATAAAAAAAAAAATTTTAATATTTCATAGTAAATTGCTTTTGTGCTTTAAGGTCTTCCATTTTCATAGGTGCATTTTTCTGTTTTTATAATTGTTTTAAGGTGTATAAATATCTTTAATATTTTGAACAATTTAGTTTTTTCTGCAACGGTTGTGAAGAAAATGATGTTACAGATTATTTTATTTTTTCAATCTGTTTTAATATTCTTCTTTTTGAGAGATTATACTTTAAAAAATAAGATTATGTTAATGATTGTTTGTTTTTTTAAATCTGTCAAATAATAATCTAGTTTTTAAGTGATCTTACGTATCAAATTTTCTTTGAAACAGTGCAAACTAATTTATAGACAAAAGGCTTTGGTATAAATGTGTTTATAATGTCAAAAATCACAATTGTTCAAATAATTTGAGTTTTCTTAATGTAAAGAAGCCAAAGTATCCTTTATTTAAATATTAGGTAAATCACTTATATCACCATGGTAAACAAATCTGACCTAGGGTAAACAGCATTGATTGGAACAATAAATTTAAATATTTTAGTTGTAGAAATTTAACACTTACCTTGACATTTAGATGGAGGAATATATTCTTAAAAGATTGAATTGATTTTCACACGTGGAAGTAAACTTGGCATGCATACTAGCAAAAATAAATTGCCTTGTAGAAGTGAAAAGCGTCCAAAATAAAATTGCAAATTGTCTTGCAAAAGTGAAAAAAAAAAAAAAAAATTGTCTTGGGCAATGAAAAGTGCAAAAATAAATTACAAATTGCCTTCGGGCAATGAAAAGTGAACTTGGTTTTTTAAAGTGCAATGAAAAATTGTCTTTGGGAAATGAAAAGTGAATTTGTTGTGTAAAAGTACAACATAAATATTGTAAATGAAAAGTGAACTTGGTGTGCAAAATTTCAGAAAAGTAAGTAGTAAATTTTGGTGTACTAAGAATAAATGCATACTAAACTTGGTATGCTAAGAGTGAACAAATAAACGAGTTACCGAACTTACTTTACAAGAGTGATATAAATTTGTTGTAGAAAGTAGCATACATATATTAAATATTAATATATATAAAATACGTTGAGAGTTATCATTATTGAGGTGCTTATTGCATTAAAAAAATAATGATGAAAATAGACATTTAGAGAAGGATAACTCTCGACGTATTTTATATATATTAATATTTAATATATGTATACTAGTAATTTCCCACTTTCCCTCCAATATTAATAATTATTTCTAATATTCAATATATGTATGCTATTAGAGTTAGGATTAGCATGAGGATTATGATTAGAGTTAGGGATAGGGTTACAATTAAAATTTGTGTTAGTTTTAGGGTTGAGGTTAGGATTAGGGTTAGGGTTAGGGTTAGAGTTATAATTAATGTAGAGTTAGTTTTACTTTAGAGTTATGGTTAGGGTTATAGTTACAATATTTAGGGTTAGGTTTTAATATATAATTAGAATTAGTGTTAACTTTATAATTAGAGTTGGGATTAAAGATAAATTTAGAGTTATGGTTGGGGTTAGAAATAGTGTTAGTGTTATAATAACTATAATTCATATTAAATTTTAACCCTAACCTAATTAAATTATAATAACTATAATTCATATTAAATTTTAACCCTAACCTAATTAAATTATAACCCTAACCCTAATAAAACCCTAACCAAAATCCTATTGTATTGCAAACTTAATAGCAATCCCAAGTTTTATTGTAAAACTATAACCCTAATCCTAAACCTAATCTTAAGTGAAAATTAACCCTAACACTAATCTCATGTTTTATTGTAAAACCCTAATCCTAACCCTAAATTTAACCCTTACTATAATTAAACTATAACCCTAATTGAATCGTAACTGTAATTTTAACTATCACCCTGATTGAACACTAATGAGACCCTAAATGAATATTAACCCTAACCATGACCCCAAGTTTTACTATAGAACCATTACCCTATTTGAGCCATAATTGAGCCATAACTCTAATCATAAGATCATATTTATAACACTAACCCTAATTCTAATGGTACCCCTAATTCTACCTATAAGCTTAATTGAACCCTAATTCTAACCTTAGCCCTAACACTTATTAAACTCCAATCTTAACCGTAGATCTAATTAAACCTCAACCAGGGTAATTTATCTCTACTTGAACCTTAACCCTAATTAAAATTTAACCTTAATTGAACTCTAATTTAACCCTAACTCTAATTTAATCTTAACCCTAATTTAAGCCTTCCCCTAATTTAAACCTTACTTAACCCTAATTTAACCCTACCCCTAATTAAAACTTAATGTTATTTAAACCCTAACCCTAATTATATCATAACCCTAGATAACTTTAATTTAACCCTAAGTCTAAAACTAACTATAACCCTTACCCTAATTTAACCCTAACTCCAACCCTATCCATAATTCAATGATAACCCTACAAAAATCTTATGAATCATAACCCTAATTGATCCCTAACCCAAATTGAATACTAATTGAACCGTAACCCTAATTGAATAGTAACCTTATTTGAACTCTAAGCATAACCCTAATTAAAACCTAAGCATAATTAAAACTTAATGCTAACTTTAACCCTAACCCTAACCCTAATGTTGATGATTTTTGGTTGATCATTTGTCATGTGGAGCTTAATCCTAACTTAAGTAAACTCTTATTCTAATTATAATTCCAACACTAATTAAACTCTAATCCTAACACAATCTTTAATTAAACTCTAATCCTAATTGATTGCTACTTGAACCCTAACCCTAATAAAATTTTAATATTAATTGAACCCTAACCCTAATTTAACCCTAGCCCTAATTAAATATTAACCCCAATCCTAACCCTAATTTAAGCCTACTGTTAATATAATCCTTATTTAACCCTAACCCTAATTAAATCTTAACAATATTTGAACCCTAACCCTAATTATATCATAACATTAGATAACTCTAAGTTGACCCTAAGCCTAAAACTAATAATAGCCAACCCTAGGTAATTTGACCCTAACTCCAACCCTAACCCTACAAAACCTTTCTTGAATCATAACCCTAATTGATCCCTAACCCAAATTGAATACTAATTGAACGATAACCCTAAGTGAAGAGTAACCTTAATTGAACTCTAAGCATAACCTTAATTAAACCCTAATCATAATTAAAATTTAACCCTAACATAGTTAAAACTTAATACTAAATTTAACCTTAACCCTAATTCAAGCCTAATTTTATTTGAATTGTAACCCTAGATAAATTGAATCCCTAACCATAATTATAACCCTAATTGAAACATAATTGTAATTAAACCCCAACCCAAACCTAACCAAACTCTAATTCAAAACCTAATTGTAAATTTAATTTAACTCTAATCCTAACCCTAGATCTAATTAAACCCTAACCCTAATTGATTGCTCCTTGAACCTTAACCCTAATTAAATTTTAAACTTAATTGAACCCTAATTTAATCCTAACCCTAATTTATTCTTAAAACCCTAATTTAATCCTTACTTAACCCTAGTTTAGCCCTAACCCTAATTAAATCTTAATGTTATTTGAACCCTAGCCCTAATTATATCATAGCCCTAGATAACTCTAATCTAATCCTAAGTCTAAAACTAACAATAACCCTTACCTTAATTTAACTATAACCCTGCAAAAATCTTATTGAATCATAACTCTAAGTTGGCCCTAAACCTAAAACTAACAATAGCCCTTACCCTAATTTGACCCTAACCCTACAAAATTCTTCTTGAATCGTAAGTTTCGTAATTGATCCCTAACCCAAATTGAATACTAACTGAACCATAACCCTAAGTGAATAGTAACCTTAATTGAACTCTAAACACAACCTTAACCAAACCCTAACCATAATTAAAACTTAATCCTAACCATAATTAAAAATTAATCCTAACTTTAACCCTAACCCTAACCCTAATTCAAGCCTAATTTTATTTGAATTTTGACCCTAGATAAATTGAATCCTTAACCATAATCATAACCCTAATTGAAATGTCATGGTAATTAAACCTCAACCCAAACCTAACCAAACTCTAATTCAAAACCTAATTGTAAATCTAATTTAACTCTTATCCTAACCCTAAGTTTGATTAATCCATAATCCTAGTTAAATGCTAATTGAACCCTAACCTTAACCCTAATTAATTATTAATCCTAATTGAATCTTGATTGACCTTAACCCTAGTTGTGTCATAACCCTACCTCTAATTGAACTGTAATCCTAATGTTACCCCTGTTCTTATCCTGTAACCCTAACCTTACCCCTAACCCTAATTGAACCCAATCATAACCCTAACTATAATTAAATTGTAACCCTAATTAAACCCTAATTGAACCCTAATTGTAATCCTAACTCTAATTTCAACCTTAAGATTTATTTTAAAACCTTAGCCCTAATTTAACCTTAACCCCAACCTTCACCCTAATGCTAACACCAAGATTTATCTTAGAACCCTAGCCCTAACTAAATTTTAATGTTATTTGAACCCTAGCCCTAATTATATCATAACCCTAGATAACTCTACTTTAATCCTAAGTCTAAAACTAACAATAACCCTTACCTTAATTTAACCCTAACTCCAATCGTATCCATAATTTGACCATAACCTTGCAAAAATCTTATTGAATCATAACTCTAAGTTGGCCCTAAACCTAAAACTAACAATAGACCTTACCCTAATTGAACCCTAACCCTACAAAACTCTTCTTGAATCGTAAGTTCCGTAATTGATCCCTAACCCAAATTGAATACTAACTGAACCATAACCCTAAGTGAATAGTAACCTTAATTGAACTCTAAGCACAACCTTAACTAAACCCTAACCATAATTAAAAATTAACCCTAACCATAATTAAAACTAAATCCTAACTTTAACCCTAATTCAAGCCTAATTTTATTTGAATTTTAACCCTAGATAAATTGAATCCTTAACCATAATCATAACCTTAATTGAAACGTCATTGCAATTAAACCCCAACCCAAACCTAACCAAACTCTAATTCAAAACCTAATTGTAAATCTAATTTAACTCTTATCATAACCCTAAGTCTTAGTAATCCATAATCATAGTTGAATGCTAACCGAACCCTAACCTTAACCCTAATTAATTATTAATCCTAATTGAATCTTGATTGACCTTAGCCCTAGTTGTGCCATAACCCTACCTTTAATTGAACTGTAATCCTAACTTTACCCTTGTTCTTATCCTGTAACCCTAACCTTACCCCTAACCCTAATTGAACCCAATCATAACCCTAACTATAATTAAATTGTAACCCTAATTAAACCCTAATTGAACCCTAACTGTAATCCTAACTCTAATTTCGACCTTAAGATTTATTTTAAAATCTTAGCCCTAATTTAACCTTAACCCCAACCTTCACCCTAATGCTAACACCAAGATTTATCTTGGAACCCTAATTGAACCCTAACCCTAATTAAATTTTAATCCTAATCTTAAACTTAACCCTAACTATAATTCTACTTCTAACCCTAATCATACTTTTAACTCTATTTATAATAACAATTTTAGCAATAACCCTAATTCTAATGGAAACCCTTTCTAATTATAATGCTAATTGAACCCTAACCCTAATTAAAATCTAACTTTAGTTGAACCATTACGCTAACCGAACATTATCCCTAACCCTAATTGTATTGAACCCTAATTAAATTGTAACCCTTTAACCCTACTTGAGTCCTAACCCTAACCCCAACCCCAACCCCAACCTAAATTGTATCCCAATCTTTATCCTATAACCCTAACCCTAATTGAACTCTATCCTAGCCCTAACCACAATTGATTTGTAACCCTAATTAATCACAAACCATAACTCAAACCCTAATTGAACCCTAACCGTAATACTTACCCCAAGATTTATTTTAAAACTCTAACCCTAATTTAACCCTAACACCAACCTTTAACCTAACTATAATTCTAACCCTAGTTGAAGATTATTAGGATTTTATGACTGATTTTTCTTTTTTGAAATGTTCTCAATTTCAAAAATATTCAATCATTTTTATGTTTTTAATAAATTAATTTTGAAACATATTTTTATGTGTAAGAGTAAATTTAGGATATACTTTTTTGATTTAATTTTCTTATTTTTTTATTTTAAATATATTAATTTAGAATCTAAAAAATAATAATTATTTTTTATTCCTCATTTAATTTTATTTCTATTTTATTATTTAAAAAAACATTTTACAATGATATCAAAAAATTATTTTCATTTTTAAAAAATTTCAATATTTTATAATTTTGAATATATTAATTTAGAAAATTACTTTTATATGCAATAGTAAATTTAGGAAATTTCTTTCATTCTTAATATTCTAAATTTTAGAAAAAAAAATTATGTATAGTAATTTAACATTATTTTAATAAATATTTATTATTTTGATTGAAAAAATATTATTTAAATAAATTTATATAAAAAGCTTCAAGAAATATCCTTGTTTTCAAAAGATTTTGAATAATTTTTAATTTTAAGTCCATTAACTTACAAAATTACTTTTGTATAAAATAGTAAATTTAGAATGTTTTATTAGTACTTGATTTAACTTTGAGAAGAATATTAGAGTCCAAAATAGACAGGACAATATAAAAAGGATTTGAAAAAAAATCATTTAAGTAAACCATGAAAAAAAAATGCATTGCGAGCATTCACATTCTTTAAAAAGGAAGGATTTGAAAAAAAATCATTTAAGTAAACCATGAAAAACAATATGCATTGCAAGCATTCACATTCTTTAAAAAGAAGGATTTGAAAAAAAATTCATTTAAGTAAACCATGAAAAAAAAAATGCATTTCAAGCATTCACATTCTTTAAAAAAATGGAGTGGTCAATCTTAGGTCCAAGCAAGTGCACCAAAACTCAGACTAAAAGGAAGATTATTGAGATTAAAAATTAAAGGATCATTATTCTTGGAGGAAGAATGGGAAATTAATAAAATTTTCTATATCCTTCCTTTTTTAGATCATGTGTCTCTATTTGTGCTTAAGTAGTGTTGTTGGTGGGCTCTATGTTTCTAGTTGCTTTCAAAATTCTTTCAATTTCATTTTTTCAAAATTTGTAGCATTTTTGGTATAAACCTCTATTGAGGCTGTTTATATACTCTACTCTTGTGTAAAAGAGTTTGAACCTTTTCAGAACCCGAGCTTATCATATTAATAAAAAAATATCTACCACTAAAATTTTATACATAAATCTATGCCATCTAAAGAACACTTATATCCATATTAATTATTTAAATACTTCTCATAAATTCATTATTTAACTTTGTAAAATAAATTGATTGAAATATTCCACAACAAACTCCAATCAATTTTATAACAATAGAAATAGTTTTTCAAAATTTGAAATTAATAATATCTCATAAACCATCTCTTTAAAGAGGTTTGATTTTATTTTTTATAATTTAAAAAATGTCAGAATATTTTCAATACACATTTAAAGATAGTTAAAACAGAAACAAATAACTAAACTGAAATTGGATTTCACTGTTTCTTAACTTCACAACAAAACTGACATCAAGAAAATAAAGCAATATTACTGATGGGCACCCAAAATACAATCAAATACAAGGAATCGTAATAAGCTAAAATAAAAAATACAGATCCCTCTTTCTTCCTTTGAGGAAAACTGTTTAATTAAATTTGTTATATTAAGGTTCATGCTTTACCATCTTCAAAACAAATCTACTGAGACTACATTGAATTCATTCTTCACCTATCTGCAACACAAGACAAGACAAATAGAGAAAAATGTTAACTACTCCATTATTTGGATCTTCCAATAAATTCTTGGAAGCTCTGCTATTCTCTTCTTCGTGCATATCAATACATATTGTTCAAAAATTTATCACAATATTATTCATAGAACTATGTCGTAGTAGATAATTATTTTATTCAGTGTAAAACAAAATGGGAAAAAAAAGAGAATGTACACCATCCGAATTTGATAGGCAATGCTTGCAGCCGTTACAAAATTCAAATGGCATCGATCTATGTTATTTCTAAAAAGAGTCTTGCTGGAAACCTTTTAGGAACCATCATCTGTGCAATAACATCTCAGAGATCCCTACATGAAAATAACAACAGAATGCTCAAAAGTGCTTATAAAACTCACATACAGCATAAAAAGATGATCGATCAACTCAATATACAAATTTAAAAATAGAGCAACTAACTCATCACAAATTCCTCCATGTCAAAGCATATTCGATTAGGCTTGTTTTATTCACCCGAACAGCTTCCACATTCATTTTCATATTAAGACAATACTTTCAAACTGTTGCTGCTCACAAATGAATGGATTTGAGAAAGGGGCAAAGATAGAAATGTATCAATGTATGACCATGGTTTAATATCAAAGCGCTTTAATTTCAGACTTTACTCATTCGCCTTATTTAGCAGAAAAGCGGTTCACATGCAAGGTTGTGGAACAATTTTCCATTACTTTGCCATTAATATGCCATTGCTTTTAGTTACACATGCCTTTTCATTACCTCCAGCGAATGCTCAAACATCTGACAACAGACCACCACCACCAGCACAACAAACAGGCAGGAGAACGTCAATTTTTTCTTAAACTTGTTAATGTTTACAAAGAAATATTCTTTCCTCTACAACTGAATATGCCTCTCGGCGTAATGAGTAAGGGTTTTTTTTATAGTAAACTCGATGTAAAAGAGTGAAGATCGAATTGGTAAGAGTTTCTATAACTATTATAGAAAATTTTGGGCATACTTTTAAATTTGTAAGTAAATTTGGTGTACAATAGTATGAACATAACATGTAAGAAACTTAAATTATTATTATAAATTTTGGAAATCTTTTAAGGTATGTTAGGGAAGGATTGTTCTCCTTTCTTCTCCTTTAGTCAAACTCTTAGGCGAACTAATCTAATGTGATAAATACATAAATTCATATAATGCTCCAACATCAAAGATGGCACATAAGCATTCACAAGATGATGTAATTAGACATTGTGATGCTTGGAATATCTCTCTCCAGATTTTTTTTTACATAATATTAAATGAATAAAAAATCTTTAAATACAACATAGTTTTAAATGAATAAATATTATATTTAAATACTACATAGCATACAAGTTCATACTATTATATGTGATATCTTTAAATACAACATAGTTTTAAATGAATAAATATTATATTTAAATACTACATAGCATACAAGTTCATACTATTATGTGTGCTTAGCATGGTTGGAAGGTCAAAATTTGATTTTTTAATTTTTTTAAAATGAGGTTTAGATTTTATATGGAAGTGATTTATGTTAGATTTGTGCTTGTGAATTTAATAGTGATTTTTTGATTTTTTTTAAAATAGAGGTTTAGATTTTATGTGGAAGTGATTTATGTTAGATTTGTGCTCATGAATTTAACAAACAAGAGATTAAAGAATATGAAATAGTTTATGGGGATGAATGAAGATAGCATAAGTTAAGTTGAAACTTGAATTTAATGCAAGTGATATTATGTATAAATATTACAATAATAAATAATCAAGTTGAAATGGTCCTAAAAAATACATACCATGTTATTTTCCCTTTGACATCATCATAAATATGTATTGTTCTAATGTTCAATTCCACTTGTTTTGTGTACATAAATTGGCCTAAATTTGAAACGTTTCCTAGTTTCAAATGGGATAGATCAACCTCTTATGAAGTTATATTCGTAAATCAATTCATTAGAAAAAATTGTCTTTGTGGCTTTCTCATCTTCATTCAAACCTCTTGTACCTCTATATAGCAAGTTTTTAACATCAAATTTAGATATAATTGCAAGTGCAATCATATCATTCTAAGAGTAGTAGACTATTAGACAAGTGTGTGTCATGAAAAATCATATTAAAATAAATTTATGACTGTGGTTGTGACTAGAAGCATAATAGGTTTCACAAGTATGGTTGTGGTAGATAAAGATGGTGATGATTCAATATTAGATTTTAGATTTCAATAGGTGTAAACATACAATATAATATCAATAACTAATTAGGTGTAAACATACAATATAATATCAATAACTAATTACATCTAGTTGATAATTAAAGATGATGACTTTTATCTTTTTGCCTTTTATGAATCTCCACTCTTTTGTTTAATCTCCACTCTTTTGTTTAAGATTGAACTATTATATGTGTTATATCAATTATTAAAGACAATTTATATGCCTTATAGCATTTTAGGATGGAGGGCTGGAGGGCTTGATTTATGTATGCCTTCAAAGGATCATTATGAAAAACCTATTCTTTATATACCAAGAAAGAAAGAAAGAGAAGAAAAAGAGAATTATGTACGACAAACCCACATTTCATATTAAGGGCACTATTTCTACATCTTCATCTACTAAGAAAGCAAAAGAGGAGTAAGAGAATTATGTATGATATTCACATTTCATTCTAAGGATACTATTTTTACATGTATGCAAAAGAAAGCAATTAAGGTCAAGTGAGTTATTTTTTTCTTCTATGGAGTCACTTCTAAAAAGAAAAAAATTAAAAATGAATCTTTAATTGCACCTATTCTTTTTATTAAGAAAAACACTTCTTATTATGATTGAAACTACTTATTTCAAAATGTTGAACTTGAGGCTACTTGTTGGGGTGTGGATGATTTCTTGGATGGTAATTTATCTAATGTCGTTTCTTGAGACCTTAGAAAGAACTATTTTGAATAATATGAATTTATTACTAGTATAGTTTTTTTAAATCATATTATTCAAAATTTCTATAAAATTAATTTCAAGTATTTAACATATACAAATATTAATCTTAATCTAGATTATTTAAATAAATCTATATTATTTGAAATATCGACACTCCTAATCAACTTGATTTGGAATAAAATTCACTTTACTTGGTGGGCTAAAAGTCCAATTTTTTTGAAATAATTATTTTAGTAAGAATTCTTATATTTTACTTATTTATTTACTCACGTTAGTAATTATTTTTCTTTTTTATATGTCCATACACTTTGATCTTTGTTTATGAAATATATGTTGTATATCTCCTCTATTTGTTGCACTTGGTATCTCTCCTTTTGAGTCTTCCAACTCCTTTATTTTTATAATTACTTGTTAGCTTCCATGTTTTTCTATATGTCTTGTGTGTTCCTATAATATCAATGTTTAAACATCTTCCTTAATCACATGTGTTTTTATGTTACATGCCCATGATACTCTTATACACTTATTATATCACTCTTACATGCTTATTATGTTCATGATCATATGTTTTTCATGGTTTCATTTTATGACACTTATATTCTAATGTTAATGATATGTATAAGATGTCTAATGGCTATCATGCTCATATTTTATGATATCATGTTTATCCTATGTTCTTATACCTTACATTGTTATGATCCTTATTATACTCACATATTACTTGTTCTTATAGGATCATTATCTAGCATCAATGGCTTTTTTATCTTATTTTCTTTCATTGGGGGCATCTTGTTTTCCCTGATTACATACATTTTCATGATCATACCTTACCTATATTTTTACATTTTTGTTACATGATGATACTCTTTACCACTTTTATATGTTTTATCATGATCATATTTTTTTCTCCTTACCTCCAATTTCTTGCATTTTTTGTATGGAACCAATTAGAGAGGATGCATATGTCAATAAAGTTCTATATTGTGAGTTGTATTTTGCAATGACAAACTCATAAGTTTTTCCATGTTGCGGGGACCTTTATCAATCACTATTTTTATAATTTCTTGCTTGGTTGAAGTCTAATCACTATTTCCACTTAGTTAGAGTCCTACCAATTTCCACTAAGATGAAATCTTGTACCCTTTTCCTTTTTATTTTTATTATTTTTGAAGATAGGTTTCAATAAATTTGTAGTTAGTTCCTATTTTATGTGTGATAAATACTATTCATTGTCTATTTTTACTATTTTGTAGGTTTTAGATGAAACATTCATGTGAGAAGCATAAAAGAATTATCATCCATATATGTATACTTGGAGTGTTTGAAATATTTACTTTGACATGTGCATTTTCAATGTAATGTTAAAAATTGTATACCTATATACATTTCTCTTATGTTTTAGGCCTAGTATAATTATGTTGTCTTTAATGTAATAACAAGTCTTCAAATAACAAATCGCTAATCATGATGGAGCGAACAGGTAGGAGTAGGAGCGACCAGAGGAGTTTGAATTTTATAGACACAGGTGAGGGAGATGCAGAATCGAAGGATGGGGATGGCGATTGGTAGGAGGTTTCAGGTGTTTGCTGCGGTCTGGAGGGGCTTCTTGTCCCTTTCTTGGTGGATTCTCGACTTGGGGCTTTCGTTGTTGGCCTTTCCATGGCTTCCAAGTGGCACTTGGTTCTTCCTATTTTTTCTTTTGGCTTGGAGCTTTTATGGGTCAATCAATGGCCTTTGTTTCGACTGTGTTTTGCGACCTAGATGGGGCACTCATCCTTGTGTTGTTCTCTTGGGTTTTTTGTTGGCCATTTGGATTTTGGGATTTTTCCTGGTGTACTCAAGGGGCTACTTTTCCCCCATGTCTTTTGAGCATGGCTTTTGTCCCTTGGTTGGTTTTGGAAATCTTTTGTGGGTGGAAGTTCTTGTTGTTTTTCTACCTTGAGTCATTTTTTGGCCTTGGTGTTTTACTTGTTGCTAGGGGAGCTCTTTGTTGGAAAAATATGTCTCAATCTTGCAATTATATATAACCATTTATTATTGATAGGATGTATATATATATATCATACTTACATCGATAGGTGTATACAATGGCATAAGGGGGAGAGTGGGATGCATGTAAACAAATTTTTGTTTTAATCTTTTGAAGAAACTTCTAGAATGGCCTACATACATTAGATAAATGATACATTGTAAATATAGATCGTTAATTATTAGGTTTTAGATCTAATGGTGAATATTTTGTTGGCTTGTTTTTCCCTAGAATGTAATCCTATTCTAAGAGGGTGTTGTACTACAGTAGAGAGAGACAGTGATGTATTCTAAGAGTATGATAGTAGTTGTGTTGTCTCTTGATCTCTGAGTGGTGATACTCTTGTGAGAAGCTTGCTCTGCAAGTATATTATAATATTTGTGATTTATTGAATAATATATTGGGCAGATTTTGGAGTGTGGGATTTTTCTACCGAAAGGGTTTTCCCCATGTAAATCACCATGTCGTGTTGTGCATGATATTTATGTTTATTTTTCTTAAGTTTTTGTAACTGTTTAAGATCTATGAAATTTTTCTATTATTCTCCTCTCAAGATTAGTGTAATAAGTTGTTTCGTTACCTTAGCTTCCTTACAAGTGGTATTAGAGCTTGATCACCTTTGGTTTCAGTTGTGGGTTGTTGGGTTTTTTGAACTAATCTAGGTTTGAGTGGGAGATTGTGCATAAGATACTTTGTGATCTTCTTGCAAGAATTTTTAGATGTCAAGTTCATCAGGGAGAATAGAGGTGGATAATTGTTTTAGAAATAATTTTGAAATGTGGAAGCTGAAGATGGAGGATCTGTTGCTAGACCGAGATTTGTGGGATTTTGTTGATGAGAATGTTTCAAGGCCTGTAGATCCTACTCAGGATGCTCAATATGATGTTATGGAATATAAAGCCAAGGGTCTAATCAGATTGTGTCTGGCATACTATTTTAATTAATGTCCATGAGGAGACCTCTACACAAAAACTATGGAAGAAGCTTGGTGAGATGTATCGGGCCAAATTTTTAGTGAACAATATTTTCTTGAGGAATACATTATATTCTTTGAGAATGGAAGAGGGTGGATGAATCACATACCACCTGGAAGCATTCAATATGTTGGTGGCTTAGTTGGCATCAGTTGGTGTCAAAATGGATGAGAAAGAGAAATGTTAGATCTTGCTTTGTTCTTTACCTGATTCATGAGATTATCTTGTTATGGCTATTGGGATTAATTCTGTTATTTTGAAGATTGAAGATGTGGCGGGTTCTTTTCTTTCTAAAGAGATGAGAAGAAAGGTATTCATCACTGCCAAGGAGGCCCTAAATGTTTGTGGAAGACCTAAGGATAAAGGCAAGAAGAATGAGAAGCGTGACAAATCCAAGTCCAGGGGGAGATCTAAATCTCTTGGAAAGTACAAAGTTATGTGTTGGAACTGTAGTAAGCTTGAACATGTTCGTAAGGAATGCAAAGACGAAAATAAGAAAATAAGAAGAAAAAGAAGAAATTTGATTCTGATTTTGAGTCTAAAAAGGAAGATGGTGACACATTCATTGCAGCTTCGGCAAATCATGTAGGTAATGGTGCATGGTTAATTGATTTGGGTGCATCTTTCCATATGACCTTTAATAGAGATTGGTTTTCTAAATATGAAAAATTTGATGGAGATAAGGTGTACTTGGATGATGACTCTCATTTAGACATTGTTGGTTGTGGTAAAGTTAAAATCAAGTTTCCTTATGGTAGAATAAAAAGGATTAATGGTGTGTTCCATATCTCTGGATTAGCATGAAATCTAATATTTGTAAGCAAACTAATAGATGTAGGTGTGCAGGTAGTGTTTTCTGATGCAGGATGAAAGATGGTTAGAGGTGCTATGGTGATTGCTAGAGGTGTCAAATATGGCACATTGTATAAGCTTGATGCATTCACTATTGGGTGCAATAGTACTTATGTGAAAAGAAAGTCTATGGAAGAAGTGGGGGTTTCACCTTCAGTAGATGGTCATGGATTTTGGGTACCCAAGGGTGCTCTTTCTTCTAAAATAAAGTTACCTACAGAGAAAACTATGTTATGAAACTAGAGACTTGGCCACATTGGAGAAAAGGGTCTAATGACCTTGAAAAATAAAAACCTCGTTGAAGGTTTTTCTGATTGTAATCTTGAATTCAATTTCTGTGAATTGCATTTATGGAAAAAAAATCGCGTTCAATTTTACTTGAGTTCTCATAAATCTTATGGTGTATTGGATCTTATTCATCCTGATGTGTTTCGTTTTGTAGATATTCCTTTGATTGGTAAACCCACATATTATGTTTTATTTATTGATGATTATAGTAGAAGGAGATGGGTATATTTTCTAAAGAGTAAATCTAAATTTTTCAGTCAATTTAAAGAATTTAAAGCAATGGTTGAGTTGCAGACTAGAAAGAAAATAAAATGTTTGAGGACTGATAATGGCGGTGAATTTTGCTCTAATGATTTTGTAGACTCTATAAAGATTGTGGTATTCATGGACAAAAGACATCTCCATATTCTCCACAACATAATGGAGTTGCAAAAAGAATGAACATGACACTAATGGAGAAGTCTAGGAGTATGTTGAGTGGTGTTGGCCTAGAACAAAGGCTTTGGGCTGAATCTATCACCACTGCCTGTTACCTGATTAACACGTCTCCTACATCAACTCTTGTTGATAAGATGCCTATAAAGACATGGTTAGGTCACAAGCCTTCATTGAGACATCTTAGAGTTTTTGGTTGCGAGGCATATGCACATGTGCCAAAGGAGAAGAGAACAAAGTTGTGGAGAAAAAGGTTGTGAAATGTATCTTCATCGGATATAGTTATGGTGTGAAAGGATACAAGCTTTGGGATCCTATTGCACAAAAGGTAATATATAGTAGAAGTGTGATTTTTAGATAAACTAAGCCTTCTTCTGTTACATTGCAGCCAAAACAAAGTAAACAGGAAGATGTGATTTAATTTCCTCCTACAACTAAGAAAGTTGAATCGAGGCCCAAGGATGGACAAAAATTTGAGGAGAGCTCATCTAGCTCTGGATCTTCTGAAGAGGAGGAAGAACCTCCAACTCAAATTTTTCATCGATCTACAAGGAATAGACAACCACCTGAAAGGTATACACCTGATGATTGGAGATATATTTTTACTTTGAATACTAACATGGATGAACCCAAATATGTAGTTCAGAGGCATTAGGTATGTATGATGCAGAATCCTGGAATATTTCTATGGATGAAGAAATGACATCTTTGAAAAAGAATGATACATGGGATCTTGTACCATTTCCTGAAGGACGAAAACATGTTGGTTGCAAATGGGTGTTCAAGAATAAGATTGGTTCAAATGGAGGTATTGAGAAGTACAAAGCAAGGTTGGTTGCAAAAGGTTACTCTCAAGTTGAGGGTGTTGATTATGGTGAGATATTCTCTCTTGTTGCAAAAATGACATCCATTAGGTTTTTGCTTTCTATTGATGTTGTTTATGATTTAGAGGTTGAGAAAATGGATGTGAAAACTGATTGAACATAGTAGGAGCTCTATATTTTTGGTACCATTTCCAAGGATGGTGCCAAGTTCAAAATTCCTAAAGCATGTTTTAGTTTATTTATATTTATTTTTTAAATTAGGAATTCTCATTTATAGCAATTAGGACTAGTAGAATTTACAAATCAACCCCGAAAAATTCAGTAATAGTGTGTAAGAAAATATTTTTCAGTTCAATTTACTATTGTATATGGAGGTAGAGAGACACTTTGGGTAGGTTTCTCCCATCAAACCAAAATTAAGAGGAATTTGAAGATATTGGAATAAGAGGAACTGACTAAGGGAATCAATGACATAAAAATACTCCTCACACCTGTAATTGTTCTAGACATTGGAATAATTCCCATCAGACATCTACCATGAATCATGGTAGAAGAGGGGGTGGACAATCTGAATAAGCCAGTTACAATCTATTTCCCCATAAAAAATCAAAAGCGAGTGACTACCTTGAAGAATACACCTCCTTCAGCATTGCCTAATTTTTATGGTTTAACCACATAAGACCCTGATACGTTTCTATTCAAGTTTGATGTTCTATGTAGAAGTTATGACTATACCATAGATTCTCACAAGCTAAAACTCTTCCCTGCCACATTAAAATATATTTCCTTGTAGTGATTCATGGGGCTAGGACAAAATGTAGTTCCAAATTGGGAAATAATAAAGGAAAACATCCTACAAAAATACCAAGATAATTATAGGGGAGGAGACATAAAACAAGATGATATCTTTAGAATGTCACAAAAGGAATAATAACCCCTTGAGGACTATGTGGAGAGGTTCTGATTCAGCATTAAAATGCCACATCAAAATAGGCTCTCCCTAGAGTCTTTAAAGTTAGTATTTTTGTGAGAAGTGAATGAATATTTCCTAGATGCATTGAACCTCATTGGAGTAGGGGATATTTTTCAGTTACCTTTTGAGTAAATATTCCAGATATGCAAAAATTATTCAAGACCATCTATGAAGAAGACTAGGGGTGCTAGAGATTTTTCTTCCACCAAAACATCCACAGGTGTTTCCAGGGTAGAACTCGGTAACCTTTTGTCAAACATAAAGAAATACATAATCATCCATTTAAAAACCAGATGGAAAATCTACACATTAAAAATAAACAAGAACAAGCAGAGGATTCTCTTATAAAATATTTTCATCACTAATATCAGAAAAGGGTTCTCCAAAATTTTTGAGGAGAAGCAAGGAAAACTTGAATTTTGTACCCTAAAAGATGAGGAAGGCCAAGTGTTCTATATTTCCCAATGCAAACCATAAAAGTAGATAAAATTTAGGCCTCAAGACCCTTTTTATTATATTATGTCCTTTCTTAAAGTCAATTCAATCTTCCCTGAGTGGAAAAATCCACCTTGGAGTAACACACCAAATCAACCATGGTCAAATACTCAATCATCTAACTAGATTTCACAACAGGGGATGTGGAAACAACAGTCATATCGACCCCCAAATTATAGTCCATAGTGACAATCCTCTCAAAACTGATGGTGTCCATAATTGTGTAGAAACCAACAATGGAAAAACCCAAATGTTAGCTACCCGTAGTTACAACAATCTTTGCAACAAAAACAAGGCATGGTGCCAAACCTAACCATATTTTCCCTAGCACAAAAAAGAGCACCACAATTTCTTTCTCAACTTGCACCAAACTCTAATAATAAGCATGCTCAATAGGCTTATACTAATAAACCTATCCAATACCCAACCTTTATGGTTGAGGTTAGTAATATTCACCTATGTTCAAGAAAAATGCTTGCTGGACCATCATCCCCTCATATTATAAAGCTTTCTAATGGGGAACTAGCAATTGAAACTACAGACCATTCAATTAAACAACCTTAAAAAAAAGATACATCTAGACATCACAAATAAGGAACCACCATTTCCAAAGAGGTTGATCATCCAAAATATTTAGTTTGAACCTAAATTTGTATTCTTGAGCCAACTTAAGAATGTTTGTGTCAAAATACCCTTAATCCAAGCTATTAAATAAGTTCCCATTTGTTCATATTAAGGTGTCTCAACCTTTGAGACCTAGCATTAAATTAATTGATTATTATTAAGTTACCATTCACTTTGTGGGTTTTATTGTTGAGATGGCATCCTACATGCTAGGTAATGGCATATGGCAAGATCCCTATTTTTCAGGAAGTTGGCACCCACTTTAGGAGGTCCTATTTTATAGGAGGATGATTTCACATGTTTTCATATTGGTGAAAAACTATTTTGGCAAGTTCCTATATTGACTTAGGAGTCTCGATTAGCAATTACTATATTAGAACTAAAGAGGAATAAAGTTGGTTTTTGGTTTTATCTATTTTAAGTCCCCAGTCTATGGATAAGATATTGTCTAGATATGAATAAGATGCTTTTACTAGATATGGGCACCCAAGATGAGGATAAGTATATTTTGGTTTAGTAGGTTGATTTTAAAGCTCATATTTTTGAGCTTTTGTAGTTTTTTTATTTGCAAAAGATAGGGGGTTCTTTTTTGGGTACCTACCTTGCACATCTTTATATACTTGTTGTGTTAGCTTACTTTGTATGATAGGTTAATTATTTCTTGAGCTACCATTATGCTATTGAAATTATTCCAAATTTTGATTCTAGTGTTGACAACTCTTGAAGAGCATAAGCTCCAATATTGTATTGTAATCCATATTTTACTAAATAATATAATTAAGCTGGGTGTTTGAAGTGTGGGCTTTTCTCAAAAGGGTTTTTCCATGTAAAATCTGTGTGTTATGTTTTCATTGTTTAATTTCTTAATTAAATTTATATGTGCAATATTTTTGTTGTTGCAATAGTTAAAGGGTTTGAAGAATTATTTATAAGCCTCTCTTGTGTTATATTGGTGTAGGGAGTTGTTTTTTTGCACCCGGCTTCGTTTCACCATCTACAAAAAAAAATGTGAGGGATCTATGCCTCAAAAATCTAGGGAGGAAACAAAAGGACCCACAAACTATCCATTTTATAAGGCAGTTGGTTGACATTATATTGGGAAACTTAGTGGTCCCAAAGTATACAAACCTTGGTAGTCCTATTGTAGATGTGTAAATTAATAACACACTCATCAAGAATACCCTAATTGACCTAGGAGTAGAAATCAATTTAATGACAAGAGAAACAATGCAAAAGCTTCAACTGATGGATTTAAGACCTACACTCATAATTTTGCAATTAGTAGATAAGTCAATAGTAAAGTTGGATGGTATTATTGAGGATTTGGTAATCACACTAGATCATGGAAAAATCAAGTAGATTTTATGGTTTTGCAACCTAAGACCAATCTAGGAGGATACCCCTTAATCTTAGGCAAACCATGGTTAGCCACAATGGATGCATTTATTTGGTGTACATCTAGAAACATGAACATTTGTAATGGGAATGTGACCAAAAATTGGTCCTCTACCCACCTGCACAACCTCATGTATAATTAGAACAACTGATCTGGCCAAACTTGGAAGAAGTTGACCAATATTCCTTACAAATAGTTATGACCATAGATCAAATCCCAATGTCAATATTCAAGATGAAGATTAAATTCTTACAAATATTATATAAAACTCTTATGGGATGAACCCACAAAACACTACTATTTAGCGTGTTTGCATTGCCCATGACATAATATCATACCTACAACATTTGAATCTACTTCTTGGCTATTCCATACACTATTCCCACACAGTTGTAATCTTAATCTATCAAGTCTAGATGTTGCTTCTGCCATGACATGTCATACCAATGGAAATAATACTAGGAAGAACACTCAATGTCAATAATCAATTGATAGTCTCCCAATAGTCTGAATTACTTACAATATTACAATCTCACACAATAGAATTATCCTAGGAATACCAAGACATGAAGGGAATATATCCTAGTTTGTGTGTGCACAAAATCTGCATCAATGAGGGGTATAAAATAGTTAAGAAACCACAAAGAAGAATGAACCCAACTATGAGAGATATAGTGAAAACATAATTATAAAAACTTTTAGATGCATGGTTCATATATCCATTCTAAGATAGCCATTGGGTTTCCCCATTGGTGATAGTACCTAAGAAGGGAGGCAAGTGGATAGTATGTGTGCATTACAAAGAGCTAAATGTGTTGGCATTGAGTTTCAATTTTTGGCATTAGATTGCCATTGATGTCAACTCAAGGTACACATGGTTTGTATGCAACTACAAGAACAAGCATAGCATAGTGGCACAAAAATCTCACAGTTTGTAGCTACTCGAGTGTGTTGTTCATGTGATAGGAAGATGATTGCAGAGTGACAAGAGCTTCATAGCGACAAAACCTTAACAGCTTCAAATCAAAGTCAACAGTGGTCAAGATTGAAATATACGAAAAGACAAGTTTATAGCTTGGACCAATAAGATCACAATGACATGGAAAAACACATGGAAAAGCAAGTATGGAAGAACAAAAAATTTGAGCTTATGTGTAGGTTTGACCGATGAAATCATTTTTTTATCTTCTAGGGTTTTTTGTATGCACGGAGTTCAGTTGTGCGCGACTACAAGAGATTAGTTCTTACTTTGTCTCTATTTAGATATCATTGACAACTACAAATAATGTGTATCAGATTTAACCCTAAGTCAAAGTTATTGTTTGTCATTCTCTTCAGCATAAGGTATGGCAGTTGAAACCCTATGTCGACACCTCATAGAGCAAGGCAGTTATATTAGATTTTAATCATATGTTTCAGTCATTCCTTGCTTGACGGTGAAGTCTCTGTAGCAGCGCTATATGAAAAGTGTTTCAAATATTTTTGTCTTAACTTCCATTCACTAAGGAAGTGCTTCTTGATTGATGCATATCAAATTTTTACCTATCTTTAAGTTGCATTGAATAGGTCGAATAAAATCAGATTTTATTGCTTCCTTGCTTGGCAGCGAAGTTTCTTTTTGTAGCAGCACAAGTTGAAAAGATTATTCAAATATTTTTTCTAGGTTTCATACCTCTTTATGAGTTTGATCAATTGATGGTGATGCCCTAGATAGGATTTTATATTAGATTTGCAAGTTGTTGGTATCGATACTACAAGAAGTTGATTGTTTTGATTAAAAAATAAGGATGAAGCATTTTAAATTCATGATAGCCAGTTTAAATATGTGCAGTAGCATCAAATTTTCTAGTTGCTCAAGAAGATAATTAAATAATTGCAAATGGAATAACAAAAGAAGAATAAGATTTAGGTTTTTTAATGTTCTACATAAACTGCTACATGAATATTAGAATTTTACTGACAAAAAGTTACAAAAAAAAATTGTTTAAAGTTTAGGGCTACGAAATCTCTTTGTCCGAGTAGAAGCAATATATATCAGATAATTATTCATTGTTGGTTGTTTTTGAAATTAATTTTGTAACATTTGAGAAAGAGGGAGAAGGTACGAGAGTGGAGAAGAGATCAAATAACTTTGTGAAAATAGAGTATGTATTTTCTGAGTGCTGAATGTTTTATTTCTACAGAAGTGTGTGAAGGTATGTGAGAGTTTTGCAGAGACTTATTGTGTGGATGTAGAACATAAGATTCTTGTTGAGTGATTGCAAGAATAATTGCAAAGTTAGTTGATGATAAAATACTGTAAGTTGGTTGAGGAAAACAAATCAACAAAGTCTTCATAAGTTCAAAAATCTATGAGCTACAAAATTTCATTTGTAACAAGATACTAAAATTATATTTATAAATCCTTCATTGTATAATCATCTAAGTGGGTGCTCATATTAGGGGTAGAATCTCCTTTGAGTTGGTGCTCATAAACTAGGAATTGGTGTTCCCTTGTGTTGGTGCCCATTAATTTGTAAACAAAGATCATTTCCATTGTGAGGTTGGATTGGAGCAGTAGCCTCCAACAACTATTCTCATCGAGGTTTTTTCTCATCTTGGGTTTTTCCTCATATATATTGTGTTGTGGGATCTATTTTGTGTGTTTTTTTTAAATACCTTTCCTTGATTTTGGTTTATTCTTTTATATTTTATTGTCATATTGCTTCGAAGATTAAAATTGTAGTCCACTGATTCACCCCCCCTCTTAGTGGTCTTTGTGTTCCTTCAATTGGTATCAAAGCATTAGGTTCCCTATTAGAAATATTTCTCCAACTTGGGTAGATTATGATTTGTGAACACAATGTCTAAGAATGAATCATCTTCTATGAAAGTACCTATGTTTGATGGCACTAACTACGCCTTCTGGAGTAGAAGAATGGAAACCTACTTGTCCTCCTTAGGTTGTGATGTGTGGTTTAGTGTCAAAAACTATTCCCCAAACTCCTCCAACAGACCCTGATGATAAAAAGGAATATGAGTACAATGACAAGGCCAAGCATGCTATTCTTAGTGGATTGTTTGATACCGAGTTTATCAAAGTTATGCACTACAAATCTGGAAAACAAACTCGGGATAAGCTACAAAATATTTATGAAGGTGATGAGAGTGTGATGGAAGCCAAACTAAAAAATCTTAGAGCTTATTTTGAAGGATTGAAGATGAGGGAAGATGAGAAGATTGTTGATTACTTGCTAAGATTTTATGATATTGTTAATGTTGTAAGAGGACTTGGAGAAGAAATTGAGGATAATGTAATTGTTAAGAAATTTCTAAGGTCATCAACAACAAGATATGACAATAAAGTTTCATCCATAGCAGAAGCTAGAGACTTGAATAATTTCTCCATGGATGAATTATTTGGTTCATTATCAACCTATGAAATGAGGACCATGAGTTTTGAACCTTCTAAGAGAGAAGCTTCCTTCAACTTAGTGAAGAAAGGAAAATATCCAACAACAAACGTTGACCAAGAAGATCCTGACAATGTTGAAGCAAAATTTGTCAAGAAATAGAAGAAGGGATCAAGAAAGTACAGGGACAAGCTTCCCTTTAAGTGTTTTAATTGTGGCAAGATTGGAAATTTTTCTGCTAAGTTTCCTTATGAGAAGAAGGAAGAAAACATTGCAGAAACTAATAAGTTCAAACCTAAGAAGTTCTACAAATCCAAGAAGAAAAAATTTAAGAAGAAGAGAAGTCTTCTCACTGTTGAAAGTTAAACATTAGATGATGAAAGTGAATCAGCTAAAGATACTAGTGAAGATGAAAAAGAGATAAATCCCCTCATGGCTCAAGAATTTCTAAATGACAAGAAGACTTCAAAGATTGAAAATAATGCTCAATCTGAAAATATAAAAAATAATTGTTATTGATGAGGAAGATAAAGATGATGTGTGCTCTTAGTGAATAAAAAAGGTTAAAGAAAGAGCATACCAAATTCAAGAATAGTGCATTAAAAGAAAAAGACCAGTTAGAAAAGAGTATTGTCACTCTAAAGACGCAGTTGGAAGAAGCTCAAAGAATGAGTGAAGTTTTGAAATAATAAGTTGATGCAAAGAAAAAAGAATGTCAAAGGTTGGAACAAGAGGTAGTAACTCTAAGAAAAGAGTTAGAAAATTTCCAAAAGGATCTAAAGTTGAGAATGAAAAATGAGAGCAACACTAATGCACTAAATGATATACTTGGTAAGCATAAAAAAGAAGAAGATTATAGTGGTGTTGGATATGAACATGGTGAGAGCTCCAATATGGGTGAAAATTCCAAGAAGAATATTGTCTTCACAGCGGCAACAAGTGAAAACATTAATGATGTGAAATCAGAAAAGAGAACAATGGAAGATTAGTTGTTGAAGGTAAAAAAATAGATGGAAATATCTAAAACTTGAGAGAATGTCGTGAAGCTCAATGCATGATTGGAAAAATGGATGAGAGTTGGTTATGGCACAGGAGGCTAGGATGCATCAATTTTGACAATCTTGTCAAAATAAGCTCAAAAGGTTATGTGAGACATATGCCAAAGATAACTAAACCAGAAAATATTATTTGTGATGAATGTCAAAAAGGGAAGCAAACCAAAGTGAGTTTTAAGATAAAAGAGTACTCATCCACAAGGCCACTTGAGTTAGTACATACAAATTTATGTGGTCCTATAAGGACAAGATCTTTAAATGGTGACAAATATTTTATGTTTCTAATTGATGACTACTTAAGGATGAATTGGGTGAATTTTCTTCAAGATAAGTCACAGGCATTTGAAAGGTTCAAGGTATTCTGAAAAATGGTTGAGAAACAAAGTGGTTTCAAGTTGAAATTTTTAAGATCATACCGTGGTGGATAATTTACTTCAAATCAGTTTGAATACTATTGTGAATAACATGGGATCAGAAGACCATATTCTACTGCTCGAAAACCTCAACAAAATGAATTTTTTGAGAGGAAGAATAGGAGTGTGAAAGAAATGGTAAGAACTATGTTTAATGATTCAAACCTACCAGGTGTTTATTGTAAATAGGTTTTTCATACAACAATATACACATTAAACATATCCCAACTAAGAGTGCACAACAAAAGGACACCTTATGAGCTATGGCATGGTAAGAAACCTTCTCTCAAATACTTCAAAGTTTTTCGTAGTAAGTGTTTCATTAAGAAAGATGATGATGGGATTGGTAGCTTTGATACAAGATGTGATGATGGGATATTATTAGGATACTCAACTCAAAGTAAGGCATATAAGTGTTTCAAAAAATTCCTCAAGAGAGTAGTTGAGTGTGTACATGTGAGAATAGAGGAAGATTTACAGCAGTCAAGGAAAAAATCAAAAAATCAGATTGAATGACATCATGATGAAGTTCAAGTGCAATCAGAAAATGAAGAAGATGTAGTTGGAAGAACTCCGAATAAACCTCCAAGCAAGTATGTTCAGAAGTACCACCCTAAAAATCAGATTATAGGAAGAAAAGATCTTGGTGTACAAACTAGAAGAATACATGTTGGAAATGATGATCAATTCAACTTGTGTCTTCTAACTGAATTAGAACCAAAGAGTTAAAATGAGGCCAACAAGAGTGACGATTGGATAAATACTATGAAAGAGGAGCTACAACAGATTGAAAGAAACAAAACATGGGATTTAGTTCCAAGGCTAGCTGATAAGAACATTATTGTCACAAAATAGGTCTATAGGAATAAAGTTAATGAAGAAGGTAAAGTGATCAAAAATAAAGCTAGAATAGTATGCAAGGGATACTCAAAAATTGAGGGTATATATTTTGAGGAAACATTTTCTCTGGTTGCAAGACTAGAGGCTATTAGAATGTTCTTAGCATTCTCAGCATATAAAAACTATGAATTTTATCAAATGGATGTTAAGTTTGCATTCTTAAATGGTAACCTTGAGGAAGAAGTTTACATGGAACAACCTGAAGGGTTTGAGTCACTTGAACAAGGAGATTATGTATGCAAATTGAGAAAAGAATTATATGGGTTAAAACAAGCACCTAGAGCATGGTACTCTAGATTGGAAAACTATTTGTATCAGCAAGGCTTCAAGAAAGGATGTGTTGACAACAATCTATAAACAAAAGTGGAAGGTAATCATATGATTGTTGTTGTTTATGTAGATGATATCATCTTTGTTGGAAGTCATGATAATTTATGCAAGAAGTTTGTTGATCCAATGCAACAAGAATTTGAAATGTCAATGATAAGTGAGCTGTCCTACTTCCTTGGTTTGCAAATTTCACAATTAGACAAAGGAATTTTTATTTCACAAACCAAGTATGCTAAAAACATGTTGAAAAGGTTTCAAATGGATAATTGTAAGCCTATTAGTACACCTATGGTGACTAGATGCAAGCTGTCCAAGAATGATGATTCACTTGATGTTGATCAAACCATATTTAGATCAATGATTGGAAGTTTATTGTACCTTACTACCTCTAGACTAGATATTGTACAAGTTGTATGTATGGTAGCTAGATTTCAGTCTTCTCCAAAACAATCTCATTTGAATGTTGTAAGAATAATTTTTACATATTTGCTATGGTTTGTGGTATTCTAAACATGATGAATTCACATTTCAAGCTTACAAAAATGCAGATTGGGCAGGGTGCATAGATGATAGGAAGAGCACGAGTGAAGGTTCTTTCTTCCTTGGTGGTAGATTGGTCTCTTGGCACAATAAAAAGAAAAAATTTATTTCGCTATCTACAACTGAAGTAGAATACATAGCTTTTGCCTCGTGTTGCTTTCAAGTTCTCTGGATGAAACAAACTCTAAAAGATATTCAGGTAGAATACTCAGAACCTATTTCCATTATGTGTGATAATTCTAGTGCAATCAATATCTCTAAGAATCCATTCATGCCCTCAAGAACCAAGCACATATCTATCAAGTACCATTTATTGAGAGAAAAAGTGAGTGAAAAAAGAATTTCAAATCGACTATGTGAATATTGGTGAGAAAATTGCTGATATTATTACCAAACCATTTCCAAAAGAGACATTTGAGTACTTGAGAAAGAGATTGGGAGTTGTATCTCCCTCTTCTAACACTTAGTTGGATAAGGAATTTTAAGCTTCAAGGGGAGCTTATTAGCTTCCATCTTACATCCCCGAGTTTGTTCTACTCCAAGGGGGTAGAGGTATCACGTTTGTTCTCCACAAAGAGATGGTTCATGCTCGTGTCCTACTTTTCTTATTACTAACAATAGTTTATGTTTTTCACGATTATTGCTGCTCCTTACATGTTTCTTGGTGAAGAGTGTGTTAATATTATTTTTGTCCTTCATCCTGGCACATGCATTACCATTTGGTTCATACAAATCTGAATCTTGTTATGTTCATGATAGGGGAAGATCATCTAACAATAGTAATGCTTAGTCAATGTCATTCAATTTTTATGTTTCTACAGGTGCACAATTATGAGAACATGGTGGTATACGATCTGGAAGTGGTCGTTATGACACCCTTTGCCATTGTTTTCAAAGGAGGATTAGATTGATTAGTTGAAATCAATGTCGAAGGGGGAGATTGTTGGCATTGAGTTTTGAGATTTGGCATTAGATTTCCATTAATGTCAACTCACGGTACACATGGTTTGTATGCAGCTACAGTAACAAGCATGGCACAGTGGCACATAAATTTGGCAAAGAAGCCTCACAATTTACAACTCAAGTGTGCAGTTCATGCAACAGGAAGATGACTCGAGAGCGACATGAGCTTCATAGTGATAGAATCTTAACAGCTTCAAATTGAAGTCAACAATGGTCAAGATTGAAATATGCGAAAAGACAAGTTTGCAGCTTGGAACAATAAGAACAAAATGACATGGAAAAACACGTGGAAAAGCAAGTATGGAAGAATGACGAATTTGATCTTATGTGTAGGTTTGGCCGATGATATCATTTTTTTTATCTACTAGGGTTTTTTGTATGCGCAGAGTTCAGTTGTGTGTGGCTACAAGAGATTAGTTCTTATATCATTGAAAAATATAGATAATGTGCAATAGATTTAACCCTAAGTTAAATTTGTTGTTTGTCATTCTCTTCAGCATAAGGTATGGCGATTGAAACCCTATGTCGCCACCTCATATAGCAAGGCAGTTATATCAGATTTTAATGAGATTTTTTAGTCATTTCTTGCTTGATAGTGAAGTCTTTGTAGCAGTGCTATATGAAAAGTGTTTCAAATATTTTTGTCTTCACTTCCATTCACTAAGGTGGTTCTTCTTGATTGATGCATATCAGATTTTTACTTGTCTTTAAGTTGCATTGATTAGGTCAAATAAAATCAAATTTTATTGCTTCCTTGATTGGCGATGAAGTTTCTTTCTATAGCAGCACAAGTTGAAAAGATTATTCAAATCTTTTATCTAGGTTTCATACCTCTTTCTAAGTTTGATCAATTGATGGTGACAACCTAGATAGGATTTTCTATTTATTATAGATTTAATATCAGATTTGCAAGTTTTTGGTATCGATACTACAAGAAGTTGATTGTTTGGATTAAAAAAAGAAGGATGAAGCATTTTAAATTCATTACAGACAGTTTAAATATGTGTAGCAACATCAATTTTTTTAGTTTCTCAAGAAGAGAATTAAATACTTGCAAATGGAATAACAGAAGGAGAATAAGTTTTAGGTTTTTTAATGTTCTATAGAAACTGCTATAGGAATATCAGATTGTTACTGACAAAAAGTTGCAAAAATGTTTTATTTAAAGTTTATGGCTACAAAATCTCTTTGTCCCAGCAGAAGAAATATATATCAGATAATTGTTCATTGTTGTTCATTATTGAAGATAATGTTGTAACATTTGAGAAAGAGGGAGAAGGTACGAGAGTGGAGAGGGGAGCAAATAACTCTGTGAAAATAGAGTATGAATGTTTTATTTCTATAGAAGTGTGTGAAGGTATGTGAGATTTTTGCACCAAATTATTGTGTGGATGAAGATCATAAGAGTCTTGTTGAGTGAGTGCAAGAATACTTGTAGAGTTATTTGATGATAAAAGATTGGAATCTGGTTGAGGATAGCAAATCAACAAAGTCTTCATAATTTCATAAATCTATCTAAGTTACAAAATTTCATTACAAGATATTGAAATTGTATTTAGAAATCCTTCATTGTATAATCATCTTAGTGGGTGCTCATATTAGGGGTAGAATCTCCTTTGAGTTGGTGCTCATAAACTAGGAATTGGTGTTCCCTTAGGTTGGTGCCCATAAATTGTAAACATAGATCATTTCCATTGTGAGGTTGGATTGGAGCAATAGCCTCCAACAACTATTCTCACTAAGGTTTTTTCCCATCTTGGGTTTTTCCTTGTATATCTTGTGTTGTGGGATGCATTTTGTGCGTTTGGTTTAAATACCTTTCCTTTATTTTGGTTTATGCTTTTAGATTTCATTGTCATATTGCTTAGAATTTTAAAATTGTAGTCCACTGATTCACCCCCCCCCCCCTCTCAGTGGTCTTTGTGTTCCTTCAAAATGCAGCCACAAGGAAGGATTAGTTCCCTATTCCTTTTATTGATCAAGTTGTAGATTCATTAACAAGGAAGAAATTATTTTATTTCCTAGATGGGTTTAGTGGCTACAATCAGATAAAAATAGCTCGAGAAGACCAAGATAAGACCACCTTTACATGTCCATGGGGTACATATACCTACTTAATTTTTTCATTTGGGTTGTGTAATGCACATACAACATTCTAAGGAGAGTTATCTTAGGCATATTTTTCATATTTTTCCCTGACTCTATGGAAATATATATGGATGAATTCATCATTTATGGAAATTCCTATGAGGAAGCACTAGAAAATCTAGAGAAGGTCCTTCAAAGGTGCTAGGATCACAACCTCTCTTTAAGTCATGATAAATTTTTCATGATGATGACTAAAGGAGTGGTTTTTTGGGAAACTTTGTGTCAAGCAGGGGGATTCAAGTGAATCCTAAAAATAGAAGTGATTTCTACTCTACCTATCCCTCGAAATTTAAAATATGCGAGCATTTTCCTTGGCCATGCAAGATACTACAGGGGATTTATTAAGGATTTTAGTAAGATAAAAACTCCCCTATTTTCCTTCCTATCTAAGGATATTGAGTTTAAATGGATCGTTGTCTACCAAGAATATTTTGAAACTCTCAAAACATATGTCACAAGGACACCTATTTTGAGAGGCCCTAACTGGACAATTCCTTTCCACATCCATATAGATTATTTTGATTTCACCATAGGTATTTTTTTAGGACAGAAGAAAGGTAATTTTGAGTATGTCATTTATCCATCAATAAAAATATTCAAGCCATAGAGCTCAATTACATTATCACAGAGAGGGAAATATTAGCATTAATTTGTGCAATTAATAAATTCATACAGTATATCACTAGTTATCCTATTTTTATTCATACTTATCATACACCACTTTGATATTTGATGAACAAATCAGTGGTTGGTAGCTGGATTATTAGGTGGTTGCTATTTCTACAAGAGTTTGATATAAATATTATGGATAAACCTGGTAAAGAAAACACGATAGTTGAATTTATTTTTAGGCTACAAGTGAGAACATAAGAAGAAATTATGGATCATTCTTTTCCAGATGAACATATGTTTGCCTTAATAGTGCAAACTCCTTAGAATGCAAACATAGCTAACTACTTGGCTATAGAAAGGACACCCCTTGTATCTCACCTAGAGAAAGGCACCATTTAGTTGAATGAAACTTTCCATATTTATGGATTGATGGTTATCTATTCTATATAGAACCAAATAATAAAATTAGAAGGTTCATGAGGGAAGATGAAGTATATGGTATTCTTAAGTATTGTCATGATAAACCTTGTGGAGGACACTTTGCATCCAAGAGAATAACTCTAAGGATTCTAAATGCTAGCTACTACTGGCCAACACTCCATAAAGATGTAGTCAAATATACAAGGAGGTTTGATAGATTCCAAAGGATGGATAGACCTACAAAAAGCAATGAAATGTCCCTATAGCCTCAATTGGTCATTGCACCATTTGATAAATGGGGTCTGGATTTCATTGGACCAATAGCTCCCACCTCCAATAATAAGAATTACATACTAGTACGTACTAACTTTTTGAAAAAATAAGTGGAGGTTGTTCTAAAGATAGTAAAGTCACAACATTCCTCTATGAAGAAATCTTCACAAGGTATGGAGTGCCTAATGAGATAGTCACAAATCAAGGACCACAATTTACTTTAGATTTTATTGGTAATTTTATCAAATAATATGAGATCAAACATAAAAATTCAACTTCCTACCACCCACAAGAAAATAGGCAAGTTGAAGTTACAAATAGGGAAATTGAAACCATTCTAACAAAGACAGTCTAATTACATTAGAAGGACTAGGAAACAAGGTTACCAAAAGTTGTCTGGTCATATAGGACGACCTAAAAAAATTAAAAGGTTTCTGCCATATGAATTATTATATGGGAAAAGGTTGTCCTTCCCATTTAATTTGAATATAAAACACTCAAAAAAATGGTGCAACTTGGAATGGATATCTCCAAAGATCAGAAAGACAAACTACACAATCTAAATGTCATAGATGAAATAAGGATGGAAGCATTACATCATAAAAAGATCATGCAAAAATAGAGAATCAAATGGCATGATTATTTTATCAAAACTAAGGTATTCCATGAAGGGAATTGGGCATTGCTCTATGATTCAAGGTATAAGGACCATAAGGGTAAATTAAAAACACAATGGCTAGGTACTTATGAAATAAAAAAAGTCTTCCATAATGGAGTTTTATAGCTAACTACAATTGGTTCAGTTAGATCATATTTTATGGTCAATGGGAATCAACTCAAGCTTTATAAGAATCTATGATATAAAGAATAATTCCTTGAGGACTTGCACCAATAGTTTACACCACTCATAGATTCAACATTACTAGTAAATCATAAAGACACAACCACATCAACCATTTTCTACATATGTAGATGAGACAACTAGCTCACCTATTGATATATGGTAGGTATTATTCTCAACTAAAAATAATAAAACACATGCATACACATGCACTAGATCACTAATAATTCTTACCACTAGAAAAATCTATTTCTGACTACACACAACAAGTAACGAGTACTTCTCACGAGACATGTAGTAACAACCCCAAGGTATTTACACAAGGGACATTTTTTACTACTACCCATAGCAAATACCTCTACCTCACTACCACTCCACACACAAAAACTATCACTCTCATTTTTACATCATTATCATCATCTTCACATGCAACCACTCGTATTCTCTACCATTTACATTTAAAACATGACATCATAATAAATCAATTACATGCATTTTGTAACTTTATTTTTCTGTATCGAGCCTTTTTTGGACACATTCCATCATTCTAATAGTTCTCCATGTGATAATTTTATTTTAGTACTACCATTAACTTCAATTATATTATTTCTCTCAACAAGTTTCTACTTGGTGACATTCAAATCACTATCAATTCAAATCTTTCCTTATCCAATTTTCTTTGTGACTAAGAGAACTCTTCTATTTCGTTCTACAATTCTATTTCAAGGGTAACTAGGATAGGGTTTTTGGTGTTGTTTGAAAATTATTCTACTTCTTAGGTTTTGGAGTTTACTTATTTATTTCAATGATGGCCAACTAGACCAACTTATTGAAACATGTTGCTTGTTGTTCATTAATATGAAACTGATTTTCCAATTCTTTGACCTTATGATCCAACCTAATCTTTTTTTTTTGGTAACCTTTTATCTATTATTTTAGTTCTTTCATTTTCTATAGAGCTTCTTGTAGTTCATTATTTCCACCTTTCCCATTACCACACCAATTCCAAGTATTCTTCGCATTATAAACTATGATTACTATTAATATTATTAATTTTCTATGGAATTCACATTTATTTAGAATTTAATTTATATTATATTTATATTTGTAATCATTTAAAATTTATCCCCTTCGTAATTCTCGTACCTTACCATTTGAGAAAAAAATGTATCTTTAAGTTGGGGGAGGACTGGTTAGATTGTCATTATCAACTTTGAAAATACCAACTTAAATTTTCTTTGCAAAGTCACAAACACGGAGGTTATAGCATTTAGAGAAGTAATAATAAAGGCATAAAATAATAAATATATTGAAGAAAAAATTGTTTGACGAAGGTTACAAAACTTCAAAATGGGAGGAGACATCATCAAACGAGAACCATCAGCCCATAATTTAGTATGGAAGACCAACTATTTTTTTTTGTTTTTCAAAAATTTAGGTGGTTGGATTACTTCTTTCATCTTACAGAGTTTAATGAGGTAATGACACAATAATTTTCTAGTACATTTTAGAATGATGAAGCCATAATTAGAGGCTTGAGAGTGGATGTCTAAGAGGCAACAATTGCAGAATTCTTCAAATTTCCCGCGATTGGAGAAGAATTTCATGTATGAGTAGATACAATTTAAGCTTGAAATGAGCTCATATTTCTATGATAGGAATTATATTCCCCAGTTCAAGATATTAAAAAACTTTCCATACCATGGTTATGGGAATTCATTGTTGTATACATGATTAAATATTTGACCTATTATGGTAGACATTCTCTTTTATACACAATATATTTTAAAATTTTAAGTCACCTTCACCATCAACGACTGATGAATGTTATAACTTGTTGAAATGGATGTCTTTCGAGTATAGAAGAAAGAGAAACTAATCTACCTTGTCTCATCACTGTTTGGTCACTTTATTGGTAAAAAGAATCATTTAAACTTGATTCCTTGATATTTCTTGGGAATTTGTTTTGCAACAATATAAATGGCATGCTTTTGATGCCAGGGTTAGATAAAGAAAATAGGGATCTAGAGGTGAATGAGCTAACTACAAAAAAGGAAGAGGAATATATACCCTCTTCCCCACATGTTGCATCACCTACCCATAACAATGACACACAACCAGACCCAAAGACATGGGAAACCCAACTTGTAACCTCTAGGGCACAACCCGCAATACTTGTAGAGTCAAAAACCCTTGTTGCCACTGAAAACCCTTCCATGCCCAAGAAACATAAAAGATAAAGTACACATTCTTATTTTGCACCTAAAAATAATAAGAGAAGTCTTGTACATCCTAAAAGGTGTCACACCACCTTAAGGAAAAGGGAATTGTGAGAGGGAAGTCCCAACCTTGACAAGAAAGGTTAGTGATAGTAAAACATAAAACAAACTTATAAGAAGAAAATTTACCTAGTTATCAATAACAATCCAAAACTCTACAATTTATGTATCTGAGCACAAATCATATTCTAAATCTGAAGAATTATTTGTAGCAAAGAAGAAACCTAAACCTTATAACAATCTAGTTGCTAAAGAGGAATTTGCTTCACCAGCTAAGACTGGTGAAGAATTATTTTTGGAAGATGAGAATAAATTTATTTTGATAGGAAAATATGAAAATAATGAGTTGTAGGAAACTCTACAAAAAATAAAAGAACTAGAATAGTTAAAAGGTTACCAAAAAAAACAAATTGGGTTGGATCATAAAGGTCATAGAAATGGAAAATAATCTTTATATTTATGAGCAGGAAGGATTGGGTTTAGATAAGTTGGTCCAATTGGCCATCATTAAAATAAATAAGAAAACTCCAAAACCTAAGGAGAAAAATGATTTCAAAACAACACCAAAAACACCTACCATGGTTACCTTTGGAATAGAATTGTATAAAAAAATGGAAGAGTTCTCTTAGTCACAAAGAAAATGGGATAAGAAAATATTTGAATTAATAGTGACATATAATAGAGAGATTGAAAATAAGGACTCAAATATTAAAAGATTAAAGGTGAAAATGGAAGAAATGGTTGATAAGACAACTCAACGCCTAAAATGTAGACCATCTGCTAGGGTCTATAACCTATTTCTGTAATAAATTTTTTGTTTTTTCAATTCAGCCAATTAATAAGTGATCTTTCAATTTCATTGTCATTACCAAAAAAAATTTAAAAATATTTTCAAGAGGCCACACTAGATATGCATGATCAATTATGTGAATTTTACCTGCATAATCTAGCCATTTCATATGATACTACCTAAAACCCACTAATATTTGTGGGGGATGTTCAGATAAAGCATTATCCTCATTCATTATAAATTAACATAAAAGAGGGTAGATATGACAAGATTATCATGAGAGGTAGACGTCACTTCCCATTCATATTAGAGTTGAAGCAAAGGATCCTAATAAGCCAGTTGAGGAATGGATTGACCTAGTGGATAGAACTGAAGTGGAAAAGAAAATTTTAGAATTCGGAGAAAGAGTGTAAAAAAAATCAAGAATTGGTAGCTAGAATAAGAAGAGAGGAACTCACTTTCTTCTAGGATGGATGGAAGGAATTGACACAAGAACTTAAAAATAAGGAACCCTATTTTTTTTTAACTACTTGGCAGTAGTTATAAGAGCACATAAGTATATCAAAGCTTCCCTACAACATTAGATCACTTGGTTCCCTTTAACATTTCATCTTTCCCTTCTCTTGTACCCAATTTCATATTGGACAAGAAGAAGTGAAGAACAAGGGGCAACAGAGTAAGCCAAATGGGAAAGAATATTTGAACATAAGGGATTCTACCTAAAGGAGGGGGAAGGAATCAATGACATAATGGACTATAGATAAGTTACATCATAGTATAATCAGAGACCCTGAACTACTTGAGGACAAGAAAAGAGAAAATTTGGGGGAAGTGATGAGTCCTAGAATTACCATATTTTCCTTTTTCAGTTTCATACTTTTCATCATATTCCTAATAAGTTTCAAAGACATTCCTAGACCTTTTCACATATATTAAGTATTTAAAGCATTGAAGTGTTATATTATATTGATAAATGATTGTGTGAATCTTTGAATATCTATGGAATTTAATGGAGTTTTATGTTAATTATAGTTATCAATGATGAAATATATCTTTAGAATAAACTAACCCTTTCAGTGAAGGTTCTGTCAACCTACAACAAAATGGTGTATTTTTTTTACAATCAAAGATGGTGATCACCTACAACACATGCAATTTTCATAGCTAATGCAGGCAATGGTCGAAGAGTGTAAACATGATTTATTCATGGAGCATCGCATCCTTTTTACTTTATTCTATCATTAGGTTGTGGAGGAAAGAAAATACTTGTAATAACAGTGGTTATGACTTACAATAAGTTTTTCTTCATTAGGAAAATCTTTAGTTACAATCGTCTTCTTTAAAGATATAGATTCTTGATATAATTTTGACACTCTTACTTCCACTAGCTTTTCATTGTTGCTTAAAATAAGACCTAGTCTTCTTCCTATGTTTTTGGGAGATTCGGTAGTTGTTCACAATTTGTTTTCGGTCCAAGAATAACTAAACTCTCAAAGATCTTGTGTATATGTCTAATCATGTGAGAGGTCAAGCTAGCTAGATATTTTATGTTAAGTAGATTGGAATACGAGTATTATTGATAAAATACTATACTCTAAATTTTCTATGTTTGAACTAGAATAAAGAAGGATACAGTTTTTCCATGAATCTCTAAGTTAAGATTTGAAGAAGGATATTATGGGATTGCAACAACTCAAGCAAGGGCCACTTGAGGTACTACAATACTCCTTGTAGATTATATAAATTTTAGTAGAAAAAATTACTAAATTGTATTTCCTAGTTATAATTGAATTGAATTATTCTTACTATAAGTTTAGGATAATTGAGTCATTAAGTTATTACCTTCACAAGAGTAGTTACTCGTAGTAGTTATTATAGTTACTCACAACAATTTCTATTTATATGAATCTATTTCCAGATAGAGTTATTTTAGTTAAGTTACTTTTAATTAGATTTTATTTTGTTACTTTTTCTATATACAATTAATTAGGATGCCTAAGAATTCTTAGTTGCATATATAATTTCAACATCATATCAAGATTATGATTCCTTAGTTGACAATTTAAATGAAGCACCTCTAGGACAATGAATTTCTTAATTAGGGATTTGTTGATCTGTTATGTTGTATGTATGCATTATCTACATCAATTTATTGAACGTAGTAGGAACTCTACAACCATTTATGCTGTTAAAATAATTAGTGATCATGGACTTACTAAAAATATTATTTTTAATATTTATTTTGAGCTTCTTTGTCTTTCTACAACTTTCCCAATATGCCATCCCTAAGTATCAACTATTCCTCAATTAAGAGAATCTCCTCTCTATTGTTCCATTTTACAAAGAGTGTAACATATATCCTATTATTTAACTAAAAAAAAATCACTTTAATATTTATGGTGAAATTGTCTAGCTCCTAGTGAATATCATTAGTCTTGATGGTTAGCGAATCAATTACAAAAGTAACATCATGCAAAGTTAAATAAAAGTAGTGGGTTGCATTTTTCCAAATAGACCACCTTAAATATAAACCTTTCACCTTAGGTTTTTTATTGTTAACATTTATTTCATTGTATTCACACATATTCCTCTTACCTTTACCTTCAATTTTTAAAACATCCATCAAAAACCCACAACTTATTGGTTTCAATTTGGAAATTATCTCTAGCCTCCTTTAGGTTCTAAGTCATGATACCATCCCCTCTATCCTCAAAATCATCATCACCATCCTTAGGTTCATAAGAAACGGGAGGGATTTTAGAGGAAAGGGATATATGGCCTAGGGAGGGTGAAGAGGTTGGAGGTGATGACGTAAAAATAACCTCATCATAATAAAATCTAGAAAGCTTAATTTTGCTAATTCAATCTTAAGCCTGTGCCAATTTATTAAACTTTAGGAGAAGTAATTACTTATTTTAAGGAAAAATATGCTTTCTTTCTTTCTTTTGATCAATTGAGGAAATTGTCCAAAGCAGGTTTAATGGGTTGATTTGAGCGTTTTTGTAGGGATTAACAGGTCATCATACAACTATTGCATAAGTTTAGCTAGCACGTGCCTCAAGAATAAATGTTGTGAACCCACTCCTAGATGCCTGGATGATGCGCCGAAGATTCAGTTTCAGTTTCTTTAAATTTTTTTGTTAAAAAATTTATTGCTCTTCTTGAGCCTTCTACATGTTTTAAAAGCTTTAAAGACATCAAGTTAGTTTTAAGTTAAGGAAGAATTTTTCAATGGCTATCCATGCCATCTTAAATCTAGGATTTAGTTAAAAATCTATCTATAAAACTATAATTTCATAAGTAGTGAATAAGATAGAGAGGAAGTATCGTTATCTTGTTCACATGGTTTTGCAAATCACTGTTAAAATGAGTTATTTGATTTATGTCTATTGGTAAATGTTGAATTTGAATGATGGTGATTATTTGTAACAAGAGGATTTGAGAATCTATAGTTTATGTGAGTTAAAGACGAAGTAGTAGCCCACGAGCTGGCCACTCGAGGGGAGTTAGCCTAGATAGATAAGTATTTTATTGTTAAGTTATTTTCTTTGTTAAAGGTAAATCATTGTTCAATAGGAAGTAACAAGTTTTTGAAGATTCGAGTCTGTTGTTCTAGAGCACCATTGTTTTTAATTTGTATAAGTTATCTTTTGTAGTTGATAATATTCCTTTACTGTTTAAAAGATGTTTAATTGTCTATTTCCTTACTTTTCTGCTTTTGCAATACACCAGTTGATTAGTTTACTTGTTTCCATGCTTTCAAGTTTAGTCGTAATGCTTTCTAAATTATTTGTCTTATGATTTTTAATTTAGTATTCCTGGATTTTCTTAGAGTAAGATTATTTTCAAGTTAAGAAGTAATGGCTTTAGATTAGACTTGATTTCTGTAGTTTGAAAAATATATATATATATATATATATATATATATATATATAATGGGTTGTTCAAATAATCTCCTTCTGCAAACTGCCTTGGACACTGCCCAGTCGACAATTGACATTCAATTATTCTAAAGTAGTAGGACCTAACGACGACCTATCACTTTTTGGCATTGTTGCCGGGGAATTCTTCAAAAGCCTTTTTTCTTAAAGTGTTATTAGGAGACAATTTGAATACAAAGTTTTATGCCAAAAATATCTTAGTCGGATTTCTTTTCTGCATGGTCTGGAAAACAGGCCCTCATGGACATTTTATACCAAAGACCCCCCCAAAATACTTACCTATCATACAAAGGGAAGCCCAAGGCTCAGACGGCCACACTTCTGAAGAATTATTTGAGCCTACTCCACCTGAGGCTTTCCATTATTTACCTGTCAAGCAACTGGTAGAACAACCAGTTATTAAGGAAATTGTTTTTGAGGAACATACTCGTCTGAACATCATGGGAGATCGTAGAGTTGAACCTAACCATAATGAACCTCAGCCTCCTAGAATGTTTACCTATCCTATTACGTTGGATGTTGATGATGATACTGTCATGAAGAACGTTTCTCCAGGTTTCCTTCCAACCTTCTGTGGCTTGCCTTCAAAAGACCCTGACCAATTTCTCTTTGAATTTAAATTCCTATGTCCTTCTTATGATTATATGAATGACAACCAAAATTTGAAGCTTTTTTCATCAACTTTGAAGGACTCAGCAATGCGCTGGTTCATGAGATTGGGTTCCGGTAGTATAACATCCGGGGAAGAAATGGAGACTATTTTCTTGCACAAATACCAAAGTTACTGTAGGGTAAGTGATCATAAGGAGCTATTTAAGCTAAGGAAAAATGAGGATGAAAGTTTGGAGGATTATCTTGATAGGTTCCTCTTCCTCTCCAAAAGATGTGGAGAAATGACCATTAGTGTAGAGATTTTCAAAACAATATTTCATAAAGGTCTTGATGATGACGCTTGAAGAAATCTTGATTTAATGGGAAAAGGTGATGTATCTTAATTAACTCTTGAAGAAATATGTGAGTTTTTTCGTAATTTCTCCCGTACTAGGGGAGGAATCTGCAAAACTAATCTTTTTAAAGGGTCTAATGAGATAGGTAAGCTCCACGAAGAAATAGAAAATCTAAAAATAGATATTCTCGTGCAGTTGACTACCACCTTAGATGGTATACAAGCTAAAACCCGCAACCCTAAGACCTTGTCAATTTATTGTCCAAGGTGTCAGAATAAACACCTATTGCGTGAGTGTCCTTTGGATAAAGTCAATGTTTGTCAACTGTGTGTGCAAAATCATCCTACAAACCAATGCGAGCTTTTTTTGGATATTAAGAATACTAAGAAAAAAACCATTTAGGTTGAAGAATAAATACATGCTTTAAACCAACGTCAAGGAGGTAATTTCCCTTATGGACGGAATCCTAATCCTACTTGGAGACCACAAAATAATTGGGCTCATAATCAATGGACTCCATCTTGGAATCAGTCGCCTCCACCTCAACCTAACTGGGGAACTCCTTATTGGGGGTCACTTGAGTGGAAAAACCACACATGGGGCAATCAATAATGGCCAAATCAACCCCAACAATAGTGGTACCAACAACATACAGTACCTCAATGGAATCGGGCACAAAATTAGTTCTATAGTGAACCAAGGAGGAATCAACAACAGAACTTGTTACCTCTAGCTCAGAACCCTCCTCAAAATGAGCAAGTAAACCAACCTCAACTTTCAGCTCAACCGCTTCCCAATCCTAAAAAATAATCGCCAAAATACACCAGTTTATTCTACCGAACATGAAAATGTTACTATGCTTAATGCGATATACTACGGAAATGTGCAGTTGCATTCTGGTCAAACTCTTCAACCACCAACCATTGAAGAAATATTGGAGGAAACTGAGCCTAAAATTCCAACAAGAGACACGTTGTCTAAGATATTACTCCTCAAGACAAAGAGCCTTTTTCAACGGCAAGGGTTGTTGACTTGTCTCAGGGGGAGGAGGGTCAGTCTTTAAATCAACATAAGGAGGATCATGTTCCAAGAAAGAAAAATATGGCACCATATCCAGAACATTTAAAGTTCATAACTCCGGAAGATACTCTGAAAGTATCTTTGGATACAGAAAGTGTGTTAATCCAAGAGATTAAGAAGCTGCAAATTGAAGTTCCTTTATTGCAAGAAATAAAAGAAATCCCTAAATTAAACCAGTTAATCAAGTAGTTATGTATCAAAACACCAAGGAGAAAGCCAAAAATGATAAATACCATTCAGATTGATGGTTATTTAGCTAATTTTTTGTCTGGAAAGACTATTGCTATGAACTATGATGATCCTAGAAGTCCACTTATAACCATTATAGTCAATGAGGTAACAATACCAAATGAACTAGTGGATCTAGGAGCAAATATTAACGTGATGACTATGGATGTAATGGAAAAATTAGGTTTAACTGATTTACGTCCTACAACCATAGCCTTACAAATGGAAAATCAGTCTATAGCCATCCCAAAGGGTGTCATTAAAAATGTCCTTGTCAAAGTTGATGGATGGGATTATCCAGTCGACTTCCAGGTAATTCAGTCACTTACGCCTAAGGATAGCTATCCTATAATTCTTGGAAGACCTTGGTTGGCCACAGTTTCTACTAAGATTGATTGTAGGGAAGGTCGAATGACCATTTTGCATGGCCAGAATAGCTAACACTTGTTCTTATATCCCCCTGCTAAGCCTACTGAGCATGAAAAAATTTGGGTTGATGAACTTGGGGAATTGAATGGTTCAGACAGTTTAGCCTCCCTAGCCATGGTGGTAATTAAACAACACGGGGAAGAACTGGAGGAAGAGTTAGTAAATGAGATAGCACGCCTTGCTATAACCCCGAATGAGGAAGACATTATGGATGCCCCAAGTATTTTCGGGCAGCCAATTCATATAAGTAGAATGGAGCACAGTTATGCTACAATGGGAATGGCATGTCCCTTAGCAAATATGATTCCCAGAACAAGTCATTTCTATGAGGATATCACAAGGTTTCACCAACTGGTACCTCATAGTTGTCCTCTTAATATGTTGTTGCGACCTATATATGTTGTGACCTCATTTCATGCTGGAACAAAATCAATAATGCTATTACTAGGAAAAACCTTGAATATCAATAGTTTGTTGACAAAAACTCAGGAGGATAAGTTGTTTAATGTGTTGGTACAAAGATCCACATATTTTGCTTGGGATTATATGGACATGAGGGGAATTCACCCAAGTGTTTGTACTCATCACATTTACACTAAGATCAGTAGAAGGCGTATTCGCCAACCGCAAAGGAAACTCAATCTTGCATTAAAGGATTTGGTCAAAATTGAGATTGAGAAACTCCTTCATGTTGGATTTATTTATCCAATCTCTGATAGTAAATGGGTATCACCTATGGTGGTAGTCTCAAAGAAAAATGGGAAGTGGAGAATATATGTAGATTATCGATAACTTAATAAAGCCACTTATAGAGATCATTTTCCCTTACCATTCGTTGATCAGGTGTTGGACAACTTGGTCGGGAGGAAGTATTTTTCCTTTCTCAATGGATTTAGTGGTTATAATCAGATACAGGTTGCTCAAGAAGACCAGGAAAAAACCGTGTTTACTCTCCCTTGGGGCACATTTTCATATAGAGTGCTTCCTTTTGGACTATGCAATGCTCCAGCAACCTTCCAGAGAGCCGTTCTTGCTATATTTTCTGCTCTCGTTAATGATTGTGTCGAAGTTTAGATGGACGATTTTATATTCTATGGGTCAACCTATGACGGAGCTATTCAAAACCGAGATCGAGTTCTACGAGTTTGTGAGGAAAATAGACTATCCCTTAGCCATGAGAAATGCTTAATAATGGTGGAGCAAGGAATAGTCTTGGGTCATCATATTTCCTCAGAAGGAATAAAATTCGACTTTTAGAAAATTGAAGTCATCCAACAATTGACAATCCCTCAAACTCAGATAGATGTAAGAAGTTTTCTTGGACATGTTGGTTACTACAGAAGGTTCATAAAAGGCTTTAGTAAAATTGCAGCTCCTATTTTCTCTCTTTTACAAAAAGAAGTAGAGTTTGTCTGGACATCTGAGGGTCAGCAATCATTTGAAGCAATCAAAGAAAAACTTGTCTCTGCTCCCGTTTTGAGATACTCCGACAGAAAAAAATTATACAACAATAGAAAAATAATTCCTGGTTGTTGTTCATGCTATCAAGAAATTTCGTCATTATATTATGAGGTATAAGGTCACAGTTTATACGGATCACTCAGCTATGAAGTACATAGTGAAAAAACCTATGGTTAATGGTCAAATCATGAGATGGCTATTGCTCCTTCAGGAGTTTAATGCCACGATTATTGATAAACCAGGGAAATATAATGTGGTAGTCGATTTTATGTCACGAATCAAACATGAAGAAGATGACATTACCCCTATACAGGATTATTTCCCAGATGAAAATCTATTTGCGGTTTTTGTAAAATCACCTTGGTTTGTAGATATCGCTAACTATTTAGCTGCATCAGAGATACCTCTTGGATTCACATCTAAGCAAAAGAAGCTGCTAATCAGGGAAAGTGCCTCATTTAAGTGGATTCATGGAATTTTATTTCGTTGTGGTCCTAACATGATTTTAAGGAGATATGTAAGAGCCAAGGAAACCTACAGCATTGTAAGGGCCTGTCATTATGACTCGTCGGGTGGACATTACTCAGCAAAGAGAACTTCCCACAAAGTCCTAGGTGTCGGATACTATTGGCTATCAATGCACAAATACATTAAGAACTATGTTCATCATTGTGATGAATGTCAGAGAGTAGGAAGACCAACTGCTTCTTCGTAAATATCATTTTTGCCTTAGGTAGTCCTTGAACCATTTGAAAAATGGGGTTTAGATTTCATCGGACCCATAGATCCTTCCTCTCAAGGGAAAGAGTATATACTGGTTTGCACTAACTACCTAAAAAAATGGACTGAAGATCAAGCCTTAAGAATAGCTAGGGAAGAGCAGGTTGCAGACTTCCTTTATAATAAAATCTTCCTTAAATTCGAAGCCCCTTGAACTATCGTAACTGATCAGGGACCCCAATTCATGTCTCAAGTGCTCTTGGCATTTACCAATCATTTTTAGGTAAGCCATAGAAGTTAATCCCCTTACCACCCTCAAGCGAACCACCAGGTAGAAGTAAGTAATAGAGAACTAGAAAATATTCTAACAAAAATAGTCTCTTCTTGAAGAAAAGACTGGGCCAGGAAGCTCCCTGAAGCCGTATGGGCATTTAACACAACCTAGAAATCTAGGACTAGATTCAGTCCTTATGAGCTCATTTTTGGGAAGAAGCCTCTTCTTCCCATTGAGTTTGAGTTACAAACTCTAAGAACGGCTATGGAATTAGGTATAGATTTAAAAAGAGCCCAAGTTGAATGAGTTCTGCGATTGAGCAAATTGGATGAACTTCGTTTAGACGCCATCTATCAAATTGAACTAATTCAACATCAACAGAAGGTATGGCACGATAAAAATATTAAGGAAAAGGAATTTCACAATCAGGACTGGGCCTTGTTATTTGATTCTAGATACAAGGATCATAAAGGCAAGCTCAGGACTCACTGGTTGGGACCTTATGAAGTTGAGGAAGTCTTTTTGAACAGAACTATTTGGTTAAAACCAATCGATGGTGACACGCGAACTCTATTGGTTAATGGTCATCGCTTATGTGTCTACCATAAGTGAGTCAACAAGGTATACTTTACAAGGATGGTAGAAATGAAAGGTGAGGTCCAATGTGTTGACTCTGCCATGGCAGAGTCTATTCAATAATAATGTTAGGTTGCTATTAAAATATATATATATATATATAATTTTGAAAATATACAATAAATGGACATGTATGCTGAGATATTTTCCTTCATTTAATCTTTTTCCATTTTTGGACTTAGCTAAATATTTTTCCTTATTTTGTAGGACTTCTCAAGAAGCAGAAAATAACTTCTAGAGCACCCTCCAAAGATGCTCTGGAACGATATGATGTTGATGCTCTGGAACTTGACGTTTTCAAGCCCGATGCTCTGGAACTTGTATACAACTTATCATGTTGAGGAGGTGTTATGCACTAAGGTTAAAAGTTGTGAAGATTCTTTTCTATGTCACTCAACCTTTCATTTTTTTGCTGATCTAGCTGCATCTTTCAGCGATGCTCCAAAACCTTTCATTTTGTTGCCGCTCCGGCTGCATCTTTCAGCGATGCTCCAGAACCTTGCATTTCGTTGTTGCTCCGGATACATCTTTTAGCGATGCTCTGGAACTTTTCATTCCATTTTTTTTTTGGCTGCATCTTTCAGTGATGCTTTGGAACCTCCATTTCATTCTTGTTTTGGCTACATCTTTCAGCGATGCTCCGAAACCTCCATTTCATTCTTGTTTCGGCTACATCTTTCAGCGATGCTCTGGAACCTTCATTTCATTCTTGTTTCGGTCGCACCACAGACCGATGCTCTGAAACTTAAGTACTTATTTCGAGCGTGTTGACCAAAATACGTGCTCTAGAACTTGTTCGTTTGTTTTCCACCACTTTTTCAAAATTTCAAAATTTTGTGATTCTTCCGCCAGAATATCCAATACATTTGTCTTTCTATTTTTTCTTTAGTTATAGGTAAGCCACCCAACTCCGTACTCCTCATTGACAACTTTTTCCCCCATAGAATTCTGCACTATATCATAATAACTCCGTCGTCACTTCAACCAATGTCTTCATGTCATCCTGTCAAATCTATGAGGTTTAACATCTTCGAGCGATCATGGAACGAGGGTAAGTATTACATTTCACTTTAAATAGGTAGTTATTTTCAAATAAAGAATAACTAATTGGCACGAACCTCACTTCCAATTTAGCAATTTATGCTACCCGACGATCAACTACTTGTACGGCAAATCCTTTTGCAAACCTCCATGCAGATTGGAAATCATTGAAGTGTAAGTTGCAAATAAAACAAATAAGTAATTTCAAAGGCAATATTTTCAAAAGGAACCTGTGTGGAAGCTCTGTGCTAGAATTGAAATCTCTCGCAGAGTGTGAAATCAGGAAAAGGGGGGTGGTAAAAGAAAGGCAGAGCCAGATTCAACAGAAAAATTATTGGGATTGAGTAATATCTCCAGATTGTTCGAGGAAGCAGGGTGGTTAAACTTCATCAGAAAATTTGAAGGCCATAATGAAAAGTTGGTAAGATATTTTGCTGAAAACTACACAAATGGCGAAGTGGTACTTCAAGGGAAGCGTTTCAAGGTAAGCTCTAAGATTATTTCTTGCTTATCTGGATTAGAGAATGCATGCATAAATATAAAAGAAACCTCTCAAATATCATACCAGAAATTAGCTAAAAATTAGAGAGGGAGACCCATATCCAATGGTAGTAATAAGTACCAGGGGACAAAATAAGGGATTCCAGAGAACTTTCATATTATAACCTTGGGGTACTGTCGTTGCATGGATTATAAAATACTTTACTTGTGAAGGTCAGCTTACCATAGTTGTAGGGCCTGCGTTTCGTATGTTGACCCATTTACGTCACGGAAAGGAGGACCCAACTCTTAGGGTTAATATGCCTAAATTCTTGTGTGATTCCTTAAATACTTCCATGGAGAGGTATAAAACAAGGTTTGGGCCTTTGAAACATCATGGGTTAATTCAGCTAATCTACAAGTACCATTTTCGTAAGAAACCCGAGGGGAAATGGGAGAAATTTATAGAGAAAATGGAGAAGCCTGCAATTGCAAGAACCATAGAATTAGGGGAACCATCCCAACAGGCTATTCCATCATCCAGAGCAACTTCCCCTAAGGGCTCTCCAACTCTGGAAGCTCTTAATCCCACCACTCCTGGTGAGAATTTTCCAGACTTCTGCGGTGATAAATTCAAAACCCCTGACCTACAAGAACAAGTTGATATTGTTTATTCTAATACAAGTAAACCAAGGAAAAAGAAAACGAGGAAAAATCAAACACCTGTCATTTTCTAGGAATCACCTCCACTTAGAAGGAGTAAGCGGTTGGCTTCTAAATTCTCTGAAACCCCAATACAGGGTAAGGAGGGAAGTTCACAAAAGAAAAATCCTAAGCAGCCACAAGAGCCCATAGAAATTTCAGAGTAAGCCAGTGAAGAAGAGATACCCCTAAATAGAGAGGATTCGGGTGAAGTATTTTCTTTCCATTCTACACATATAGAGGAAATTTTCAATGATGGAACTTAGAACAAAGACCTTGAGGGGATGGGGGTATGCCAGAAAATTTATCACCCATTGTAGATAAAATTGTTGAAAAAGTTGAAACCAGTTGTGCCATTTCTGAATTAGAAAAGTATAAAGTAGAAATTGATGATTTACAGAGACAATTGTCTAAAAATAATGAATTTATAGAATTGCAGAAAGAGGATTTGGTTATACAAATTGATATAATAAATAAAAGGGATCAAGAAATAAGAGACTTGAAGCTACAATTGCAGGAAAAAGACTCAAACATCTATAAGTTGCAAGAACAAATGCAAGAGAAATATGAAAAGCATAAAACTTATAGTGAGAACATTGCACAAAAAAATGCAGAAATGGAAAAAATAAAACAAAATTTTGTGCTCATGCTCTCATCTTTCAAGGAGGACAATAAAATAAAGACTGAGGATTTGAACACTTCTATCATCAAAGTAGTTGAACTAGAATAGGATTTGAAGGAATGCACTATGAGACCCCAAACTGAGTCTGAAGGAATTCAAACTGAACCAATTGTAACTAATTGGTTTCTGGTCTGCATTCTGCCTCTGCTAACAAAATGGATGGAACAGTTACTTCCTCAGAAATTGTCCAAACTAAAAATCATAGTCTAAAGAAAGAATTGGTGCTCCTAAAGGAGTCATTTCATAAAGCCTACAGAGGGAAGCAGGATGCCTGTCAACTTGTGGACTGTTTACTAAATTGTAGAAGGCCATCGAGAATTTACTGAATGTTTTTGAATGAACAATGGCTGAGGTGGAAATTGTTTAGGATCTATAATGATCAACCTTATGAGCCTAATGACAAAGATTTTATAAAAATATTTATAGAATCAACTCCTAAAGACCGTGATTTAATTTGTGAATTCTTTCTGCATGATTTTTTATTAGAAAGTCATACAAATTTCTTCATTAATTTGTTTGTTGGAGAGGTAGAATTGAGGGCATTTCTCTCAACCATGAGAAATCAATTTCATTGGCAAGATTGAACAAAAGAATTTGCATAGGCAAAGAAAACAGTGGGTCTCCAGATCAGGTCCCCAAATTCAAGGCCTGATGGGTTCAGAGCTACATTTTTGTCTCTTATAGTTAATGAAAAGATGAAGGAAAGGTATGACAACAGCCTCAAGCTTTGTTATGACAATTTCATGGAAAATGGATAGAAATTAATTGGAAAAGAATGGCATGCATGTGAGGAAAGGTTCACCCCTCTTCCAGCTTATTTAAAGAAAAGAGAATTTATTTCTCCTCTAAACATCAGATGGTCATTCAGAAGGGCTGATTCTCTAGTTAAAATCTTGAAAACCCTAAGAACAAAATGGATAGGAATGAAATACAAGCCCCCCTTGCTACTAAATCCACCCCTGACTTTTAATATTTCCATAGATCAGAATGACAGACTCTTTAATGAGTGGAGAGAGAGTGTGATGTTCCATAGAGGGTTCATTCATAACCCTAAAACTTTCAATGCATCAACCAGGGAAACACATGATCTCAGTACTCTTTATGAAGAATGGAATAGAACTCAGGGGTTTAACCATGGAGCAGGAGGACTTTCCAGAAATTAGGTAGGGGAGGAAATGATGAGGTCAAAATAACCTCATCATAATAAAATCTAGAAAGCATACTTTTTCTAATTCAATCCTAAGCCTGTGCCAATTTATTAAAATTTAGGAGAAGTAATTATTTATTTTAAGGAAAATTATGCTTTCTTTCTTTCTTTTGATCAATTGAGGAAATTGTCCAAAACAGGTTTAAAGGGTTGATTTGAGCATTTTTGTAGGGATTAACAGGTCATCATGTGGCTTTTGTAGAGTTTTAGCCAGCACGTGCCTCAAGAATAAATGTTGCGAACCCACTCCTAGATGCCTGGATGATGCGTCAAAGATTCAGTTTCAATTTCTTTAAATTTTGTTGTTAAAAACTTTATGGCTCTTCTCAAGCCTTCTACATGTTTTAAAAGCTTTAAAGACATCAAGTTAGTTTTAAGTTAAGGAAGACTTTTTCAATGGCTATCCATTACATCTTAAATTTAGGATTTAGTTAAAAAGTTATCTATAAAACTATAATTTCATAAGTAGTGAATAAAACAAAGAGGAAGTATCGTTATGTTGTTCACATGGTTTTTCAAATCACTATTAAAATGAGTTATCTAATTTTTGTCTATTGGCAACTGTTGAATTTGAATGATGGTGATTATTTGTAATAAGAGGATTTGAGAATCTGTAGTTTATGTGAGTTAAAGACGAACTAGTAGCCCGCGAGCTGGCCACTCGAGTGGAGTTAGCCTAGATAGATAAGTATTGTATTGTTAGGTTATTTTCTTTGTTAAAGGTAAATTGTTGTTCAATAGGAAGTAACAAGTTGTTGAAGAGTCAAGTTTATTGTTTCAGAGCACCATTGTTTTTAATTTGTATAAGTTATCTTTTGTAGTTGATAATATTCCTTTACTGTTTAAAAGATGTTTAATTGTATATTTCCTTACCTTTTTTTTTCTATAATACACCAGTTGTTTAGTTTACTTGTTTCCAGGTTTTCTAGTTTAGTCGTAATTCTTTCTAAATTAGTTGTCTTATGCTTTTTAATTTAATATTCCTGGATTTTCTTAGAGTAAGATTATTTTCAAGTTAAGAAGTAATGGCTTTAGAATAGACTTGATTTCTGTAGTTTGAAGAAAAACTAAAAATATAAAATGGGTTCTTCAAATAATGTCCTTCTACAAACTACCTTGGACACTGCTCGATCAAAAATTGGCATTCAATTATTTTAAAGTAGTAGGACCTAACGACAGCCTATCAGGAGGTAAGGGGCAAAGGGGGTGACCAAAGTGATTTGTCACAGAGGGCTTGGGATTCAAATTCATAGCATGTTTAAAAATTAAAAGGATTATAGATTTTTGCAAGGGAGAGATTCCCTAAATTATCTTAGCTTCAATAATCAAGTCCTATAAATAAGAGACGAGGAAACAGAAAATATTACCTTATTGTTACACCATAAATAACTCAAGAGGGAAAAATGGTAGGTGTAGATTGTATTGAACCTGCCTTCCAAAGTGATGTAGCACAATATTTGGAGGGAAATATTATGCCACAACCATGTAATGGAGATCCTACTGTACCCATTTTGGGCTCTATTAACCATTTCATCTTCCTTTAAGAAGACCTTCGCCACCTAATCACCATTGTTCTTATCCATGAGAATTTTTCTTCCTTTTTTGGACAAGCTAGTGACCATGGCTATAAGCTCCTCATATATGTGAATATTGACACCTTGTATGGTAACAACCTTGGAGTTATATTTTTTGACAAATTCCCTTATCAAAACCACTAAAATTCTCGATATAGGGGGTAAGGTCACCTCTTTGAATAATTCTCCATAGTTTTAGTATTTCTTCACTAAATCAAGGACAAAGGTTCAATCCTGTTATGGTATCCTACCATTTTGATCACCCTCTTCTATTTTTTCTTACCCACTTATAATTGCACTTCAATTCTATACAAAATTGATAGCTCTCCACCCAATAAAAGTGAAGAAATAATAAACACCCTGGTTCTAGTAAGAAAGTCTCAAAATATTTGTGATTTTCACCAAGACAAAATAATGAATCCCATCATTAATGGAGAATTAGGCAATGTCTTCGTGTCATGAGGTATCAACATTTTCAAGTTGTGTGATCATTGGCACCTAATATAAAAAAAAAATGAGTTCAATTATGTAACCCATCAATCATTAATCCTTTATTTGAAAATATATTTTCCAAACTATTATATTCTATATATGTGTGTCAAATATCCACATGGGAATGACTAGATATGAGGGTGAGGGAATAATTTATGAGGTTATCTATAGACCATCTAGGGATAAATACCCTTTGGATACACTTAATAATATTCAATGATTCCACCTCCACCTCCAAGGATTTAATACCAAGATCATGGGTCTGGGAAGGAGCCTAGTAGGCAGTTGATGATTTTGAAGAATGACTAGATTGGACACCTAGGTAAATAGTGAAATAACTAAATATAATACCTAAAGCATCCTTAAAAAAACCACCACCTCTTACATGTCTAGGGTTTCCCTTGGATACCCCATTAAAATTGAACTTGAACTTGCTTGGTTTGGTCTCTAACCAGTGAGGTAGATAGTAGTGGGAGGCAAAGGGGGAAAATTAAAGATGCCAATTTAATTTTATCAAGGCTTCTAAGGGAACAATGAGATGTTTGCAAGAAAAATGGGAGTATAATGAGATAGTAGTCAGGTAGTTTTCCTTGATAGGAAAATAAAAGGACAACACAACCATTATAGTAGAAGTAGAGTATCTAAAGGTTCTATTTTATCTTTCAATATAGTGAGTCCATAAAACATGGGCTAAGGTTAATGACCAAAGGAGTTGAACACTATCAATAAGATTAGGTAAAGAGGAGATAACCTAATCCATATTGAATACAAAAAATATCTAACCCCGAATTGATGTAAAAAATATAAGAAATAAAAATATGCATAACACATTTCATCTCATTTTACAAAAAAGGGAGAATTTTTTTATAATGAGAAGGCCCCTCTTTGCAAGGTTTTGCACTGATAATATCATTTTTTGAGAAAAAAATATAGAATAAAACATTCATCTTTGAGGTGAGGGGATTGAGCCAAATATTTTCCTACAAAGGGCAAGGGAGAGAAAGGGGAGGGAGATGGGTTAGCCATAAGAGATAGAATAGGAACCAATAGGGGAGGGAACCCAAACAAAAATGTCAGTTCTATGGGATTGAGGAATATGGAAACCAAAAAGCAAGGACTAGAGTTTGGTGAAGAGGGGGATGAGGACATTGGGGATTTTGAGAGGTGGTTTCCAACTTATTCAGGAGTCAATGATTTAAATATAATTTTCCACCTTGATACCAAAGATTTGTTTCAAAATATATATAATTGGTTAGGACCTAATGAAGGAACCAAGGGGTTGATCATCCAACTAAATATCCTCCCAAAATATAATAATGTCTCAATACCTATGGTTCCATTTGGTGACATTCTTGGGTAAATATTATGGGATATAAATTAAAAAATAGCTAGATTCATTTTTTATTTTGTATAAGAACAAAAACTAAGTTGTTTAATTGTTTAATAATTTTATCAAAATAAAAAAATTGTTGGTAGCCTCCACAATATCCTTTGTAACAATATCCCAACAAACTCAAAAGAAATAACACGAAAAATGCATCTAGTCCCAGTGCCTCCAACCCATCAAAATAATTAATTTTATAACTTCCTCAAAGATAGCATCCATAAGAGAAGCATTATCCTTAGGGGACATAAGAGCAAAGATTAAATTATGGATTTTTTAAGGTAACGAATCCCCCACATATGATTCAACAGAGATAAGCTTCTTGAAGTATGATACAACCTCCTTATTGATCTAAAATTCTTCTTTAACCTTGTTTCCATGATCATTCATTATCTCATTTATTATATTGTAAGCTTTATGCTTGAGGGACTTGCCATGGAATACCTTTGAATTTAGATCACTTTTTTTGAGCCATCAAATCTTGGATCTATATACAATAAGTTTCTTCCAATATTATCAACTTGGTTTTCTTAATTTTGGGATTTATTTTAGATTTACCAAATCTAACATACCTTGTGACCCTTTCACAATGTCCTTTGATTTTTCTCTATCCCAAGACTCCATGTGCAATGGTAATCTAAGCTTGGAGTTTGCACCTACATACTCTTGCTTCCTGGTGAATTTTTTGGTGGGGATTGGGTCCCCTTAAGGCTTAAAGTGGGATTGATAATTGATTTTGAAGATATAAAAGAAACCTTTAGTGGAATATTTGAACTCAACAAAGTAGAAAATATCTTTAGAGGAGAGGAAAATATACTATCTTTCAACCCTTAGAGTTGAGTATACTCCAAATATAAGTCCTCAAGCTACAAATATGGGGGACCATTCTCCCATAAAGGAAAAACTTGAGAAAAATGCAAGGGATAAAATAGTTTTAGGCCACCAATAAATCCTAGAGACATGGAAAATGTACAATTTGGTTCGGCACACTTGATCCTGATTACTAACAATATTTCCTCCTAAATCATACTCTCAGCTTTTCATCATCTTTTGTCTCTTAATTTAATAAATCATTATTTATTTGATTAAGTCTTTCTCCTCCATTGATTAAATTAATCAGTTTAATTTAATTAACCTTATGTCTTTGTTTAATTAAATAAATCATTTTATTGGATTAAAGTCTCTAAAGTCTTCTTATTAAATTAAATAAATTAAAAATTATTTAAGTTAATCTAACATTTCCCCTTTTAGTTAAATAAATTAAAATCATTTATTTAATTAATCATTTCCTCTCAATTCTAATTTAAATCAATTCATCAATTTAAGTCAAAATTGTCAAATCAACTAATCCCTCATTAAACTAATCAAAATCTTGATTAAGTTAACCCCCATCACTAAAATCCTCTAGAGAATGCAACTTATGCATGAAAATAGCTTTAATTGATTTATTAAATCTCTATTTTTCCTCACATGGCAGAAAAAGGGAATATTCCCTCAAGTTTGAATTTGAAATCCAAGTGGACTTAGTCCTTCCAACAAGGCATTTATTTCACCTTACAAGTCCTTTTGCCTTGAGCCAAGTGGCCATTACTCCATTTGACTCTCCATCCACCTTTTCATTTCAACATTTTCAAATTTGAAATTTATGCATTTATGGGCAATTTGATCAAAACTTGTACATCCATCAACCATTCACATGGTGACAAGTGGAATTTGGCTATTGGGTGAAATTTAGTCCCACATTGCCCAAATCTTGCTCTTTCTTCCAAATTCAAATCTATAAATTGGAGGCTTCTCTCCTCATTCAACATCCACAATCTCATGCAAAGTTACTCTCTTGACATTGAGAGCCAATTTTGTGCATTCCATTCCATGTTCATTATTTTCACAATTCAATAGCTAGGTTATGCCAAATCTCATCATGGAGATTTGATCAATCCACATACATCAATAGGCAATTTAGGAGTTGGGAAAGGGTCAATTTTGACACATCAATTGGCACCAATTCCCCCAAGGGATCACAAGTTTGCTCACTTAATTAGGATTTTACTTTCATTTTTCGTATTTTGTTCTTCATCTTCCTAGTTTAAGTTTTAGTTAATGGATTTCATGGGGAATCCTTCATTCTTGCTTGCATATGATCTAACATCTTGATTTGTGAGTTGTTTTTTGTGCAATCGTAGGTTTAGGGGTTCATATTTTGGTGCTAGAAGGAGGGCTTGAGCAATTTTTAATCACGTTTTCTTAAAAAATTCTGCATTTTTCCTCATTTTCTTTTGCAGGTTACAGGCATGCGGCTCTATATTGTGTCGCATTTGTAGGCGTGGCGCTAGATCGCACTGTTGATAACCCAAACTGTGCCACATTTTCTTTTTGCGTCAGGATTTTCAAAACTTCAAACTCCGTCGAAGATCCGCATTTCCAAACTTAGTCGCGCTCGGTCTCGTGGCTCTATATTGCACCGCATTTCCAGGCGCGGTGCTATATCGCACCGCATTTTTTTCCAAACCATGCCGCACCTGCTTTCCTACTCAAAAATTTTCAAAAATCTCAAACTCAGACGCAAAGTTCAGGTCACAAACTACGTCGCCTACAAAACTCCCTTGCACCTTCACTCTTTGTTTCTGCAAAGTGTCACACCCAGTCAAACATGCGGAACTATATAGCATCGCTTCTATTCCAAACTGCATTGCACCCACTAATTGCGCTGCGAAAAATAGTGAGAATTCAAATTTTAATATGTGCCTTTTGAATTTTTAGATATTGACCTGTTTGTTGTTTTTGTGCTCTCTAGTTTTTGTCATTTTGCAGGTTAGAACAAGGGAAAAAGAGAAATAGGAGGTTTATCATGGCATCATTTTCGTCACACATAAAGTGTTTTTAAACACTATAGTGTTGTTTAAAACTTTTAGAGGATCTTTAATTCTGTTTACAAGGAATTTGTTTACTTTCATGCCTTAGAAAACACTAATTTTTCTTTTGGGTTTTAAAAAGAACAAACAAATTTATTTTTTCAAAAGTTTGCAAAAAGGCTTAAAAAGAACCTAGGAAACAATCTACTAGATTTGGTTTAAGGTTTAAAAATTGAACAAGGCAACTCTCACACTTCAAATTTGGTGCTTTAAAAAGAACTCATTTTCTACTTTGAGGATTAAAATGAACATGTGTATTTTGATGTTTTGTAATCCTCTTCACAGAGTAATATCATCTAAAAGACGTATGTGCTTCTCTCGTGCCTCACGACGATCTTGAGAATCAAAATTCTTTTTGTGATGTTAATTTGTCAAAAGGATTACCTCCACACTTCATTTTAGGTTTGAAATTGAACAAAAAATCTTGCGAGTGTGAGTAGGCTTATTGCGTGTGTTCTCCCTTTGTTTCTAAACAAAGGTTGATCAAAATACGAATATTTTTACTCGCTTTTGTTTATCTTAGCAGGCCTACCTTGTGGGAAAAATTACTCACCCAAGGGAACTACCCAGCGAGTAACACACTAAGGACAATTTTTTTTTCAGCCGAGATATAAAAGTGGGTACTGGAACAAAATCTAGTATCACGGGGTTGGCTCCAATGAGAAGGGCAACAATGGTCTCTCACCGCATTGGTCAATCTCCATGAACAGAAAGACCAAATTAAAACCCTTGTTTAGAAAAGGCCAAATCTTTATCTATTTTGTTGGTGCAAAAGGTCATGTCCTTTGAAGCCGCCCCACGTTATACATGCGGTTCTGTTGTAGAGATGAAAATTATGCCATGGGAGATTCATGGGTACTGTTTGGTCAAGCATCTAGTCATCTGCACTGAATATGCGCAGCTGGATTCGTCCAAGTGGGAACCCAACAAAATATTGTCTCTTCATCCTAGGGTTGTACATGTGCTTGGAATTAAAAAATACATTGTTTGGTCCTCAAAACAATTAAAAAAAAAATTCACAAAGAGCTCTGAATTTCAAACCCCTTGGAGGAAACAAATATCCTTTGACAAATCTAAGTTCTCTTGCTTTCCCTAGCGATCATATCCTTAGAGGTTTCTAACTACTTGGGTTTAATCATCATTTGTTTTCACTAAGGTCAACCTAGGAAACTTTTTCCCTAATTTCTTTGATTTCCACATAATGGACCTTGTGGAATGAAAAGGAAAGTAGGACATTAGACATGCAGTTTGAACAATAATCAACAAAGTGCTTTTGGTAAAAATAATTCACTAAGGAAAGATAAAAGATAAATTGGACCTCACATGTGTTGTCTCAAACGATTTCCCAAAAATTCAAAATCCCAAAACCAAGATTCAAAAGGATTAGTCTAAAAGCTCGAGAAAAACATCTTGAAATGCTCCTTGAAGTTAGAGAAAGATTGGTGTATAATTTCTATAAGAAGGCTTCAAGGAATAACCCAAGTTTGTATGCATTTTATTATCAACAAAATCCTGAGCTTTTTGAAAGGTTTGCTTTCCTCACATAGGAAGTATAGCATGTTCTTCAATACCAAGGTTTTGTAAAAAATATTCATGTCTAGGTCAAAGTCTAGGATCAAATTCTTCACTCTCATCCATCTCTCCGTCAATCAAATTTCATCCCACCAAACAAACTTTTGGGAACTTTAGAAAAATCATTCATGCTAAACTTAAAGGCTAAATCAGCATCACTCTATTTGTCTTAACACACTTAGACAATCCATTCTCTTGTGCAAGTTTTCCCTAGGATAACACAACTTCCTAGGGTTTACAAGTTCACTACCATCTTATTTGACTTAATACACCTAGTCAAACTATCAAAATAAATCCAAGCCCTAAAGTTTAGCATTACCCCTAAAAAGTTCTTCAAAATTTTCACTCATTCACTTCATCCATTTATCTCATCATCATCACCACCCTTTTTGATCCTTTGACTCTCCTAGTTCTTCTCTTTTGGGCCTAAAGATTAAGATCAAACGCTCCCTATTTTATGGTCCAAACAATATCACAACACAAGAGGAACATGGAAAACACCAAAGAAATATCAACTTCTAGTGACTTAGGTCAAGTAACAACCAAAGTAAACCTTGCAGAATCAAGAAATCCCCCAAGAAGCTCTCCTCTACCATCACAAAATCCTCGAGAGTGTTAGATTCTGCGAGAAGCGAGAACCGAGCCAAGATCTGATGTCGGTCGTAGATCACATGCAACTTCACCGAACAGATGATCGAAGATCAAAATAGCAGAATGAAGAGAAATCTGAAATGAGAGAAAAATATAGACAAGATAAGAGAATTTGCATAATACTTCTCAATACTCCCACGAACAATCACCGAACTAGTTGAACTAGTGAAGGTGAGAGGAGAGTGCTCAATATATAGAAATATAAGGGCAAATACATCCAAGCGGTGCATTAACTCCTACACCCATAAAAGGTGGGAGGTTATCACCTACTTGGTAAATGACAAAACATGTGGCATAACCTCCTTAGGTGAAGACAAAGAGGATGTGGCACATAAAGCCAAAAGAGGGTGAGAAACCCAACTACCCCATAACCTACCTAGGTAAAAACAAAATAGTGGTTATGAGAGGTGGCACAACAAGCCAAAAGAGGATGTGTAACTCAACTACCCATGTGTGGGGAGAGAGTGACATATGTAGCTGATGTATTTCGCCATGTGTCCTCATATTAACCACACCTAATAAACCTAAGCAAGCTTAAATAATATGTGTAGGAAAAAATAAATACCCCTAACATAAGGAAAATAAAAAACCTACACTAATAGAGAGGAAAGCTATGAAGAGGAAATCACAAATGAGGACTTGGGAATGACACAATAAAAAATGCTAGAAATGGTTCAAAATCCAAATAATCATAAAATTGTCAATGCCATGTTTAAATACTTACGCACATTAACGAAAGGATGGGTCCAGTTCCCTTTTGACCTTGACATAGGCACTAGTATGGATAGGCCTCTTACAAACACATACCCAATGTCAACTCTAAATATCACTCAAGAAATGTCTCAAACCATATCGACAATTTCATCAACCTCAGCAATTGTAAACAAGGGAAGTGCAATGTTTCATGATATACAAAAGCATCGCCTTGTAAACAACAAAGAGGTAAATGTCAGCACCATACCTGATAACTTTGTCCCACTAAATCCATCACACCTATACGTTCCACTCACCTTCCATAATCACGCATATTCATCATCATTCCATGCAACATTGGATTATCCGTTAAACATAGAAACTTCTCTATCACAAGGAAAAGGTGGTTTGTTTGGAACAGCAGGATTCATTGACCTGTTCTCCTTCTAGAGGAGCATACCATCTTTTCCTCCATTACCGCTCACATTTGTATCACCTCTTGGATTGGGTCTTCCCCCCCTACCCATCGCTAGTTTCTCAAATCCAGGCAATCCGATCATCACATTGAATCCTCTCCTTTTTTCGGTAGCATCACAACAACAAGTGGCAACCACTCAAGCCACAATGGTCAATACATCAACCAGTCCTCAAATCTCTCAAAACATACCTTCTCAAGGACCAAGCATATCAACCGCACCTCCAACAACCCAAATCCCAACCACTAACACAACCCTTTCACCCGTCACAATGGTCAAAACCATCCCCAATCCACCGCCAATCCCACCAAAATCTAACATAATGAATTCATTCATCACCATGATCCAAGCCATCTAAAAAGCCAATCATCAGAGGGTACTTAAACAAAACCAACAAATTGCATAGCAGGCTGCTCAGCAAGTGCAAGCACAACTAGTTGCACAAGTCTAGCAAGCCACACAAGTAGCCTAACAAGCACAAGCTCAAACTCAAGACCAGCCCTAGGCTCAATAGGTGCAAGCACAATACTGAGCGCAACTGCAAGCAATTTATTAGCAAGCATACCAACAAGCCCTACAAGATTTTCAGGCACAACAACAAGCTAAACAATAAGCATTGTTGGCACAACAATAGCTAGACTAATAACAAGATTTGTTGGTGCAACAAAAGCTTGACCAACAATAAGCTTTGTTGGTGCAACAGAAGCTAGACCAACAATAGGCTTTATGGGAATAACAACAGATGGACCAACAACAAGCTTTGTTGGAACAACAACAACAGGCGTTGTTGACACAAATGCAAGCATATCAGCAAGCCTTGAACGCACAGCAGAGCTTGCAACAAAATCCCACCAGTACCCCTCCCACCAATCAAACACCCCAAACACCTCAAAACACATGCATCCCACCCCTTGATCTAAAAAATAATATTATAGCACAAATTAAGCTACTCTCATAGCAAGTGTTGGACCTCCAATGAGGGAAAACAACCAGAACACCAGGGAATTTCTGCCCCTATCCCTTTGATAGAAGTCTCACCATGGTACCGTTCCCAAAGGGATTCAAGATCCCCAAATTTGATAACTATAATGGAACGGGAAAACCTGTAAATCACGTAAGGGAATTTCAAGTACATTCCATGGAGGTCGCATACAATGACACATATCTAATGCGACTTTTCCCTCGAAGTTTGACTGGTCTTGCCATGGAATGGTTTTCTCGCCTACCCATAGGCATTAAAACATTCCAGGAAACTGTGGAAGCATTCCTTAAAAACTATGCTTTCAACATGGGTGCAAATGTTAGTTTGGAAGAACTATCAATGCTCAAACAGATAAAAGGAGAGTTATTTGCATCCTTCTTACAAATATGGCAATCCAAGGCCAATCAGAGCAAGTGGACCATGCTAGAAGAACAACAAGTTTGCATAATCATATCGAATCTAGATGAAAACTTGGCATTCTACTTAAAAATACAATGCATCACATTGTATGATCAATTGATCCCAAAGGCGCTCAACATCGAAAGAGCCCTTACTGCATGAGGAGGCACATCAACATTTACTCCACCACAAGATAACCGCCCGTCCAACAATTATAACAATAAACCTCGAACATGGTCAAGGAAAAAAAATATCACAAACGACGACATGGTTGATGCTAAAGTGGTCATAAATGCTCCTAAATAGAATATCCAAAATCATCACCAGCCACAAAATCATAATCACAATAATGTGCAAACTAGTACATTAGTAGCACAACAACAACCACTCCCTACCAACCAAATCAATAACTTGGGCAATGAAGGAGGGCCACCTCCCCCAGGAAAATATCCTCCCAAGCGGAAGTTCATAGTTCTTGGAGAATCAATTGAATCCATAATGAAGAAGTTGGTCAAGGAAAGCCCTATCAAAGTCTCCAACTCTTTGCAATATGTGAAACCCATGACCAAACCACCATGGTACAATGAAAAACTCCTTTGTGACTTTCACAAGATCAAGGGACATACAACTGCAAATTGCATGAGGCTAAAGAATATCATCCAAGACCTCATCGAGGACAAGATCATAAACATTGAACAACCAACTGGAAACCACAACCTCAAAATATACACAAATCCGATGCCAAATCATATTCAAGGAAATAGCCAAGGGAACAACAAAGGAAAGAAAAAATATGCTAGTGCTAACCTAGTATATGAAGAGATAGTCGCATGTGTAGATGAAATAATCATGGTTATTAATGTCAAAGGAGCCAACACCGACTATGGAGTCACCACACGTGGTAGCAAGGTCACCATTGTTGGGGCACCACAACCATCTATGACCCCAATTTCAAATACAAAATTCATCCCCTATGACTATAGTGTCATCGACCAACTGAAGAGAACCCCTGCACAGATCTCCATCATGGAACTGTTAAAAAAAATTGTTGCCAATAGGAAAATTCTTGATGAAGCATTAGCAGCATCCACCATCTTCACCACCCTTGACATAGAACAGTTCCAGGCTATGGTTAGTAATATCATCACAAAAAATATCCTTACATTCTTCGATCAGGATTCCCCCCCCCCCCCAGCCATCTCATAATCATGCACTTCATCTGCAAGTGTTGATTCACAAAAAGAAAGTTAAAAGGGTCATGGTGGATGGAGGTGCAGGCCTTAACATTTTCTCTCTCAAACTTATAAAGAACTTGGGATTTTCTAAGGATTCCATTAACAAGAACAAAATCATTACTATAATAGCATATGATGATCAAGAAAGAGTGTCTCAGGGCATTATTAAAATCCCAATCCAAGTGGGACCAACAACCATGGAAACTACCTATCAGGTCCTTGACCTCAACTTACCATATAACATCCTCCTAGGATGTCCATGGATCCACGAAATGAAGGCAATGGCCTCAACATATCATCAATGCATCAAATTATTGTACTAAAATGAGGAGGTCACTATACACGAGGATCTCGAACCATTCGCCTACTGCAAAAACTTGGAAGCCAAGATTTATAAAATCCCCCAAGTTCCAAAAAATGATGAAGGCCCATCTACTACATACATCGACCCATCTAACCTCCCCTCCACTTCTACGATAGAGACAATCACCATCCCTGATATATTTGACATAAAACTCATGATCCAGGACAACGGATGTGGAGACTATAGAATGAAGAAGAGTGCATTTTTTGTAGGAGAGTTACCACAATCTCCTAGGTCACATGGGCAACCTCGATCAACCGAAACACCCATCCACACCCTTAGGGAAGACCCCTCTGGATTCCGCCATTGGGGAGACCTAAGTCAGGAAAATGTTGGTGAGGAAGATATTTCAAGCACGATATACCATGATGCAGAACCCACACCCACATTACCTATGGATGAAGCCAATAGAGGGATACAAATAATGCTTGGTATGGGCTACAATAGAAACGAAAGCCTTGGAAGGAATAGTGATGGACAGTTGGAGCCCATTGTTGAAGAAAGAAGAATGAGGAACCTTGGCCTCAGATGTACTCCCCCGAGTATAACCATACGTGGCAGAGGTACTCTGAGTAGGGAATTCAGGTCCTCTCCTCAAGTATTGACAACCACCCTTAGACCACCTGTATGCATAGGTATCCCACTTGACAATTCCACTTTTGATGTAGCTGATGTTTGCACCAGTAGTGACATTATGATACCATAGCAGGCCTTCCCATGCTCTTTGACGATTCCTCCTTACTAATGATTAGTACCTCACTTGCTGATTCAAACCAATAAACCCACAAAATCAACTTAGTATACCCTCAACTCATCGATCATGACCAATCAGGACCACCAATTCTAGACTCATTCAAAAATGATGAGGCTCTCTCAAAATTCATGGGACTAAGGGATGTAGTTCCATGTAGGGATCACAAGGCGGGTTTCAACTTAACATTAGATATTCAAGCATATTATAAGGAGATGATTGAGTCCTTCAGTCACAAAATAAAAATAACGAGAATAAGCTCAGAGTTATTGAGTGAAAACCACACTGTGGCACTCTCTAACCACAAAACAGTAAAAATAAAGGATGCATCCAATGGTGAAAACCTCTTTGAGGCATCGAAGGATGAAGGATTCAATCTCCCCCCTACTGCACTCCATCAAGAAAAATCAGCAGTCCTCGCAGAGCAGTGTAATCTTGTCAACCTGAGAACAAAGACAAAACCACAAATCACTTTCTATGTTGAGTCGGTCCAGATAGAAGAACAAGAACTACTAGCAGCATTTCTAAAGGAAAGGAAGGTAAATTTTGCATGGACCTATGTTGACATGTCAGGTCTGGATCCAGAAGTTGTGGTTCATCATTTGGCTGTTTACCCTGGAGCGAAGCCAATAAGATAAAAATTAAGAAAAATGCATCCCCAAATAGCCTTGCTAGTCAAGGTAGAATTACAGAAGCTCCTAGATGTTGGATTCATACGCCCGATTGACTATCCAGAATGGGTATCCAATCTTGTACCAATTTCAAAACCAAATGGGGGCATCCATATCTGCACAGACTTTAGAGACCTCAACAAGGCATGTCCTAAGAATGATTTTCCACTACCTAACATTGATATGATAGTGGACATAACAGCCCAACATGAGATGTTATCCCTGATGGATAGCTTCTCGGGGTATAACCAGAGAATGATTGCAAAATAAGATCAACATAAGATAGCATGTACATGTCCATGGGGCACCTAGTGCTGAAATATGATGTCCTTTGGGCTAAAAAATGTAGGGGCTACATATCAAAGGTCCATGACACTAGTCTTCCATGACATGATACACAAAACCATCGAATATTATGTGGATGACATACTGGAAAAATCAAAGAGGAGACAAAACCACATAACAACCCTAAGTGACATCTTCGACGAATTGGAAAAGTACAAGGTTAGGCTCAACCCCAAAAAATGTGTCTTTGGGGTACAATTAGGTAAAATTTTGGGATACATAGTATCGATGAGGGGAATAGAGATGGATCCCACAAAGGTAAAGTCAATCCTCAATATGGAAGCTCCAAGGACATTGAAACAACTTAGAGGATTACAAGGTAGACTCCAGTCCATTCGGAGGTTTATAACGCAACTGGAAGACAAACAGATTGCATATTCACAGCTACTCCACAAGGGAGTAGCATACAAGTGGGATAAAAAATGCGAACAATAATTTAGCAAAATTAAAGAATATATGCTCACACCACTAGTATTAATGCCACCGATTGCAGGAAAACCACTAATCTTATAAATCTCAGCAACAGCAGTAGCTTTGGGTGCTCTTTTAGCTCAACACGATGAAAATGGGACAGAAAGGGCCATCTATTATATCAACAGAACAATGGTTGGCCATGAGTTAAACTACTCATTCATTGAAAAGGCCTGTCTAGCAGTAGTGTTTGCTTCACAAAAAAATTGCATTACATGCTGGCACACAAAATCAAACTCATCGCCAAGATAGATCCCTTAAAGTATCTACTGTCAAAAGCTATGTTCATAGGAAGTATGGCTAAGTGGGTCATGATACTATCATAGTATGGCATTGAATATGTGGAGTGAAAGGAAATAAAAGGACAAGTCATTGCAGACCAACTGGTAGAAGCTCCCATCTATGTAGAGAATCCACTCATATCAGAATTTTCAAAGGAGTCCATATTTAATACCATCTTAGTTGATCACTGGAAACTCTACTTCAATGGTTCCCACACACATGGATTAAGATCCGGTATTTTCTTCATCACCCCATAGGGGGATTACATACCAAGATCTTACAAATTGACATTCCCTTGTACCAACAACATTGTAGAGTACGAGGCTTTAACCATAGGTCTCAAAATTGCAGCACAGTGGTGAATCATGGCATTAAAGGTGTATGGAGATTCACAACTTATTATCAACCAATTCAACGGCGAATACCAAACTAAGGATGATAAGCTCACACCATACAAGCAGTTAGTAGGAAGCCTCAAATAATATTTTATTGATATCACCTTTGAGCAGATATCAAGGGCTAACAATAGAGTAGTTGATGTCATGGCAACCATTGGATCCTTACTGGATATCCCTCGCAATGTCTCAAAACATGAATACTTGATAGAGAAGCTTCTCGTACCCACTTTCGAGGTACCAGAGTCAGAATATGTGCGTGAAATCATTGGTCCCAATGATCTTTGGTATCATGACATTTACACCTACCTGAGACTAGGAGTCCTCTCAGTCGATATTACCCTGACCTCAAACGAACCTTTGGTCAAAAGGTCCTCACATTTTGTCATCCTAGGGGAAACCCTCTTTCGTAGAAGTATTGATGGAACCCTATTGCATTGCTTAAAACCTAAGGAAGCCCTGACTAATCTGACTGAGGTACATGATGGAACTTGTGGTTCACACTCCAGCGGTATGACCTTGGCCAAGAATTTACTAAGAACCGGATACTATTGATCGATAATGGAAAGAGAGGCACATGACTTTGTCATAAGGTGTCTACAGTGCCAGCAACATGGAGACCTTATTCATGCACCAACTCAGGAGCTCCATCCTATTCTTACACCATGGCCCTTTTCACAATGGGGGCTCGATCTCATAATCAAAATCACACCCACCTCATCCAATGGCCACAAGTTCATCATCACCGCCATAGAGTATTTCACAAAGTGGGTTGAAACAATTCTCATGACCTACATCACCGGAAAGCAGATATTTTCATCCTGAACTATCTCATTTACTGATATGGTGTTCCCCAATCCATTATCTTTGATAATGGGACACCTTTCAAGAATCAGGATGTTTGTGACTTATGCGAAAAACTCAAAATCCAACATCACTTTTCCAATCAGTAATACCCGCAAGGTAGAAGCCAAGCAGAAGCTACCAACAAAACCATTCTGAAAATCCTTAAGAAAACAATCAATGACTCTGGTCATGACTAGCATTTGTAGCTAAATCCTGCCTTATGGGCCTACTCCACTAGCATCCACACGCCAACAGGCACCACCCCATTTTCCCTGGTCTATGGATCAGAATTCATCCTCCTAATCGAGATTGAGCTCTCGTCACTGAGAATATCATTGCAAAACCTAATCACAAATGAATAATACGGGGTCTCACGCCTGAATGAATTGGATCTACTAGATGAATAGAGCATGGATGCCCTCAACCATCTATAGGTCTATCAGAATCATTGAAACACAACTACAACAAGAAGATTAGGCAACGCACCTTCCAAGTTGACAAACTTGTGCTAAAAGAAAACCAAAGGAATGTGTCTAATCCAGAGAGAAAAGGTAAATTTGAGCCCAACTGGTTGGGAACTTTCATCATCACAGCCAGTTATAAATCAAGAGCATATCAATTAGAAACACCAGAAGGCGAGCCTCTGTAGGAGCCTCTGAACATCTCCCATCTCAAAAAAATTTATGCCTAAGAACTTGCAAGGTATATAACCAAAAATACAAACAAAAAATTAGAAAAATGTCTTGAAAAAATGGTTATCTTGATGAAAACCTGGCAAATAGGCATCTTGGTCAAAACTAAAAATACAAAAATACAAAAAAAAAAAAGGATTGAGAACAGTAAAGAAAAAAATTGTCCTCTAGTGAAAACCACTTTGGTGGCACTTTGGACAAGTACCTTGCTGAAAACCTGGAAAACAGGTGTCAAGTGTAAATAAAGCACTCCCCATCCACCAGGATCTGTATGACTCACTTATCCATTCCATCACATTTCATTAATCTTCCATCCACCCATTCGCTCGCATCCATACCATAGCCTGAGTTGATACCCATATCATATTCCTAAGGTCAGTTTGTCTTGCCTTTATCGAAGTAGTCTATCGCTTAACATTGGGGGCATGTCCTTGAAACTGGAACTTGATCGGATTTGTGTATATTTTTTGTGCTCTTCCCAAGACATCAAAAAAATCCAAAAACATTCAAAAAATCCATCAAAAATTCAAAAACATCCAAATCATTCAAAATCCAAAACATGTCAAAATCCAAAAAATCAAAAACACAAAGTCAACATCCGAACTATGTCATCTCTGAGCTTGAACGTAGGCAAGGTTGATCTTTGATCATCCCCTGAGATAGTTTAGGTTAGTCCTTAGGCATCCGTCGCGATAAAATGGCAATCCATTTTCCTATCTATCTCATCATTAAGTCAAGTATGTCGTCAGTCAAACTACGTGGTCTCTATGTGTATAACGTAGCCAAGGCTAATCTATGGATCAGCTTCCGAGACCCCTAGGATAGGTCTTTTAGTTATTCCTTTCATCATAAATCTCAAAAATACCAAAAACATTTCAAAATACCAAAACAACCTCAAAATATCTGAAAAATCAAAAATGGTGCATCCATCTCATCTCACTTTCACCCACGATAATCATCACTTATAATAAAATCAATCATCACCGTCACCCTTTGGTGAGTCAATCAGAAGCAAGTGTAGCAGGTTCATAAGTGAACAACCTAATCATCAGAGTCTCAAAATTCTAAGTCAGTAAGCAAGCAAGTTAATCAAATCGAAATATCAATAGCTTGTCATCTAATCAGTCCCATCAAAACCCTGATCACAACATGTCCTAGGATGAAACTTTCCCATGATGGAAATAAGCATCAGGTATCTCATATTAGTTTATTCTTGGCTAGCAATATGAAGAACATTAGCTTGTTTGGTTTGGTTTATTTGGTCTTTTATTGGCTTATCTTATTTTGTGCTCATTCCAAGAACCTCTTGATGATGCCTAAACAAAACAAGTTTAGAGAGAAAGGAATGGGTCAAAGATCATTGTCTCTTTTATCTACTATGCTTGTGGGATACACTTGTAAAATAAATTAGTCATATGTACCTTGTTTGGTTTGTAGAGAGGATGTTTTAGATATCTTGTTGACCACATAGGAAAGCTTGTTTTCCTATGTTTTGGCCCGAGATGTTTAGAATGTCTGAACTACATCTTGAATGAAGTATGCATGCTAAGTGTGAAAAAGAATACTCCTATTTGATTTTAAAGTCAAATTCCATCACACTAGGTACCACACCATCCTAGTTCTTTATACCTTGATGCATCGTACCTAGGTGTGCTATCAAACATAATGTAATTGACCCTTTGAAAATCCCAACTCCTAGTATGCAAAACACCATCATTCTAACTAACTCATTGTTTACAAGTTCTTCTATCTTCTTTCCATACAAACATGGTATCATGACAATAATCGAAACATCACCAATGCATAAAATTTGCATCCACCAGATCATTAGAATAAAAATCATATTGTATCATATCATTGTCTTAAGTTATGAGGAATAATATAAATTTGTTATTCTAAGCATCTTAAGAAATCATTACATCATACATAATCATTAGTATCTATTACCATTTGTACATCAATACGCCATTATTAGCATACATTACATTCATAGGATCATCATTAAAAATGCATGAAAAAGATACAAAGAGAAATACATCCATTAGAAACATACATCATATCGCATAAGCATAAGAAATAGGAACATCTCTTAGCATATAGGAAATTAAGAAATGCATATTATACTTTGAAAAACATTTCATAAAGGTGAATCATCTCATATATATCATTAAAAATATATTGTCATGATACAAAATCAGATCAAGTGTACATCAAAATACATGGTACAATAGGGGCAATAATGCAGCCCGTGAATCAAAAATAGAAAATTGTTTGTGATCAAGGGCTAGCCCTGCTGGCTATTTCCCTCTCCCACCTGCATGTCACTGTGGTCCTCTAGCGGCCTCATCCCTGTTTGCTGAGAGAAGTCTGGCACTTGGTCTACTGTTGGCACTACCTGTCTGTAATGTTTCTGATAGCACTCAACCTCCCTAACTACCTCTTTGAATGCCTACAAAGTAACTAATCGGCCCTGGGATGAGGAAGTTGTGCTCTCTAGCTACCTCCGCCAACCAATCTCCTGATCCCTCTCAGATCTTGTCTGGTCCCTCTCGGTGATAACTACCACAACATGCTGTCTAGCCTAATCCTGCTCTGTCGCCAACACCTGAATCTAACCCTGCAATTGTTGGATCGGTGCATCTCTATGGTCTTGCTGTGATGTTGGTTATTGTTGCGGGACTGATCTTAGTTGACCATCATACTCCCCTACTCAGGGAGGTGACTGTTGTGTTGGATCCCTACGAGGTGTCTGATGAGGAGGTGGTCCACCTCCTCCTTTACCCTATCCTCTTCCTTTTCCATCCATCCTACCTCTAGGTCTCCATCGTGGGAGTATTGTACAAGGAACTATCAATCTCAGGGGAGGCCTGAACCAAGCTATGTATGCTGGAGTAACCCCTGCATTTGTTGGCCCTTGATCATATGGCCATGGTCGGTCCAACAACTATCTGAAACAGGAAACTTCCTCATCTGACACAATGGGTTGGCCCCATGTTGTCTCTCTAGTCATATAGGAAAAGATTGCCACGTACTAGTCGTCGGGCCTATCCTACATCTCTCCAAACTGTCGGGCCACCCTGTCTGGAAGATATCTCTCAATCATGGTGTGCTCTCGGCCCTGCATCCATCTATCCTGATGGGCATAGAACAATTGTTGAACATCATCGTACCATGGGCCAATGCCCATCCAAGGCCTCTAGATGAACTCCCTCATCTCATCGAGAACTCATCGCCAATGTGCAAGACAACCTGTGCCAGTGTGGGTAAAGTGGATATGTGCCCCGTTGTACCGCCAAAAAATAGGATCATCAGTCTCAAGAATAACTGGTGTGACATCTGGGCGAAGCATTGGGATCCGTTCCCATGCCTAGACATGTAAAAGAGTAACTCCAGCCCCGAGGGACCTGCTATCTAGGTATGCAAACTCATGAAGATCCCCATATAAAGAGGACAGAAATACTGGTTCCCAAGCAAAGCACTCCCTACAGTGGACCATCTGCTCCCATGCCAGTCCCCAGCCTGTACTAAAGTATTGGCCCTACCAATCGGGTTCCACAAGGCCTAAAATGATAATAGCAATGATCAACCTATAAATAGGTACACTGCCACGGTATCTCTCCAAGTTGATCTGCCCATCAGAAAAGTGAATCTCATCAAGCTCCATAACACCATAGCAAGCCTCTCTATCGGCATCTGGATCATAGATGACTCTAGCCCCATGGATAGGTAATCAGAGGATGCACTAGACATCCTTGAGGGTAACGTTGTCCTCGTCAATAGGAAGATGGAAAGAAGAAGTCTTTTTGTGCTACCGCTCGGCTAAGGCTGTCATTATGCCTAAGTGCGCCCGAACAGGAGGGACATACGCAACATACCAAAGACAAAGGGAACCAAGCTGCTCCTAAACCAACTCATGAATACCCTGTAATCTATTGACACTATCCATCTATGCTCCCATGAGTGAATTACATCAAGCTCCTCCTATGCAAGGGGATCCATCACGTCAGGGTCTTGTAAAAAGAGAAAAAAATCTGCATCTCGTGCTAAGTTTTCGCATCCAAAACAACAAATGCGATGTTGTTTTCAAATGTGGCCCAGTTTGGAAAAGTCCAAACTACACCGCCGTAGTTGAGTTTGCAAGTTCCTAACCTTCAAATTGCACCGCACAGTCCAATTCTCATATGCGATCGACTTTGGGAGCAAAAACCTAAGTTGCAAACTACGTTGTGCGACATTATTCGCGTATGTAGCAAAGTTTGACTTGAAAACCCTAAATTCCAAACTGAGACGCGAGACACTATTTGCATATGTGGTCCAATACAGGACTGCATAATATCGACAAAGCATTTTCAGCAGCACTATATAGCACCGCTCAACTTAAAATTGATTTTGACCCTATTTAATGCACGTAAAATGAAAAAATTGAAAGTCGGATAGGGGTACATACCACGGGTCCTACGCCAACTGGCCGCTGGTACACTCGTACTCTATCTGACACGTGCCTAGGAAGCTGTTGCTGCACCATTTGGACCAAGACTCAGAGCTCAAGTGTGAAAATTTTCAAAGGGCTAATTGTGCAAATGTGTTGAAAGTGACCTCTCAAGGTCTATTTAAGCTTGAAAATTAGGGTTTTTTGACCTAATTTGGCCTTCTAGCTAGGGTTTTGGTCCCTCGATCCTATTTTTTTCCAACTAAGGGTCATTATGCATCTTCTTTGGCATTTTACCGTGTTTTGTGGCAATTTGGAGCATTTCTAAACCTGTCAGACACCTTGTCCTTTTTTTTCGCGAGATCATCCAAAAAATCAAAATTTTCGTGTGATCTCTCGAGGGGGCAATATACCAACAATATCCTTCCGCTGGGGTAGCAGTAGGGCATCTAAAAAATAAATCGATAAATTTTGAACTTTGATCACAGCAGTTTATTCTTTGAATTAATGCAACAAGTACATTGCTTCAAAGAGGGGCAAAATGTAGACATGGAAAATGTACAATCTGGTTTGGCACACTTGATCTTGATTACTAACGAAATTTCCTCCTAACTCATACTCTCATATTTTCATCATCTTCTATCTCTTAATTTAATAAATCATTATTTATTTGATTAAGTCTTTCTCCTCCATTGATTAAATTAATCAATTTAATTTAATTAACCTTATGTCTTTGTTTAATTAAATAAATCATTTTATTGGATTAAAGTCTCTAAAGTCTTCTTATTAAACTAAATAAATTAAACATTATTTTATTTAATCTAACATTTCCCCTTTTAGTTAAATAAATCAAAATCATTTATTTAATTAATCATTTCCTCTCAATTCTTATTTAAATCAATTCATCAATTTAAGTCAAAATTGTCAAATTAACTAGTCTCTCATTAAATTAATCAAAATCTTGATTAAGTTAATCCCCATCACTAAAATCCTCTAGAGAATGCAACTTGCACATGAAAATAGATTTAATTGATTTATTAAATCTATATTTTCCCTCACATGGCATAAAAAGGGAATATTCCCTCAAGTTTGAATTTGAAATCCAAGTGGACTTAGTCCTTCCAACAAGGCATTTATTTCACCTTACAAGTCCTTTTGCCTTGAGCCAAGTGGCCATTACTCCATTTGACTCTCCATCCACCTTGTCATTTCAACATTTTCAAATTTGAAATTTATGTATTTATGGGCACTTTGATCAAAACTTGCACAACCATCAACCATTCACATGGTGACAAGTGGCATTTGGCCATTGGGTGAAAGTTAGTCCCATATTGACCAAATCTTTCTCTTTCTTCCAAATTCAAATCTATAAATTGGAGGCTTCTCTCCTCATTCAACATCCACAATCTCATGCAAAGTTACTCTCTTGACATTGAGAGCCAATTTTGTGCATTCCATTCCACATGTTCATCATTTTCTCACAATTCAATAGCTAGGTTATGCCAATCTCATCATGGATATTTGATCAATCCACATACATCAACATTGCAATTTAGGAGTAGGGAAAGGGCCAATTTAGACACATTAATTGGCACCAATTCCCCCATGGGATCACAAGTTTGCTCACTTAATTAGGATTTTACTTTCATTTTCATATTTTATTCTTCATATTCCTAGTTTGAGTTTTAGTAAATGGATTTCATGGGGAATCCTTCATTCTTGCTTGCATGTGATCTAGCATCTTGATTTGTTTGTTGTTTTTGTGCAATTTCAGGTTTAGGGGTTCACAAATCCAACGAGTGTTCAAGGGATTTTTATAATGGATAACCATACTAAGCTACTATATTCAGTTCAAGGTTACTTGAAGAGACATTTTTCAAATCTTGGGAAGTAGGAGAGCGTTGGAATATTCCATTCTTCACTATGGATATTTGTAGCATTTTCACGTAGCTCAATTTATAAGTTTTTTTCCTTTTACTATGTACTTAAACCCTAGTCCTTCTGTATTATATATGTATGCATTTAGCTACTATTTCATTCTATTTTTATGTTGACTAGCTACATAGATTATTTCACTTAAGGCTCTTACCTATCCCTTGTATATGTCATTAGTATATCACCCTCTCATTTTTTCAACCTAATATTGCTCACTTATTATTTTACTTACATCATGGTCATATATCAACTTTAATCCCTACTAGAATCCATGTGCTATTTTGGTATAGCAACACTTGACCTCTTCACAATGTAATTTTGAATGTGGTGTCCATATTCAAGGATTTGCTACATGTTATGTTGCCATGTGTCATTAAGCTCTACTTCATACTTTGTATTTATGTGATGTTTTGTCAATTATCATTGAGTTGGTTGCTTCTATTTAGTCTATCAATTTTACTATTTGCACCATTATAGAGTCATTTCTAGAGGCTTGTTTGGATATCATAGGTAATGACATATTATTGTAACATGCATTGTGTGCTAGCCTTTTTTATCATCTATGAACATATAAAATTGGTTCCAAATTGGAAAATACTTTACAATATGGTAGATAAGTGAGGAAATGGTATTGTAGTGCACAAATAATTTATAGCATTTTTTTTACCATGGGTCCCACACTCATAAGTGCATTACACATTAGAAAAATAGATAAGTAAATCCAAGAGAATTCTGGACAAGGAACTATTAGGCCAATTCCCTATTTTTTCTAAAAGGACCAAGCATGCCTAGGGTACTAACAATATTTTTGATAGATTGAAAAGATAGATTTGAGAAAATTAGGGATGCCATTGTTCCTTCAACTAGGTGGGATTTTTTCAAATATTTATTTAGCCATAGTGATAAACCTTAGCCTATGTGCAATATATATAATATCTACCTAGGGAAGATTGTAGTGCCAAAAGTATTTATCAATGTCAATCTCATATTTTTTATTTGTAATAATTATGATCCAAATACTAGACAACTAAAGGATAAGAAAGGAAAGGTAATTTTCACTTTGAACGAGGATTTGCTCAAGAAGGATTTTAACCTTAACCCAATATAAAACCATAAGATTAACTTTGAGGAGTTGTGTCAATAATAAGAGAGATAGAATCATTTATAGGGTCAAATTACTACTGTATCATAGGGAAAAGGATGTGGTATAGAGAAAAATACTTGTTCCTATTGAATAAATTAATTCATTTAGTGTGAAAATATTTGAGGTTTATTTTAGGATGGTATATATATTTATTTTCTGTTATGGGAAATTTTTATAAAATTCAAATACATGTCGCCTTAAATATGATGGTTGTTGATATCCAACATAATAATATTGGCTATTTTATTTTTCTTCCTTCTTAGCTAAGGGAATTCTCAATGAGTCTAGTCCATTGAAAATGGATAGAAGAACACCATATTTTAAATGACCTATTATATCATATGCCACATCTTATTATTCTTGGGGAAATATTTTTGGGATGCTAATTTTAGAGTTACTCATTTTTCATCAGAAGGGAGTCGCATTCTTGTTCAAGGATGGACATAAATATATGACCTACATTACCAAGATTCTAATTATTTCTTGTTTGAGATATATTTTGTGACCAAGATCCTAGGTATGTTGGGATGCAAGAGAGATAGACTGCTTGGTTTATTTACCAATTTTTAAGGCTAAAGAATCTAAATATTGAGGCTTTTATTGAGCATAATTGGGGCGATTGGTTTTATCATGATGATTGCATAATATTAAGAGTATATGGAGCAAAGGTAAAGCTTCAAATTATTTCATTTTGGGTACTAGAGAGTGGCTTTTCTTATAACCATATGAAAAATCAATAATTTAAATTGGATCCACTTAAGGTAGAATAGAAAAGTATCCTTCTTTCCAAAAACTTTAAAGTTTTATAACTTTTAATTTTTTCCAAGGATGGTTTGGATCAAATGGATTCAAAAAAATTAAATACAATATGTAATCATCCAATTGTAAGAGATATGATCCAAACAATTTCATTGATAGATTCAAAAGAAGTGTCGAAAAGTTAGGATTTGAACGTGAGTATGTTGAAAATGAATATTTAATCAATATATTCCAAAAAAGGGAAGAAAGAGAAGTTGAGAACAAAAATTAGGTAAACATCCTCATAGTTAGAGGACAAGGAAGTCTCCAGACAGCAGTTATAAGGGACCATTCTTTAATGTCAAGGATCCAATTTAAAGGATAAAAATTATGCTTGAAAATTTTGATACTTTACTATTAATGCCTCCTAATATTTACCCAAGGCATATCCCCTTGGAATCTATCAATAAAGAATAGGATTTAAATTTTCAAGAAATTGAACAACTAATTATTCTAGCTCCAAGGTTATCTAGTACATAAATAAAGTATAACCAAGTGCTCAAGAAATTGAACTAATTAATCTAGCTCCAAGGTTGTCTATTTAAAATTTATTGAACTATGACCTTATTTAGGTAAGTGAAGAAAATTACCCTGAGGATAGGATAGTAGGAAATCTATTCCTATGCCTAGAAGGTATATTATTATTGCAATTCTATAAGACAAAACCTTTCTAAAATTTGAAGAACGAGAGTAAATGGTGCAAGATGCTAGAGATCTATCTTGTGAAAGTTTTCTCTTAGATGATGATAATTTTAAATTTTGATGAATTAAAGATGTTTTGATCAAGATGAACATGAATCTAGACATGCAAAGGAGAAAGGATTAGATTAAAAAGCAAAAATATTAAAATCAAGAAGATGTTGCTTAAGGCATAAAGAGACAAATTGATATTGATATTTCCAACACAACTATTAAGAAAAGGGTGTTGTATACCTTACACAAGAAATTATTATTTTAATTATATAAAATAATTATTTATTTGTGGTGCATCTTTAGAAGTTTTGTTTATCCACATTAAATATTTAATTGGGTTCACTTGTAAGGTTGTATGTAACATTGGTTAGATATTTTATGTGTGGGTTGTATATGGGATAATATTTAATATTGGGAGAAATTAGTACCAAAAAGTAAATTTTGGGGTCAATGGTGTTTTATAATCATGGTTTTACCTTAAAAACTTGATTTTTTTGTGTGAGCTTGATTCTATAAAATCAAGCACATGTTTAGTGGTTAAGGTTGATTGGTTAGCTAGTTGAGTAGGTTATCATTTGTATTAATTTATCTTATTGATTGTATATGTGAAAGATGGAATGGAATGTGTGGTTACATTCTTAAAAATATGGAGGATGCATTAGAGGAGCTTGATGTTTAATAAATATTAATGGATAATTATTGTGTATTTTTATGTATGATTAATGAATAATAATTGAGTGTGGATGCTTTTGGAGGCTAGGTTTTTCTCTCTTAAGTGTTTTTTTAGGGTATAACTTGTGTAATCTTGAGGTATTTCTTTGATGTTTTAATCATGGTTATTTTTTAAGGTTGTATGTGTGTTTTTCTCTCATGGGGTTATGTAGGAAATGGTTTGATCAACCTATTAATTTTCCTAACAATGACTCTAGAGGAAGGGAGATTATTAGTCAATGAGAGTATTTATTTACTATTTTTTAGATGGGATATTTATTCTTCCATTTATTTGGACACAATAAGAAAGCATGATGTTGAGGATGATATTTTTGAGAGAAAGGATCAGGAAAGGGAACTCTAATTCAACTTAATATTTAGCATGAGGTATCACACATTAGCCATATGAGTCATTTCACATGAATATAACTAGCCTCAATAACCTATAGTATTGGAAAGGTGGAAATTTAATTCTCAAGAGATTGGGAGATACCATTGCACCTTGGGCTGCATCCTTGGTAAATACTATATTTTTAATGAAGTTGCATTAAAGAAGTTAGAAACAAACTATGATAAGCTACAAGGGGAACACACCAAAAAAATTCATGAGTATCATAAGATGAATTCTATTTTGTTGAAATCTACACTTTCAATGAAACAACACAAAAAATCATGATCCTCTCTAACTACCATGTCTAAGTAAGATAGAGATGCCTTAATACTAAGGATAAAATATTTGAAGGAATAATTAGAGAGAGTTCAATCCAAAGGACCTAAATATTTTAATTTATATAATATCATCTTTGACCATAGGGTTTCATGCATATTGCATAAATTTTATGATGAATAAGGATGTTTTGATAGTCTAATAAGAGCTAAGGAGAAGCAGTGTAAGTAGGATTTTGAACACTTGGATCCCTAGAGCATTGGTTTTGAATATAATTTTAGGAAATGTTAAGTATAAACTCAATGATATAGATAATATTGTTAGTACACATGAGGTGTTGGGGCTACTCAATTATTTGCACATATACTAGAGTAGATTAGACTTCATACTCTAGGAATATTTGAGTAATTTTTAGACATTGGAGGAGTGTCAACTATTTTGTGTACTTGATAGTGGAAATGGTATGAAATCATTGGAGTTTTGGAAAGATGAGTTCAATGGTATTTCCCCTACACTAGTCACATAAACAATCTAAGGTGATAAGGTTGATCCAATTTTGTGTAATTTAAAATTAGATAAGTTACTAAGTTTAGATTCATGGCTAGCTAGTTTCATAAAGTAAATAGAGATACCAATAGATGTCAAAATCTTGAATCATCTACATAAGTCAAATAAGATTATTAAATTCCAATGGTATTTTGAGGAAGAATTTACTAGATGGGTTCCCAACTATTTTTAGGCCTAGGCAGTATGATGAGTGATGTGATTAGAAATTGTACATAATACTTTCTTGTAGTGAGCAAGTGTATCTAGCATCAATTTTTGGTGAATGTGATTTCATGGGTTTTTTGAGGTTTTATATCTTTTGAGGGTAATTTATCATCATAAGCCTTTAGTAAGGTGAAATTAAAGGAGTAATCAACACCATGTTTTTATTAAAAAAGGTACACAAAATTTAGAATTGAAGTCATATTCAATTATGCTTTTAGTTAGGATGTTAATTATTTTTGATAAGGATATATAAAATTGTTAAGGATGTTAGTTGATAATTTTGCAGAATTTCCCTTTGGTTGTGGTCTAGAATTAATGGATTTTTCAAGGGTAGAGTTGTGGGGTTCAAGGATTTTGAACTCATTTAGAGGATGAGTGAAACTAGTTTGAAAGTTTTTTTGTGGGAAATAGCTGGGAAATTTACCATTAACCATTTTCCATTGCTTGTGGTGGAGGATTTTTTTCATCTGGCAAGCAATGGGCCACTTTCCCATTGTTCCCTACAATTGACAATTCATCCATATTTTCTATTATAAGATAAATGATGCATCTTTGTTGAACTCCAATCACTCATGGTGTTTCCTTAGCTACCCTTTCATGTTCTATTACCTTTTGAGTAGTGTTTAACCATACATGTAAAAGGGTGAGGGGTTTTCCTATGAAAACTATTAGATTCTAGTTGATACCTTCCAATCATTTATGTAGAGGAGGGGATTTTCTACTCCCATGTCTCTATGACAAAGAAGATTCAGCAGGGAATAAATTTCCCTCAACTATATCAAGACTACCTCAAGATTAACTAAAAGGAAATAGGCTAAAAAGGAAGGGCAAGCTAAACTCTAATTTTTATATTTTTTGATGGAGGTTTTCATTAAATGGGTGAACAGATCATAGAAGTCTCAGACTATAAGTTGATTGTCTCTTAGCCAGAGGATGCTAGCATGTGATTCAGATGATAACACAGCTTGTTGTCATCTCAAAGGTGTGTTGGCATCTCATACGGGTAGAGAACAGAGCCCATAGATTGAGACTCATAGGGTGTGTTAGCAACTTGAGAGTTTTAAACTAACAGTTTAATAGTGAATGAAGAAATGCATGAAATGAAAGAAAACAACAAGAATAATAGTTTAACTTGAAAGATAAACTATCTAATAAAAAATGACAAGTGAAAAGGAGAATAAATTGAACCTACAAAAGGTCCATCCTCTCAAATCTCCTCATGAACAAAGCATACCTACACACATGACAATGAAAAAGTGTTGTGGTTGTATTTTGGAGTTTCCCTTAGTCAAACCCATATTTTGGTGTTTCAACATCCACAAATAGCCGATAGACCATAGTATAGATAAAATGATAAAGAAATGGAAATAGACACAACTTATAGAATGTAAAGGCAAACTAAATTTTATTCTATAAACAATACAATGCAAGTAAACAAATGAGTTACCCTCTTTTCTACGTGCTAGTAGAAGCTGAGAGAGGAAGGAAGAGAGAAAGACAATCATGCCAATAGTACGAAGATTGGAAAACCTAAAATAGAAAATGGTGTAGAAGCAGCAACAATGGTGTAGAATGTAGAATAGGAAGAACAATAATGAAGGTTGAGTGAATAGAAGTGATAGATAGTGAATGAATTTTTGAGAGAGTATGAGATAATCTAGTTCAAAAGTGTTTTTAGGAGGTAAGAAGACATTTTTGGGTAGTCAAGATTCGTAGATGGTGTTATATTTCATAGGGTGGTAGATAATATAACGCCTCCAACCTCCACTGACCTAGGAATCATGTCAAGACAACAGCGCAGTGCACAAACATATGTGTAGCATTCGAGAGTCCCCAACAAAAATTCCCTTCCCGACGCAAAACAACAAAGGCACATGCAAAATACAAGGCAAAGATAGTAGTTTTTTTCATTATCAAGTTTATAAGGCTAAAGTGAGATAATATTATAGGAAATTGCACTAGGTGAAATTTTATGCCATAACATTTTTCCCCCACTTTAGTAAGCATATGTTTCTAGGCATGTGCAAGATAAAGAAGAAAGAGATTGAAGAGAATATATCAAAAACATAGAGGAAACAATCCTTTGATCTGGTATACCTAACATAGGATGGGCTTCATCAGGATATGAAGAGGGAATGGGTCTTCAATCCTACAAAGCCTACCATTATCTCACCGAAATCATGTCAGCTACAGACAAACATGTTAGGTGAAAAATAAAAAAGTGTTAGGCACCATAAAATATTCAAACACAACAAGACACTTTAATTATAAAAAGACACTATTGATAGATATGGCTAACTTGGTTAGAGACCATACGGAAAGAATTTAGGCATGTGTCTACTACAAACTGTGTTGTAAGACAATCGCAGAAAAGACAAGTATAGACAAGTTACCCCTAAGATAGACACCAAGCTATGAGACATCCAAACATCAAGACACAAGGATGTCAAATATCAAAATAAGCCACAAATTATAATACCAAAGAATTCTTTTGAAAAATATTTTCACAAAGGGGTTCTTTCATCGGGGAACCCTTTTCATAAGGCATCAAGACACCAAGGGATCCTTTTGAAAGAACACCCCTTTTCAGAGACCACAAGTGATTTTATCATCGAGGAATCCTTTGGAAAGAATGCTCCTTTTCGAAAGGAAGTATTTAGATTCTTTCGCCAAGGGGGAAAGAATACTCCTTTTTTAAAGGAATTTTTCAGACTCTCTCACCAAGTGATGCAATCAAGACCAGGGAACCTTATCGGGCCACCCAAACTTGCAGCCAATTCAATCCAACTTCTAGAACTCTAAATTTGTGCACATTAATTTAATTAAAACCATAAAGAAATCCACTGAAATAACATTCAAAAACTCATGTAGACGGCAACAAGATTTATGCAAGTCACCTATCTCATATTTAGTCTTCAAAGCTACTAGCAAGCTATAGGAAAGAAACCCAAACTCTTCATTAACATAAATCCATGAATGAATATTTTAAATCTGCTGCAAATTTCTTCATTACTAGCAAAAATCGTGGAAAGACATACATTTAATCCTCCACATAATCTCCATCTGCTACAAAAATCATCTACAAGCAAGATTAAGAACACATATGTGAGATTCCACCACAAACCATCACTTTTTGTCCTTCACTGCTCCTTGATTATCATGAATCTTTTAAAACACCAACATGGGTTTTGTGTGCCTCGTTTTCAGATTTATAGATCATTTTGAAAATCTTGATTTTGTTACCATATGAGAAAGTTATTCCTGATTTACTGAAACTAGGTTTCACAGCCATGACCCAGACAATCTCCTTCTTCCCCAAAATGCCATTCAAACCTCTACCTCCTCCATTTTTGCCTAATACTTCATGCAAATGTCCTCTTTAAAAAAAATTCTAGGAAAATTCATACTTTTTTCCAAAAAATTACCATCTAATTCATCATATGGAAACTCCACTCCCCAAACACCAACATCATGGAAAATATTTTATTCCCAAATCATTATTCTTTGTGGGAGTTACAAAAATAATAATAAAAGAAAAATATATTTCTTTATGTAATGTGAAATTACACCAAATTCCTTCACATTTCATACAAATCGGCATTAACAAATTTGTAGAAATCAATTAATTTCATTTGCATTTCTTCCTTACCTTTTCTTTCTTCATCCTCTTCTTATTCTATGTCAATAAAATTCATTATACCTTGATGTTTTACAGCTTGAAACCTGTTATTTCTGCTCCTAATCATTTTTCCCATTTATCTTTCTTTCACCATTTCATCACAATACAAGTCATCTTTGACATCAACATCAATAAATTTTGCAAAATCATCAAATACCCTTATTTTCTCCTCTTTCCCTACTATTGTATCATCCATTTTAGTATTCTCATATATATTCATATTAACCATGTTATTCTCATGTGGATCAATTTCATTTTTATCATCAAATAGCTCTAAAAATTGAAACTTTACCTCTTTGTCAGTTGCAACTCTTGTTTTGTTTTCTATCAAAGTTATCCACTTCTTTTCAACTGCTGCAATTTGGTCTAGTAATTTATCTTCTTCTTCATTTGTTGTTGCTCCTTAATTTTTCTCATTTGTCTTATTTTCTATGTTTTCTTCTTCAAATTGCTGCCCTAAACTTTTCATTGTTTCAATGTCCTTCATTGAACCAAGCTTTGCTACAACTTCACTTATTTTTACCTCTATAACTTCATTATTACTTACTACATCAATACTATCCTTTTCATCCATTTTCACACACACAAATTCATATACCTCTTTAACATCAATTTTTTTTTCAAAAATATCATAAACATGACTATTTACCTGTGTGTTTTCTTGTTTCTCTACTGCTGCCCAAACTTTTTCTTCTTGAATTTCTACTACAATCTTGTTGTTCTCTTCTTCTACCTTCTCCCTTGCACTCGATGGTGTCATTTTATTCATTATATCTATATATTTCTGAGGACCAATCGCTTCCCTAACTTCACAATCATCATATTCATTTATCTTTTCTTCATGCAAATCAATATTTACTTTGCAAAACTCAAAATAAGGAGATAATACCTTTTGTTTTTTTTGTTGCAGCCTTGTTTCCTGTGCATGCAATTTTATTTTTATTTTCTTTTATATGATCAACAAGATGCACATCTACTTCTACCTCTTTATTTCTCCATTCTTTCATTGTTCCTTTCTTCTTTCCTTGCTTTCTTTCATCTGCATTTGCATGGGTTACCCCCACATAACTTTCTCTCCATACTCTTTCTACCATAGGGTTGCTACACTACACTTCAACATTCTTATTTTCATTGTCCTCTTTGCAAAACCTCTGCTTTTCCTCTTTCTTCTTTTTTTGTCCTCAATTACAACTTCTTTTCATTCTTCATTTCTTGCACACAAATCATTATTTGCAAACTCATTATAAAACAAACAATGTAATTTAACTTTATCTATTTTCTGATTTTCTTCAACTGTAGCCTTTTTTTATTCTCAAGCTTTCCTCATGGGCATCCAATATCACTTCTATCTTTCTCAACTCTTCAAAGAGCTTATTTTCTCTCACTTTTTCCCAATACTCTTCCCAAAACAACATTCTCACAGTTCTTCTAATGACCCATCTTGTCTTCTTCAAAGCCATTTTTAGAGACTCACAATTCCCTTAGCAGTTACAAGTCCTCCTTTCAACAATCTCTCTCACTTCAGGGTATCAACCCTCTGTAGTCACATGTCCTCCCTACAACAAACTCACTTTTTCTTATCCTCTACCCAATAGATGGTTTCCAGAAGACACACCTCTCTCTCGTGCACCTTCTACCCAACCTTAATCTCTACTAGAAAATAGTAGTCACATATCATATTTCATACCTGCAACAAACAAACATTCTCACAACTCTCTCTCTCTCAACTTCACCGCTTCACTCTTCAACACTCTTCACCTACAAGTCCTGGTGCATACTTTGCACTTTCAAGATCTTCTAGCTCTAATTCCATTTGATGCAGTCAATACCAAGGAACCTTATCAGACCACCCAAATATTGCAGCCTATTCAATCCAAATTCTCAAACTCTAAATTTTTGCACATTAATTTAATTAAAACCATAGATAAATCCACTAAAATAACACTCAAAAACTCATGTAGACAACAAAAATATTTATGCAAGTCATATATCTCATATTTAGTCTTAAAATTTATTGGCAAGCTACAAGAAAGAAACCCAAACTCTTTGTTAACATAAATCCATGAATGAATATTTTAAATCTACTGCAAATTTCTTCATTATCAGAAAAAATCATGAAAATACATACATTTAATTCTCCACATAATCTCCATATGCTACAAAAATCATCTACAGGCAAGATTAAGAACACATGTGAAATTCCACCACAAACCCGTCACTTTATGTCCTTCACTACTCCTGATTATCATGAATATTTTAAAACACCAACCTGGGTTTTGTGCATGTCATTCTCATCTTTTTGGATCATTTTGAAAATATCAATTTCATTACCATATGAGAAAGTTATATACCTGATTTACTGAAACTGGGTCTCATAGCCATGACCCAGACAATCTTTTTCTTCCCTAAAATGCCAGTCAAACCTCTACATCCTCCATTTTGGCCTGGTAATTCATTCAAATGGCCTCTTTAATGTTTTTTTCCGAGAAAATTCACACTTTTTTCCAAAATTACCGTCCAATTCATCATGTGGAAACTCCACTCCTTAGACACCAGCATCATGGAAAATATTTTATTCCCAAATCATTTAATTCTTTGTGGGAGTTACAAAAAAAAAAATTTAAAAATACATTTCTCTATGTAATGTGAAATTACACCAAATGCCTTCAAATTTCATCTAAATTAGGAGCCAAAAAAAGTGTAGAAATAAGGGGCCTTTTCAAGGTTTTTGAAAGAGATTAAATTCATGCCTACAAGATAAAAACAAACCCAAAATTGAAAAAGACAAAATTAAATAAATTAATAAAAATTTGTGCAAGATAGCCCGTACACCCAGATGCTCCTACATCACCAAGGGATCTTTTTGAAAGAAAATTTCACCAAGGAATCCTTTTGAAAGAATACCCCTTGTTGAAAATTAAGTAGATATGAGAGCCCCCCCCCCCCTTAGAATGATATGTGTGACACAAAGGATCACATGTCATTCTAAGGAGAGAGGAGAGAGACAAATATGTTGTGGCATGAGATAAATGGCGAGATGTATTTGTGGTATTTTTTCACACACGTGAGGGACAACACATTAAAAACCAATAGGTAGAGACAAGGGGATCTAATAATTTGGGGTCAAAATTGTCCATAGGTATAGATAGATAAATATAATATATGTATGAACTGTCATCAATCCCCAAATGTATCAGAACATGAAGACGAATAAAAAATAAAAATCAAGTCAACATGGAAGAAGGCCTAAATTCCTCCAACGCTTTGCATCATCCCTGGCGTAAAAAAGAAAAGTTTATAATACATAGAAGAATGATGAGACAAATAGAAGAAGTTTATGAAAAATTATCATGCTTGTATCCAAGCACCTACAAGGGTAGCAAGGTTTTTCTAGGAAAGAGCATAAAACAAATACAGTCAAGTACGAGGGAACGCAATCAAGCACACAAATCTAATCTACAGATGTAGAAAAGGTACCACCCTAATTTGATTCCACCAGCAGGTCATCCTACTTCTAATCTAGATTATTATAGTGGGAGGGAGGATGAGCCTAAAGGGGAGGGATACCAAGGGTTGTATCGGTTGACTCTCTTGCAACAAGAGCCAAGGAAGAAGGCCCATCAAGGTCCTCTTCATTGAGATCTTGTGAGACAAGGTCATAAATTTCTCAAAGATCAATGACAGAGTCAGAACGTCCTCCATTGAGTTGAGCATGCACTTAATGAGAGTTCCCTATGTCAACTAAATGGGAGGAGGATAGGACACCTGATAGTCATTTTCAACCTCAAAAAAAGGGGTAGTGAAAAATTCCAAGGACACGGGGGTTTTCTCTATCATGAAGATGACACAAGCCAAAATAGAACTAGACTCCATAGGAGACGAGGATTTATTATGACCTCCGCTCGAAGCAAATTCATCCTCAATATTTTGCTTCAACAAGGGATGCAACATTCCCACAAAAGAAGCGAGGGTGAAAGAAGATAGAGATGGAACCACAGAGGACACCACCTTTGTATTAGGTATATCGACAAGCTACAAAGAAGGAGGAATATCAGGAAGGGAAGTACAGAGGAGAGGCTTCATCGAAGGAGCGATGAACACCTACACCCTTTTGGGGTGATGTTCATTGGGGTCCACTGATGAACCTGGAAGAAGCATGGAGGCAATGGGAACTAAAGCAGAAGACACAATGGGAGAAGAATCCACCAAAAAATGAGTAGATATAGAAAAAATAGACCTTTTATCACTCTAATGCAAACTTGTGTGCTCCTTGGATGGATCCTTTTGTCAATGCTTCTTCTCACACACAAGCCGGTTACATCAACTATGGGCACTTGAAGGTGTAGCCTGAGAAGAAGTTAGGGGCTCCTACTCTACCATAGGAGGGACCTCCACAACTATTTTTTATGGAAGGGGAGACTCCTTAGAAGTAGGAGGAGCAGGAGGAGCAACAAACTGAGAAGAAAAAATAGAAAGAGGAGTCTTGGTATGGGGCCTCTTCCCATGCCCTACCCTAGTGGGAGGTAGAAGGATAGGCAAAGGCCACAAAGGTCTAGACATAGAAGGAACCCCATGGAAAAACTTCCCCCTCCCATATAAGGTGGGATGGGGTACTATGGGGAGAACAAGAAGCTCAAAAACTTGGGGCTTTGACTTCAGTAGCATAGGCACCTTTTCCTTTTCCTGTGGCAGGCATAGGAGCAGGAACAAAGGACACTACCAGGGGCTAAGAACCAGAAGCAAAAAAAATAGAGGAACTAGAAGGAGAAGGCTTGAAGGCGAGAGAAATCATGTCATTCCCCTTCGCAGAGATAGAGGATGAAGCTTGTTGTTGTGCATGCAAGCAAGCCTTCAAAGACATGACATAAGGTGATAAGGGAAACCACCTTTCGATATCAACGCCTAGTCTTATACTTGTGATAAGCTCAATACAAGATATCTCCCCTAGGAAGGAAGGGTACGATTGGGGTGGGCCAAAAATGGTTGAGAGAGAGGCCCCCACATGCTAGTAGTGGTTTATATCCAATGTCTTAGACAACGTACACAATACCCTTGTGAGGATACTTCAAGAATTTTTGGATCAAAGAGGCAACTATATTCATAGAGGCTATCCACAAAATGTGCGACCTTGCTCTAAAAATTTTTGACTCCAGGATCACAACAAATGAAACATCCACAAACTTAAGACCAACTAAAACTGATAAAGAAATAGACCCCATAAGGGAAATATAAAACCCATCATGAGTATAGAGGGTGACCTACGATTCATTATATTTCTCCTTGTGAAATTTTTTAATGAACAAGGCCCCCTTCATGATCACATTCACTCGGCTTGACGAATCAACTAAAACACTAGTCTCAAAAAATCAACTATAACACTAGTCATGATGTTACAAAGAGGGCCCATTGTTTAAGGGTAGATCATGTGAGGTAAATGTAATATCAAGAACCATGCTCACATGCTTTGTAGGATAAATAGGGGTGAATGAGACCATATTCACATACTCAGACGAGACAGGATCAAAAGACAGAGAAGACTGTGTAACCAAGCTAGAAAAATGGGAAGGGAATAGATCTACGTAAATATGTTGTTGGTTGTTAGGATTAGCTACACATTTATTAGATTTTTGTTTCCTTATGTCAAGATGAATGCTCTCATCATCGATGTGATCCTAAATCTTATGATGCATGCAAATGCACTACTCGGTATCATGTCTTTGTACTCAGTGGAACTAACAAAACTATTGTATGTCGAACCATTGTGGATATAGCTTGGAGAGAGGTAGGATTTCTAGTGATGTTATATTTTTATCCTTTAATATATTTTTCAAGATGTTGGAATAGGATTTAGATAAAATTTTAAAAAAATTATCGCGTCCTATACTTTTACCTTTGGGAACAGAGACCATGTTTGTGATGGCCTTGTTCTTTCTTGAATCACCAGAAATCGACACTATTGACTAGTTATCCAAACAAGAGCGCGAGGATGAATCCATGAACTAAGAAATCATCTACTGATACTCACATAATGTTGCACAAAAATGCGTGAATGAAGGGTACTTAATTAGGAAAAAAAAAATTGCATTGATTGTTGCAGGTTCCCAATGAGAACCATTTGGACAACAGAATCGGGCAAGGGGTAAGAAATCTGAGAGAACACAGATTGATAATGAGCAATGAAATTAGTAACCTTTTCATGCTCTCCCTTCTTACCTTGGACGAGATCATCAAATTCCATATTTAGCCTGGAATTGTCTAAGGAACTGATTCACTAGATGAAAAATGAGAAAATAGATTTATTTAATAGCAAACAATACCAATCTAGAGCAGAATCTTTAAGAGAACATGGAAAAAGATTCACCAACAGAACATCATGGTGGAAGAATTAAGTGCACATTGCATTTATATTTGACGCATGAGTCTAAGGGTCTCCATGACCACTATACTTCTCAAACTTAGGAACCTACATCCCTTAAGGGATAGGAGTGCTTAAGATGGTGATAGACAAGGGACTATGGTGAGAGAAAGTTTGGAACATAGGTTGAGATGAATATTTGGCTAGGTTTGCTAGAACTTTGGTTTTTCATTCATCTCATATCTTGTAACAAATCATTTAAGATGGGATCAGCAGATGAAATAGGACCAAATGAACCACCACTAGATCCACTAGCCCCATATCGGTAGAGCCTCCATCACCCGGACCAGTGGGGATACCAATATTACCACTAGAAGTAGAAACATTAGGGGTGGAAAAATTGAATCCAAAAGGTACCTTGTTTACTTTGATAGTGTGGGTATTCTCAAGCATAGAGGTAGTGTTAACAGAAGGACCTATCTCAACCACATACATTGACACTTTGGGCATCAAGACTTCTAATTGTTCTCAGTAACCTCTCGAAGCCAACATCTTGGGTAACACCCAAGTTAGAGTTATAGGCTGGAACATGGGTATCCATAATGTCTTCCATACCTCAAAGAATTTGTACCTCTCTGATCCTTATCCAATATGTTTTTCAATCTATTGACAACAGTAGTTGCTTAGGCAAGACTAAGTTATCTTTTTCCAAATATTTCCCAAATTCCTCAAGCCTCTTTTCTAGGGAAAGGAGTTGCTCTACAAGAACCTCAAGAGTAGCTTCCTCCTCCATAAAATAATTAGAAGGATAAATAGGGGGTAGGAACATGAGTGGAAGCTCCCCCAAAGGGGCTCAAAAATCTAGTAGACAACCTTGAAACTAATTCTTCAAAAGAAGGACTAGTTTGACAAAAATTGACCTTCCTATATTTCATTCTTGTGTGTCGAAGTCTTCTTTTGACAATGATTCTAGATGTTGTAGATTGGGTTGTAAATCCCATAAAAGCTTCACGACACAGTAATCTATAACACACCCAAGATCCAAGGGAAAAAATTTTGACACATAAAAACGAAAAGGAGAAAGTTCATGTTGGGTTCACTAAAATGTAAAAAAGGGGATTTGTTACTCCCATGTCAATAGGACAAAGAAGAGTTAGCAAGGAACAAATTTCCCTCAACTACCTCAAGAATACCTCAAAAACCAAAAGGAATTAGGCTAAAAAGGAAGGGTAAGCTAAGCTCTACTTTTTATGTTTTCTAATGGAGGTTTTTAGGAAACGAGTGAACAAACCATAGAGGTCTCGGATTATAAGTTGAGTGGCTCTCAACCAAAGGAATTTGAGAGGCGGTAGGCATCTCAAATAGATAGACAACATGATTCAAATGAAATTGCAACGTGGTGTTATCTTAGAGGTGGTTGGCATCTTGGACAGATAGAGAACAGAGCTCACAAACTGAAACTCACAAGGCATGTTAACAATCCAAGAGTTTTAAACTTACAATTTAACAATGAATGAAGAAATGAATAAAATGAAAGAAAACAATAATAAGAATACTTTAACTTGAAATATAAACTATCTAATAAAAAAATGATAAGAGAAAAGGAGAATAAATTGAACTTACAGAAGGTCTACCCTCCCGCAAGCTCCTCACGAACAAAATGTACCTATACACATGACAATGAAAAAGTGTTGTGCCTATGTTTTGGGGTTTGACTAATTTTGGTGTTTCCACCTCCATGGATAGCCCATAGACCACAGTATAGAGAAAATGAGAAAGAAATGGAAATAGACACACAACTTATAGAATGCAAAGACAATCTAGATGTTATTTTATAAACAAGACAATGAAAGTAAAAAAATGAGTTACCCTCCTTTGTATGTGCTTGTAGAAGCCAAGAGAGGAAGAAAGAGAGCAATACAATCATGCCAATAGTATGAATCTTGGAAAACCTGTAATAGACAATGGTGTAGAAGCAACAACAATGGTGTAGAATATAGAATGGGAAGAATAAGAATGAAGGTTGAGTGAATAAAAGTAATAGATAGTGAATGAATTGTTTGAGAGATATGCGAGAATCTAGTTCAGAAGTGTTTTTAGGAGGTAAGAATATGTTTTCAGGTGGTCAAGGTTTGCAAGGGGTGTTACAATTCACAATGTGGTAGAGAATGTAACACCTCCAACATCCATTGACCTAGGAATCATGTCAAGAGGGCAGCATGGTATGCAAACGTCTATGCAATGTGTCGGATTCCCAAAAAAAAATTCCCTCACTAATGGAAAATGACAAAGGCACATGTGAAAGGAAAGGTAAAGGTAGTAGATTTTTGCATTTTTAGGTTTAGAAGGCTAAAGTGAGGTAATATTATAGGAAATTGCACTAGGTTCAATTTTACACCATAACAATTTGTTCCTAACTTCTTCTTCCATACCATCAATACTAGTAGTTACAAATAACTAGGTACCATCTTACCTTTTTCCACATTTCCATGTCATTCCATATGTAAAATCTCCTCCTATATAGGAAGTTAGAATTTAATTTATCTCTAACTAATTATTTCAACAACTTACAAGATGTGGAAAACTTCTCACAATGATTTCACATGTTCTCTTCTAAATAGTTTTCTAGTAGGATTATCTTGTAGTTATAAGATGATAAATTTTACCCATCCATGGGGAATTTATTATTATCTCCTTCTATAAAATTATTAGATATTCATCTTATAAAGAGGTTGGAAAATGGAGGGTAAATATTTGTAGTGTACACCATACTTATTTGAAGTAATATATTTTTTTTTCATTTTTCCACCTTTATTTTGATGTTTATCTCTAGTTAAATTATAATATTAATACATGTTTACTTTTATAATCATCTACTTTATCACTATGAGGTAGTGATACATGTCTCAAAGTAACAGAGAATTTATCATGATAGAATGAAGATGGTGTTGGTGTAGGTTTTTATTTTCCTAGTGGAATAATTTATTTTCTCTTAGTCCTAGGTTTTTCCTACACTTTATTTAAACTTTCTTAGGATAATAAAGTGAGATTATTACTAGGAGATAAGTGTGTGGTGTCCCCTTCATTAAAGGGTGGAACCACTTTCCACTTTTGGTGGCATCCTCCACTTTTGGTGATCCATCTCCACTTTTTTTGGTTAATTCCTATTCGTTGGATTTTCCACCTATGTCCTCTCCTAAGTTCTATATAAAATCACTACCTAGATTGTATTTTCATACTCTTGTATCCATTCATGCATCTTTATGTTGTATCTTTTGAACTTGGAAGCTCTTAATGTAATTATGTCACATCGACATTGCATAATTTCGCAAAGTCCTGGTTCGCATTCTTATGTTTTTCTAATTTATGTAACTTTGATTTTCTCTTAAAAATTTCCTTGGGTTATTCAATATATTTCAAATTTATAATATGGTATCAAAGCGTCAATGTTGCAGACTTATTCTTAGATTTGAGGGACCAAATTGGCGTGAAAGATTTATTGGGTACGAGTTGGGGTCTTGAGAGCCTCACCATTGAATCTATGGAATCAAAGAAAGTCAAGATTGGATTTTGTTCCGTAAAACTCTAACATATTTTGTCAGATCTACAAGGGCTTGAAGCTTAGATTTGGAAAACATATTTCTACTAGAGTCATTTTCATTTTTGCTTCAAAAATCTAGCTTCCACTCATTGATTTCCGTGATTCAAGTGGCATTGGAAATCTGATTTTATCCTCTACATAAATCTAAGGTCATTATTTTCATGGAGGCAAATGTGAAAATTCATCAGTGCATGCACTATTTTATTTTTTGTGTGTATTAGGTTTGCATTTTCTCTGCACTTCATTTCAATTCCAAATTATTTTTCAATCAACTGTTGCTTCATAGATTCTAGAGTTGTGCCAATTTGTGAGTTTTCCAGTGTTCCTTGGAATTGGTTCTATTGTTGCTTTATCATGATTCTGAATTGAGTCCTTGAGTGACTCTAATATGGTTTCTAGAAAATAGAAGTATCTTTCCTTGCTTGTCGAATTGAGGATTCTAGTGTTACTCCATAGTTTACTTCTAGTGCTTCTCTTTGTAGCAGGTTATCTCATTATGGGGGGTTGTATGATCTCCCTTATCATCCTTTGTGTGGATAAAGATTGATTGGATTTGTGATGGATATCATTATTGTATTTATCTCTCTTTTGGGGAGGAGATTTGTCCCACTAGATTTTCTCTTTTTCTTTGTTTGTGAGAGATTTCATTTGCATTTGTACATGGGTACCTAACATGGCCTCGTAGTTGGGACCCATCTTTGCATCTTTGTTTCTTTGCATAATAATATTCTCTTCTAATTTGCACTTAAGGGGGGTGTTGATGTGAATAAATGTCGTGTACCTAGTTAATTCACTCACTAGGTAATTAAGGGACATATTCACAAGTTAAGTTTACTTAGGCCCTAAGATTCCTTCTAGAAGGATGAGTTGTCTTTTCTAGAAGGAATATTAGAGCCTAAGTAAACTTAACATGTGAATATGTCCCCTAATTACCTAGTGATGAATTAACTAGGTACAAGATAATTATTCACACCAATAAATGGCATTTACTAAGTCTATATTTCCTTGAATAGGAATTAGTGAATCAAATAATTTCTTCCCAACCCCTCTCACACGTTTTAAGAATAAAATTATTTTGTGATAATTTTATTCTATAATATATAATCATTATTTATGATCATTAGGGGTACAAGGAATATCATAACATTATGAATCTCAAAATTCCTTATTTTACTTGTATGAATTTATTATATCTTTTACATTATGATAAGTCAATTTGAATTTCTATAGAGTCAAGTGTGTTGATAGGGAGACCCCATTATATCTTGTAAAGCCTATACCGTAGGAGAGAAATGTGTATTATCTCATTTTTATTCCATCCTCTCAATAACCTTATGTATATAGATTTATCACTTCTTAGAGGTTATTGGAATTAGGTTGGGAAACCAATATATTGGGGACTTTCTTGGGAAGATGGATACTAAATTCTTGTGTAATTATCAATTTATTATAAACATGAGATTGTAGATAAATGGGTTGTATCATATCTAGTGTTGTTTGGATTTACCCATCCATTTCCTTGTAAAGAGTGACAACTCTATTGTTCTATATTCTTGATATATTTACTATTTTAAATGTGTATGGGAGGAGGTCATTATTTAAAGATGATAAAAAAAGAAGTTGGCTACTAAATTGGGAAAGAAAGATTGTGCCACTTGGAAAGAAAGAAATAAGTAAGCCTTTTACTTCTTCTATAGATCAATTTTAAAATGATATAGAAATTTCTTCAATTAAGGTCAAATGTTTCAGTTATCTTAGTGGTATATTTGTTTATAAAATATTTAAATAATGAAATGAATGTCATAATACAAAATATATGAGACTTGTAGATGGATTTATGAAAGAAAGAGATAGAAGAGAAGAAAAATCTTATATAAATGAATCTTTTATGGGTAAAATAAATGTTAGATGGAATGTTATGTATGATCAACCAAGTATGTCATGTACAAAGGGGGAATAATGCCCCCTTTGATACACAATTAATCTACCTCAAGAAAGTGGATGAAAATATGATCGCTATGTGGAAACTGATGATGGCCAAATAGTGATTAAGAAAAACCATATAAATTAGGATAGAGACATTGTCTAAGATAGGCTAAATTGAAAGATAATTTAGCTAGGATTGAGGCTCAAAAGATAAATTTTGATCTTGAAAATAGGCTTAAAAACTTAGAAATATTGACCATCAAGGTGATAAAGTGATACAAAATCTAGTGGTGGGAGAAAAAATATAAAGAAATAATTTTTTTAAAGTAGAATCTCTTATGAAAGATATAGGTAATTAATTTTTTTGGGATTTGTGGACGTCCAAATCTTGTCCAAAGGAAATTTAGATTTATACTCCCAAAATTTCAAGGAAATAATGTAATTTATAGGGAAGATCATTCATGATAATTCAATAATTTAACTGATGATTATGAAATTGAAGATGAGGATGTGTTAATGAATTTTTTTTTCAATATTTGAGTGAAATCACTAGGGAGTGATACAAGAGCTTAGATAATGGAAGCAGTAATTCTTGGGTGGATTTTTGAAGAGTATTCAAAGATAAGTTTGGTAAAAATAAATAGATTTATTATTAATGAATTCACTAATATTTCTAAGGGTTTAAATGAGTATGTGTTTGCTTTCAATACAAGATTGGCTAAGATTATGGTAAGAATTCTAGATTATGTGGAACCAAAATAATCTATGCATTTAGTCTTGTATTATAATTCCTTCAAGCCAATATGAGGTAATTTTTGAGATATAATTATCCTAAAACACAAAGATAAGACTATAATATTGCTTCAAACATTGAATGGAATTAGAGATCCATGGGAAAGGTACTAAAAGAAGTGATATGAGGATATTTCCCCATGATAAAGGTTAAATCAACAAGGCTCCTACAACAATGGATAATATGGACCAGTCAATTCATATATTAAAATAATTAAGATACAAAGTAGCTAAGAATAAGAAGGGAATGTCAAGTGAAAATAATAATCAAGGCAAGAGAGATTTCCTAGGTTATTTGTTTAACCGTATAATACCACTTGGTATATTTGGATTTTTGTTTTACCACATGATAAGATACCATCAAATAAATAAACACTACATCCATTAAATAAGGTGAGTTTCAATAATGTATAATATATTCCTTGGTGTATGGCATGTAAAATTCCCCACTCCCTACTTTAGTGTGTTATAACATTGATAATTACATGATATGATGAAGCTTGTGATTAGTGTAATGAACCTAGTCATGAATCAAAGAGTGAACAAGACCATCAATAGGTAAACATGTTATATTCAATATGGTATGGTGATAGTGATGAATATTCATTAATGAGTGAATGTGGGTAGGATATGGATGTTGAACAAAAAAGGTATGTAATGAACTCTTATCACAAGCAAGTAATTTTTTATGAGGAGGAAGAGGATTATTGTGTGCATAATGAAGATTCTACTACTAGCTAATTATAATTGAGAATAAATTTTGATGAAGTGATGTGAGTTCTAGCTATAGAAACCATAGCTCAAGTCGAGATAAATTATCATTTGAGGAAGAAGAAAAATTAAAAGAAAGTTTTGTAATTTATTTTAAGGAGAAGAAAGAAGAATAGAAGGTCCAACCTTCTTCTAAGGGTTAGACAAAGAATAAATGAGATAGTACAGTAGTGTGAATTAAGTACACCACCATGTGTAACTTGTACATTAAGGTCTAAGACCCAAACAAGGACAAATTGAATTCTAGGACTCATATTATAGAAGCATTTTCACTTACTAAGGAGCATATCAAACAAGGTATTATCAATCACATAGCTTCTTCATTTTCTCTAAATATTCTATTTGATTACCCATTAATAAAACATATCCCATTAGATATAAGGCATATTTTGAGTCAAACAAAAATTGTATTTCCTTTAATGGAAATGATGAGGATAATAGAACATAAAGATAGAGATCTAGCTTTGATTTGTGCTACCTCAATAGAATAATTAGATAAAGATAAATATCATAGCCAAGATTAGAAGAAGGAAGGACAAAGGTAAAAAAGACATAGTAAGGAGTCTAATGTTGAAATATCTTAGGTATATTTAGGATTTACATTAAGTAAATGTACATCACAATTGGATCCTTTTTGTCACACTATTTATATATAATATGTTGGTAATAAATTATATGATAGATCTTGGAGCATCTACCAATGTTATGCCCTTGCAATTCATGAACACACTAGGCTTACAAGTTACTACATATTATGATATTGCTATTAGGATTCAATCATGTAGTTTTTTTAGTCAAATTCATTGACCCATGTTTCATGAGTAGTGGCTCACAAGAAACCATCTCTAATGATAATGGATGGTCCACTTAGCACTCATTTCATATAGGTAATTCTCATAGAGGTGAGGTGTTGGGCCTTCCTGAGAGGTCACCCATCCTAGTACTACTCCAAATCAAGCATGCTTAACCATGGAGTTTCCTTCAAGGTTAAACCCGCTTATCTGGAAACCCCATTTGTAAAATATTTAGCAAGTTTTGTGCCTTATGAACCTATAGAGTTGGGTTATTCATCACCACCAAGGCTCTAGGTCACAAGAGAGCCTCAAAGAATGAACTTCCCTAAACTACCTCAGATTGATCAATAGGTAAATAAAGAAGAGATAAGCTGAAAAGGAAGGGCAAATAGGATTATTTTTCCCTTTTGTTGATGACGGGTTCTTTCAAAAACCAGGTGAGAAGACTACAAGGGTCTCAAACTATGAATTAGACATCTCTTTTTTTGAGGAAAACAACATGGGAACTGAACTTCAATGTGTCATGTTGGAGTCTTAGTGATGCATTGGAATCATGTACAAACATAGGGTTGGATGACAGTCAAAAACACTCAAGGTCTACCTATGACCTAGATTTGGAGTTGTGTAGTTTAATAGTTTAATAGGAAAATATAGAAATAAGCAGTACAACAAAAGAAATACTATAAAGCTACTCTAACGATGAAATGATGAAGAGAGAGAGAGAGAGAGATAACTCATGTATGTTCTAGTTCTCCAGTTATAGCTCCAAGAGGGAAAACCTGCACCTACACACACAAAAATAGGAAAAGTGTTGGGTTGTGTTTTGAGGTATACCTTAGTTAGACCCTTGTTTTGGTGTTCCCACCTCCATGAACAACCAATATACAAAAATATAGATAAAAATGATAAAGGAGAGAATATAAATGACACAAGAAATAGAGAGAAATGACAACCTAAATGCTACTCTAAAAGATGATAGATGCAAATAAATGAAAAGACATAATGTTACCTTCCTGCTATAAGAACTCAAGGCCAATAGAGGAAGGAAGAGAATGACACCACCAAGCCAAGGAGGTAGAGCTTCATAAACCTATAGTGATGATGGCATTGAAGTAAAGAGATATTGTAGAGACCAAGTAGAAAGCTAGTAGCAGTGAGATAGGGTGAGAGTGAAGCAAGAATGATCAATAAGAGTTGCAAGAATGAGAGAATTAGATTGAGAGTGAAATAACCAACATGAGAGAGAGATAGAATTAATTTTGAATGGATAAAATGGAGGCAAAGAGTCAATTTTCATCTGTCAAGATTTGGTAGGAAATATTACCTCTAAAAGAAATCAAGAAGTGTAATGTTTTTGCATATTCTAGATGCGAGAATCTATCAAGACGGCAGCATGGCTTGCAAGTGTTTGAATGGCACACACACATCCTTGATATAAATTCCTCCATTGACACAAAATGATAGGGACACATGGGAAAATCAAGATAAAGGTGGTGGGTTTTTGCATCATCAGACTTGTAAAGCTAAGGTAATGGTAAACTAATGAGAAATTTTCCTAGGTGAAAATTTACGCCATTACATTTTTCCCCAACTTTAGCAATCATATGTGTCAGTGTGTATGAGAGATAAAGTAGAAAGAGTTTGAAGAAAATTTACCAATATTGTCGAGGAAGTAGATCTTTGATTCAGCATACCTGGACATGAAAAGGGGGGAACTCCACCAAGATGCAAAGATGACATAGGTCTTGGATCCTGCCAAGCTAGTTGTAGTCTCACTGCAAACACATTAGGTTGTAGGTTAAACATGTTAGGAAAATAAATCTAATCATAAGACACATTCATAAGATGCAATATGTCATGATAAGAAACAGTTTGATCAGAAAGACAAAAGACACACATTGATTAGATAGTAAATCTTGTGGTTGTTAGAAACTGTGTTGCAAGACAGTCATAGAAAAGATGGGTCTAGTCAGGTTGCCCCCAAGCTAGACTCCAAGATATAAGATGTCTGATACCAAGACACACGACATCAAATATCAAATAAAAGACACACATTGCAAAATACCAAAGAATTATTTTGAAGAGAAGGCTTTCAAAGGGGGGTCCTTTGGTAGGGAACCTTCGAGACACCAAGGGGCCCATTCAAAGGAACACTCCGATTGAAAGACACCACATTTTCCACAAGTTATTTTTTCATCAAGGAATATTTTTGAAAGATCTTTCATCAAAGGATCTGTTGGAAAGACTACTCCTTTTTCAAAGGAAAATTTTCATACTCTTTCATTTTAGAAAAAGTGCTCCTTTTTCAACGAAAAATTTTCAGACTCTTTCACTTACGGGATCTTTTTCAAAAGAAAATTTCATTCAGGGGTCCTGAGAGAATATTTAAAATTTTGGAAAATGAGAGATTTCAATAAGGGATTCTTTCATCAAGGAATTCATTTTAAAGAGATTTTACACCAAGGAATCATTTTCGAAAGAATTTTCCTTATTGAAAATTAGAATAGTATGGTAGCCCACCCTTAGGATGGTGTGTGCTACGCAAAGGAGCACATGACATCCTAAGGAGAGAAAGGAAATGGAGAGATTTTGTTTCACAAGATACATGGTGAGGATGTATTTATGGTATTTTATCACACACACGAGTGACAACACATAAGAACCACAACATCAAGAATAAGACAAGAAGAGATGAAGAAATCAAGAGGTAGGGGGATCTAAGAATTCGGGTTTAGATCTATTCATAGATACAAATAGATAGATATAATATGGTATACATATGAACGGTCATATATCCTCAAAGTTCTCAGAACATGAAGAAGAGCACATGAAGACAAAGTGAAAATAAAAATTAGTTCAACATGGAAGAAGGCCTAAATTCCCCCAACGCTTTGCAACGTCCCCAATATTGAAAAGCAATTTTAGGACATATAGACGAATGATGATACAAACAAAATAAGTGCACAATAAGTTTTTTGCACCTATATCCAAGTACCTATAAGGGTAGCAAGGGTCCTCCAAGCAAGATCACGAACACAAAAATACAAGCACAAGGGAACATAAACACACAAACAAATCTAATCTACATATTTAGAAGAGGCACCACCCTATTCCTCATCGACTAGCAGGTCATCCTACTCCCAATATAGATCATTGTTTTAGGGAAGATGGGACTATAAGGGTGACTAGAAAGGTAAATTCCCTTTGACTCACTTGCAACAAAGGCCAAGGAAGAAGGCCCCTCAATGTCTTCTTCGTCAAGCTCTTGTGAAGCAAAATTCATCGATTTTGTAAAAATCAACGACAAAGATGGGATATCATCCACTGAATTGAGCATGCACTTTCTAGGAGTACCTTGTTGAAACTAGGTGGGAGAAAGGTGAGGCACCCAAAGTTCACTACCAACCTCATCAAAAGGGGTAGTGACAAACTTCAAGGATGTAGGGGCTGCCTCCATCACAAGGATAATGCAAGAGAAGAATGAACTAGCTTCTGAAGAAGGTGAACCTTTCTTCTGACCTCCACCCATGGTGAGGTCATCCTTCATTTTGTGCTTTGGCGGAAGATGTTGAATCACCATAGAAGAAGCAGAAGTAGAGGAGAAACTAGATGCAACCACAAAATACACCACCTTTGTATGAGGCATGTCAATGGGTTGCGAGAAATTAGGGATGTCCAAGAGGGATATCAAAAGAGGATACTCCATAAAGGGAGTGATGAAAACTTGTACGCTTTTGTGGTGAGCATCATCGGGACCCACCAAGGGAGCTAGAAGCAAGACATAAGCAATAGGAACTGAAGCAAGAATAGAAAAATAAAGTGGAGCAAAAAAAGAGATGTAGAGATAGATGTGATCAACTCCCCCTTTGTCTTCTACAAGGCAGCATGCTCCTCAGCCAGATCCTTTTGCTTGCCCTTGCACTCACACACAAGTCGGTTACATTAGCCATGAGCACTAGAAGGCATGGCTTGAGAAGAGATTGAAGGTTTATTCTTGATTGTAGGAGTATCTTTCACAACTATTCTTGGTGGAAGGATGGTCTCCTAAGTAGGAGGAGGAGGAGGAGGCACAAGAGAAGGAGCAACCATAAGAGGATAAATAGGCACAGACACCTTAGCAGTAGGCTTCTTCACGTTCACTACCCTAGGGACATGTGGAAGAATAGTAGGAGGTCATGTAGGTTGAGAAGTTGAAAAAACCCCACAGGAAGACTTCCCCTTACCATAGACAGTGGGTCGGGGAACCGTGAGTAGCACAGGAAGCTCAAAAACTTGACGCTTCACTTTCTGCCATACAGGCACCATCACACTTCCTATGTGAGGCACAAGAGAAAAAGTCAAAGATGCCACAATAGGATGAGAGGTAGAAGAAAATGGAACCATAGACATGGAAGGAGAAGGATCTAAAGCACGAGAAAGCTTCCCATTTCCCTTGGGTGGGCAGAAGAGGTATCTTTTCTCTATGCTATTAGAGATTCTTTTATGGAAATAGCATAAGGAGACACTAGATAGCTGACCTTTGGCATTGAGCCCCCATTTTTGTGTTTAATATAAGCCTTATATAACAAATATCCCCTAGGAGGGAGAGGTCGAACTGGGGTAGGCCAAAATTGATCCAATGAGAAGCCCCCAAGCAACACCAACGGTTTATAGCTAGTGTCATATACCACATGCATACTGCCTTCATGGGGGAACTTTAAGAATTTACGGACTATATAGGAAACACCATTCACATAGGCTAGCCACAAAATTCCTAGCTTGACTCTAAAAAAGTCAGACTCTAGGATCACAACAAATGACACGTCAAAATCCTTGGGTCCTACCAAGACTAATAAATAAATAGTTCCCAAAGGGGAAATAGAGAGACCATCATGGGTATGGAGGGTGGTTTGTGACTCTTTGTATCTCTCCTTATGTAAACTATTTATAAATAGAGTTTCCTTCGTTATCAAATTAACCCAAATGTCTGATCAACAAAGATGCCAATCACGACATTGCCATTAATCTGAACAGGAATGTATAATGGGGAATTCTCCTTATTTAGTGGCTCATAATGTGAGGTGAAATTTATATCAAGCATTACACTCACATTTTCAAAAAGAGGGATACGTATGAACAAGACCATGTTCATGTACTTGAATGAAACTAGCTCAAAAGATGTAGAAGATTGTGTAACTAATATTTTAGAGTGATAGGGAAATGGATCAGTATAAATATGTGACACATTGTTAGCCTTGGCCACAAATTTATTAGAATTTTGTTTCTTCCCATTGAGACGGATAGTCCCATCATCAATGAGGTCCCGAATCTTGTGATGCAGGCACACACATCGCTCAGTTTCATGTTTGTGCACTTGGTGGAATCGACAGAATTGATGTGCATTGTACCACTCAGGATATAGATTGATCAGAGGTTTTGGTTTAGGAAATTTCAAAACTTTATCTTTAAACACTTTTTCAAAATGGCAGTATTTCAGATAGTTTTGTAAAATTCCTATTGCACCCTAGGCCTTTGTCTTTAGATGTAAAGACCATGTTCGCAATAGCCTTGTTCTTGTTAGAAACTAACACTATAGACTGGTTATCAAGATGGGAGCACAAGGATGAACCCCCAAACTAAGAAACCATCTTTTGATATTCACATAGTGCTACACATAGGTGTGCAAAGGAAGGATACTTAATCAAGGCAAAACTTTATTGCCACTACTTTTGTAAGTTCTCGATGAAGACCTTCTGAACATTGGAATTAGGTAAAGTATAAGAGATTTGTGAAAATAATGCTTGATAACGAGTGATGGAGTCAGTTACCTTTTTGTGGTCCCCTTTCTTGCATCGAATGAGATCAAATAAATCCATCTTCAGCCCTATGTTAGCTTGGAACCCCCTTAGGAACTGATTCACCAACTGATCAAATAAAAATACGAAATTATCTAACAAATTGCAATACCACTCATACAACCTAATTTTAGTTGGATCTGTTGGAGGAGTAGTAGGATAAGTATAACCATCCTTGAAATATTTTCATATACCAAAACCTATAGAGTTTAGATTCCCTTCCATTCTCAATTTCTAAAAGGTGTAATTTTTCCCATCAAACCTAGAACCTTTGTAAGCTCCATCATGTGCCATCCCAAATATTTCTTCAAGTGGTTAAGCTTATTCAGAGGAAGTTGGATCTAATACCAATTTTTGAACACACCTGAAGACTAATAGGGGGGTGAATCAATCTTTTCAAAACATAAACCCTTCAACAACCTCAAACTTTTACCAAATCGAAAACCCTCAAACAGATCAGCAACAAAGTAAGATATAGCAATTTAGTTCCTTAACAATTTCACCAACTCTCAACAATGAAATATATAGCGATTCAACCCTTAATTAGAACAAAAGAAATGAAAGATGAAACAAAGAACACACATGCACAAGATAACACCAAATTAATGTGGAAAACCAAATGAGGGAAAACCATGATGAGAGTTAACTCACAATATATGAAGCTCATTGCTTACAAAAGTTACAATAAGGCTTGATGTTAAAAGACTTGCAAACTAAGGTGTGAAACCTTAAGGAAAGATACAAAGGACTTACAGATTGAAGCACACAACTCTATGGAAATATACAAGGACCTGATGATATTCACTATCGCATAGCAAGATACATGGAGATTTAGAATTTACAATGTATTTCAACAATACACTTTGTTGACTGAGGTGTTAAAGCACATCTTATCTATCTTCCAAACACTTTAGCACTTCTTTTGTGATATATTTAATAAAATCCACACACATTCATTTTTCAATTGATTTGATATTTCATTTATATTTATCGCAAGATCACAAAACATCAATTAGGTCAACCAAGAAGAAGATAAAAAATAATCTCAGCAAGTCAAACACAAATACATAATGTGGTCCTATCTAGAAGATAGAGAGGACCAAAAAAATCTTACTGCATATTCCAAAGAGATCCAAAACACCTCACATAGTGGCGCACAACAACTCAAGTCGATGACCAGGAAATGTGTAGATAAAATGTGTAGCACAATACCAGATGGCCAAAAACACACTTGCAACTATTTTTTTCTCAATGTGGTTCTCAACAAGATAGGTCAAGACCCAAATCCATTTTAACACAACTTCATATGTTGGTGTAAACCCATAAGCACATGGCACAACCAAGAGAACTAGCCATATCATCTAGATATCCATAAATTGTGTAGAAGACCAACTCAAACACAATGCAACACCAAAGAGATCAACTCCACTAATGTGTGGATCACAAAAGGATGTTCCATGAACATCCAACAACACTTTCGGTACTTCTGTCATATTTCCATGCCACCAAAAACCACCATAGACCAAAGAGGGACATAATACTTCAATCCTAGAAGCACAAAGGACATAATCAATAGATATAACATTATTAGAACATCTTGCAAACCACTTCAACACATGAAAACTAAACTGAGACACTGCACAAAAATTGAGAGCACATTCACCAAGTTGCAAGAGTAAAAACATCAATGTAGAGAAATGTGGAGCATTTTCCAGACCAATCTAGACAACAAACATCACTTCCAACCTTTTGCAATTAACGAAAACCTCCTCGACAACACTAGTGACCTGAAAATATAGGAGTGTAACATTTGTAGAACACAAACTTTGAATCCCAAACTGGAAGACCATATCTCTAATAGTGGATAAATGCAGAATATTTTCCCAAATGGCCTTCAACACAACTTCCTAGAACAAAATATTTTCATCAACTTGTGGAGGCAATAACTTTCTTACAACAACACATACTTCCTCACGAGAAATAGGAGAGAGCATAGAACATACTGTAGACCATCTGCAATCATCTCTCCACCATCATAATTAATTTTGATCCTCATCTTAATTCTTATAATCCTCATCTTGATATAACATCATGATATCAATTATGTTGGCGGCAACCATACACAATACTTATTTCATTATCATCAAACAAGGCATGAAATCCAACCATGAACATCAGCAACACATCACCATACACAACAACAACCCAAAATAAAAAAATTCAATAATGACTACCAATTCCAAACAACAATACAACAATCTTCCCAAGTGTTAACAACCATGACAACAATACAACCAAGTTTTGACATCATAGCAAACTCCTCAAGTGTTGACAACCAATGCCAACAATACAACCACTACAACAATCTCACCAAGAGTTGACATCAATGAAAAAAAAATCATTAAAGGCATACAAAAATATCACCAAGACATCAAAATGATTTTAGTAGACCCATGGTGTGGGTTCCACTGAGCATGCCAGAATGTGTGCAATGAAATTTGTGTCTAAAATGAAGGGAAATGTAGTGAAAACCCAACAAACACAAAGAACCAAAAAACAATCAAGATAAGGGCATAAAAAAACTCAAACCTAAAAGGAATTCAATGAGGACCTAGTATATTGAAGTTCTTGATGTGTTGATTGCTCCGATTTAATCAGATTTGGTGTGTGCTCAATGGAATTTTGGCAACATAACAATACCAAATTTCTCAAAGATGTTGGATGATCAAAATGGTTGTGTTTTTTGCATTTGATAAGAGGAGAGATGAATGAAGGGTTGAGATTGAATGTGTGAAGATCAAGGGCTAGGGATGCATGAGAGATCCCAACTCATGAGGTGATGCCAAGTGGCATCATGAGAAGAGATGTGGGATAGGTGATCTCTCGAGCCCTAGGAGAGTGACAAGTTTCACCATGTGGAGGCTTGAGAGGTAGATTGTACCTCAAAAGGTACCATGTGGATGCGAGGAGGATCAAGGTTATAAAGGACTTTCTTGACCTACATTCCCAATGTAGGACAAGGGGAGGAATATGGGAATTTCAAATTCATTTTGGGTACTTTTGGAAGAAAGACCCATGTGCCTAAAGTACACGTGGTCTTTCCCAAAAGGGGAAAAATTTAATGAGGAGGGTGTGTGAGGGGATAGGAAATAAATGTAAAGGTATTAACCCTTTCCTAATCATGGGATTAGGAATGTGCAGTTTATTAGGGGATGGGTTAGGTGAATATTAAGATTAGGGGTGAATGATTAGATGGAAAGTGGGAAAATTTGGAGGATGTGACACCTTTTAATCCATGATTAAGTGTGTGCACACAATTAATAGGTGGGTTAGGATTAGGATTAGGGGATGATAAAAAATTATGGAGGATGTGACGAGAGGTGAGAGTAAAGGGGGAAATTAAATCACTAAATTAAATAAATATGGGTATTTATTTAATTTAGAAAGGAAAAGGGGGCAAAGGTAAAGAAAGTAATTTAATTAATTAATTAATTTAGAACCTTAGAATAATTAGGGATAAATTAATAACCTTAATTAAATAATTGTAATATTATTTAATCAACACAGATAGAAGGGGATTAGATGAAATAATGGGATACAATCAACCAAATCCTAATGATCAATTTTAAGTGTCTACGCATACAAGCTCAGTGTAAAACCTTTGAAGAGTCATTATAACCATGAGTGTGGTGTAAGACCTATTGACATTTTATGCCACCCTTGGATGCCCATCATTTATATCCGATCAGAGAGATCTTATGTATGCATCCTATTGAAATCCATGTTTATTTGATGAATTTGGGTCTTCAAGGTTTTGAAACTCCTCAATTGTATCCAATTTTGGGTTTCAAATCTGCAAGTTAAGGCTTCCAAAACCCTCATATGCTTAAACCCTAAACCCCCTGGTCTTAGAGGACACTTCTGTTATATTCCTCTATTGAATCTTTGTAGTCGGTTGTCGGTCTGTTAGTTACAACTTATGTATGTCGAAGTCATGTCTTGATCAGTCCCTTTACCCTTGTCTTCTTGGTAAAGGCCCCATTCGAATATTTGATCAATGTCTTATATCCCTAAGTCAAAAATAATATTTTTTCTTAAGTCTTAATTCGCCTAGGCATGTCCCCTTTTTTAAGTTATGGCTTGAAGCATGCACTATTAAAGTGCTTAAAGAAGCGGTATGGCCCCACAGATTAAATTTGGATCATTGCCTACCAACCCACACTATCAAAATGATCTCATGAAATATTGTGATGGATAGTGGGAATGTGCCATGTGTCATGTCTCTTTGGTGGGCCTTGATAGTGTTTGAAGTGGTGATAATGGTGGGCCCAAGATCTAAGGGTTGCGATTGATCCCAGTGATTGAATCCTAATTGTTTCCCGCTAGTCCGTACGGAATATTTTGAAGATGTTGATACCATGAGGGACAACGATTTTTTGTTGTGTGGCTTCATCCTAAGCAACTAGAGAACTATTAAAGAAGTGAAATATTTCAGTAGGACTTTAGAAAAATTAAGACCAGAGTTACTAAAAGGATTATAGTGCACGTGATCAGAGGGAGAGTGATATTTTTTAATCTCAGTCATCCATCAGATGAAGGCATTAAGCATGTGGTCATAAGCTTGTAAGGTTAAGTAGTGCACAAGACGGGTTGTACTAGTTTGATCTAGGTCGTTTCCTACTAGCCCGTGGTCATTGATCACTATCCAATAGATTTGTGGAGGGATATAGGTCATGAGCCACGTGTCATAGTGGGGCTCGATATTGAGGTTGTGATGATACATCCAATGACTCGGGTTTAAAGATCAAGATCAACTACCGCATTTTAAATTTCATTGAGGATTTGATCTCGGTTGTCCATGCTCAATTTGACGGTCAGCATTCAAACTTCAATAGTTAATTGATCTTGTTTATGGTAGATGTGTAGAAGTAATGGCTCAATGAAAATTCTCAGCTACTAGATCAAATCTGATGGACTATGGATCAAATTTTCACACTTTTTCAAGGTTGTATTGCTTGTTGGCCAGTGCCATTATTCCTTGAGGTGTTGTAGATGCTATATTCTCTTATCAGGGTATATCGATCTGATATTGTGTTACAAATTTCATGGGTCCCCATCTCTCCATTCATGTGAGTCATTATTTTGGGGCTTGTTCAAGTTGTCAGAATCTTTATGGCTAGTTATGTTGCTTTGTAATGGGAGCAATTCAAATCATTTTTTCTAATCAATTTCATCTTTTGTAACCCTAGTTAGGTTAGGGTTAGGGTTTCGATTTCAAATCTTGTTTATTCTTGAACCATAAAGGCAAATATTGTATCATTATTAAGGATTCTTCTTCTAGCTTTTCTAGGGTTTTTCTATTGCAGGCACTGCATTTTTTGCATTCTACCATTGTAAATGTTGCTTCTAAGCTTTTATGTTAATAAATTTTAGCTATTATCATTGTTGTCTTTTGAATGTTTGAGTAAAATCCTTTTACCTTCATGTTTGGTTATGTGTTTAGCTAATTCATTGATGTATTACGTTGTTTAGAAGTAGGAAGAAACATATTCTATCTTGGTGCATCACCTTCCTTTCATTTCCATGTTCTCCTTCTATCCCTTTTCCTTTGTGATTTGTTAGATCGGGGTAGTGATATATTTCATGTGTTGCGTTAGATCAACACATTTGCACTTAGTTTAGAAGAGGAAGTCGGCCTTCTTTGGAGACTTTACCTCAATTTTCAAGGTCCCACACCTTGAGGTCATTTCCATTGTGTCATTAGAACACTAAACTCTTGTTCAATAGGGTTTAGTTTTATGTGACAATAATACCATTGGATAGGCATGATAACCATAATCATTAAAATAATTAGTAATATATATGCCCTTTGAATGGATATCATACAAATTGATTTGATGAATTTGAGGAGAGGAGAGAAAAATATACATAAGGATGAGATCTTATAAGCTCAACAAACCTGGAATAGGATAATAAATATTATAATAGACTAGAATCATCAAATAAAATATCAATATGATCATTAAATAACATGTATTATAAGGGGAAAAAAAAGTGCTCCCAATGTTGCCACCCGAATTTCAATAAAATGATATAATAATAAAGTACCATAACATGTCATGTAAAGGATAAGAATGAAATTCAAACATTAGTGTAATAAAGTGAATTAGTGCATTATTTAGAGCTCATAATATTGATTTCAATCATGAAAAGAATATGAACAAGATTGTCATAGAAATACAATGACATTAAAGGACCATGATAAAACAATATATGCATAACCAAAGATGAGAAGAAATTATTGTGAAATTAAAGCCACCTATTGGGGTAAAAATCATAAGTGTCGTTAGTAAAATCAAGATGTGAAGAAAAATGTAGTGAACCCAACATGCACGGCATAATCTAAATGTCAAAATCAAAATATGTAAATATAGAAAGTAAATTAAAAATGAAAGTACAAAAAAGTAAAACACAATCCAAAAAATGTCAAAGTACAATACAAGGTCTATGAAAGGAGTGAAAATACTATATTGGCATTAATTCAAGAATTTCAAACACTATTGGGATTTTTTCTAATCGTTAGGATATCTTCACTTATTTAGGATAGATTTTAAATTTTCTTTATTTGGCTTATAAGCCTTTGATTTCATGTACTTCAAATACTTAGTCTATCTTATGGAAAAATATTCTCATATGACTATCATACACAATGATATAAATGTAGGTGTAATTAAATATTTAATTACACTTTATTAATTTTACTTAGGTCCTAATTAGGTTTTACCTTTAGGGATTTTCATATTGTTTTATAAAAGCAAGTCATCTCATGTAATTCATTATTCTCAATAATATTATTTGCACATCTTTTTCAAATTGCTCTTGCTTCTTTGTTTTTTTTCTTTTTGTAGAAGACTAATCTAGGTTTTGCAAGTGATCTTGGTTTTATGGAGTTGAATGAAAACTCTAACAATAAAATTGACAACATTATTTATTTAATAAATATTACTAACATTTAGTCAACTTATTTTTTACTAATTTAATATAGTATAGATTTAATATGAAATATCTAACTTTACTCCCTTATTACATCAATATAAACAAAGGATGGAGCATTGCATGGATTGAACATAATAGCCCATATAAAATCTTATGAATTTCCTCCATTAAATCTCCTTTCTCACCCAAGACACACAAAACTAATCATATCAATGGATTTCTTGACTGTCAAACTCAAAATACCATTTGTAACACATGATAGAAAAATTCCTAACCTCTATGCATAATGAGAGAACAACCTTTTTTTGAGTGTCCACCCGCCTTTGATCATATCAAAATCCCTCCTCAAGTACCTATACATGAGATAAAAACTCTCCTCTAAGACTCCAATTTGCTTTGGTAGTGTTAGTATCCATCCTCCATGGATGTGGGAAGCAAATATCTCCTTTGGTTTACAGTAGGAAAAATAATAATATAGATACACTAACCCTACCTACTAAGAGGTTACATTATCCATAAAATAAGTAAATATAGATACACTAACCCCCACCCTGTTTTAGAGATTACACTATCCACAAATAGTTATAAGCACTACCAAGCCCCATTGTCCATAAAGGGACACAATCTCCTTTATCCTCCAACATCCTATTTGATTTTCTTAGTCCTTATTAGCTAGATGCATCATTAGAATATTTAATAAATATGAAACATATAATTACATACTCATGTACATAAATTAGGGTGTCAAGTTCAATTTAAAATATACCCAATATAATGAAATTCTCCAAAAATAAAAGATGTCCTTAAAACTTGAAAAATAATGTCACTAGTAAATCATTGATGTTGATGCTTGGTTAAAAATAAAATCTCCACACTCTTGTTTCATAGAGAATATAAAAAATCTTGAAAAACCTTTGTGAGATTTTGAACTTGAGACTTCAAGTTAGTAATAATAATTTTATTCTCATGAAAAAATCAATCTATGCGTAAGTATATGCAATTTTTTCAATTTTGATGTTTAGTCTATCTAGGAATTTCTATATATGATTGAATGTATTGCCTCAAAAATAAAATTTATATGTTATTCAAACCCACAACCTTGCAAAATATGGTCACACCTTAATAATCTTCTACTAACCAATTCATGTATGTTTTTATATATGTTGATTGTGATAGCAATTTAAAAAAATGCATCTCCTATAGAAAATTTTAAGAAGAAAATATAAAATAAATCAAAACTTATATCTCCAAATGTATTTTCTATTTGTGCATGATGATGTTATTTCTATTGTATAGATTGGATCTTCCTTATGGGTCTTGGGAATCAGATATTATATATTTTAATATTTTGATGCTATAAAATTATTCTTCCATGATAAATAGTAGAGCATATCATACAGTACTCTTCAAATAATTCAAACATAAAAAATATGGCATTAATAAAAATTGATATTAATATTTTTTAGTGTCCTCTCCTCAACATTCATATTTTGCACTATTATTGCACTTTTAAGCTATATACCATAAAATTACTTGTTGATGGTATGGCATTGCCTTAGCCATAGCTTGTCAAATGCTATTTTTTCAACATAATTGTATATTAGACTCATGACACTATCATTTGCTTCAAAATTCTCATTAAATATTAATATTATAATCATTTTTTTTATAATTCTTGTCCTCTTTGTCAAATTTCTAAAACTATCTTTATTTTTTTAACTTGGTTATAAAATGAGGATATCATATTTTTAGTGAGACTAGATTATTTTTTTATAAAATCATCATTCTAACATCACAAAACTCAAACAATAGGGATTATATATGCTCTCATTTCTTGTAATCACAAAATTGTGATCTTCCATGCAAGTGGTTGCCTCCTCTTTATATGCTACCACTAGCCCTGTGTTTACATTCCTCATTGAAACAACTTATTTAAAAAACTTGCTACTAATGATTTAATAAATTTATAAATTATTGAAAACCCACACGATGTCCATGTGAAACCTCTCAAATTTGATAGAATATAATTTATATGGAAGATTTTTTAGACAAAATAAATACTCTTATTAGAGCAAGGAATACCAAACGCCTTCCATTTTTACCTCCCCAATATAGTTGAAAATAATGTTGGCTATATAAATACTTATCGATCCTCCTTCCATTTCTCTCACAATTATTTATTTCTATAATACCACTAGATTTAGTAGAGCGGATACACATATTATTACACCATAGTTTCATAGTCACATATCTCTAAATAATATATTGATGTTCATTTGGTATTTTTACACACTATTAGGATAATTATTGCTCATTGAAATATCTTCACTTATTTAGGATAAATTTTATATTTTCTTTATTTGTCTTATAAAGCCTTTGATTTCCTATACTTTAACTACTATATCCGGCAACATAAAACTAATAAAAAAATAATAATAAATATTAATAAAATCTATTTTATATATTAATAACATAATATATTAAATATGTAATCTAAAATCTTCAACAAGGAGTATGATAAGCATGTCTTAAAAAAAAACCAAAGAAAAACTAAAAAAAATGACATATATTTTTTGTCAATATGATGATACCGATTGTTAGTCACTTCATAACTTTGTATCACCTAGCTTTGTAAAAGCCTAGCTTAATTCATTTGGTCTTAACAATGCTTACACTTGGTCTCGCTTATTTTGAAGCCTCTAAGTATCTATCTAGGCCAGCTACAATTATACCTACAACCCATCCCTTTTTGCTAGCACGATGTCCCTCTCTACCATCCAAGTCATCCATATGTGTATTTCTACTCATAGAATGTCTCTTTATATTATCCATACCTCTCCCTTTTCCCTCTACTAGTTTCTTTGTCATAAATATAGCATGCTCTACCCTCACAGTATAAAAAAAATTGTATCCAATTTTGATCCACCCTTAGGCTCTTTGTATCCACATGCCTAGTCTTTATTGGCCCTAGCCTCATCCCTTGCTTGATTCATCACATCTCTCTTTGAGAGATCTATTTTGAGTCATACTTTGGTTGCATCATCCTATCCTCCACCCTAATCTCATTGAGTATTCATTTCCATAGGGACTACTCCCCTCATATTATATGTATGACAATACCTATGGTTGCACATATACATAATATTTCTCCTACTCATCCCCTACTCTCCTTTCTCTACCTTTATCCTCATTTTCACCTCATCATATACTATATGAATGCACCCCTAAACCATAGAGGCAACAACCATACCAACCTTTTCCCTTTCCACCATATCTTAAAATTCACTGTAACTTATGCATCCTCCACATTTGGCTACAAAACCCATGGAACTAGATGTAGGTTGTGCCACAAAAATTATGTCATCCCAAGGTTCAATAATGCAACCAACTCCCCCACCTCCCATGTGACTTGAGACATTTTTTCTCACCCTCAATAGGCACTTCCTACCTCAACTCAAACTATCTATGTACCCTATCAGCCTATACCTCTGGATGTGCTCATGCCACCCAATAATATAGAAAGGTTTCTATATGTATTGGAGGTGCACTATCCTCTACCCACTCCTCACAAGACCTCCACAACATCTATTCTAATGATTCAATATCATCCTTGACTTGACACCAATACACTAGGACCCTGAATTCCCTATTATCATTTTTATCCATCATATGCAAACACAAATGACTTCATCACCCTTTCCCTATCAAAAATTGGCCTTAACATTATAATTTTCTCCTAGACCCTTTTTTATAGTAATATAACTCCACCTCTAAATTTCCATCCCTCTTTGTAAGTTTATAGGTGCATATCTCTATACTTTGTATGAGTACACATTGCACCCATGCAAACTCTATATTTCTCTCATGCATGTTTACACATGCACTTGCTAGATCAATAGGAAAGGAATATCCCCTTGTCAACAAGTAATATGCCACAAACGAGGGTTATAATAACTACGGGATATTCCTTGATCATACTAACACACACCTCCATGTCTAGAGTTATTTGAGTATAAGGGAGGTCACTCCTCCCAAATAATCTCTCTAGAAAACCCACTTTGTCCTAAGACTATAGTATATCATACACTCATCAATTGGGATCTATAGTATTCTCCATACATCCTCTAAGGTGAATGTCATCTCCCTAATTGGGATCTATAGTATCTTTGATACATCCTCTAGGGTGAATATCATCTCCTTGGTTGGGATCTATAATATGCTCCATACACACTCTAGGGTAAATGGCATACCACTGATGGTGAGATGGAATGTGCTAGTATCAATATGCCAATATTGTAATAATATCACTAGAATGGCTCTATATGCCTTGATATGGGTATTTTGCACCAAGTTCCATAACTCATATTTGTCTAACATGGCCTAATCTACCTCATACAAATCCTTCATAAAGAATCAAATGTGTGGTCATCTCTCACTTGTCACTAATGGCACTAGTCACTATTACATCCAATTGAAAACCCATATTATCTCTTCCAAAAATTAGCCTAAATTTATATCCCTATATAGGCATCACTCTAAAGCACAAGCCTCACTTTGTATAAAGGTTGACCCAAAGCACATAAATCACAAAATGAACACATCACCTTTGATCCTTCATATCACCTTTGTAGAGGTGTTGAAGTGTTATGTTGGTGATTTTTTAAACCCTCTAGGTGGCATGCTACTCCACATAGGTGATGAATCCTTCCCTTTTCATAATTTGATGTCTATGTTTTCTTGAATTGATCCCTTATTTATGACACCTAACCTAGCCTAAGGATTTGGTTTTTGGTATGTATCAATATGCCCACCTCCTTTGATCACCTATGTATTAGACCTGCTCTGCTTGGTGATAATATCAAGACACATTATTCATCTTCTCCCACCTCCTTCATTTTCTTTTTTCTCTAGATTCCAAGGGCTAGGATTGTAAAATGAACTCTTTTTCCCCCCAATCCCTATTCATAGGCCATCAAACCTAATTTTGGCCCCCAATTCAAATTGTTCACCCCTCTTCACTCTTTTCAACCCCATTTCCTCATTTTTAATCTATTTTCCTCTATTTGTCTTCCATTGCTCCTCGTTTTCCCTTCTTTATTTGATTTTTCTCTCTATTTCTTCTTTTGAGAGCTCACCATGTAGTCTTTTCATTGTTGACCTCTAGAAGGGGTATCATCTGGCTACCTCATTTTTATCATTTCTTCTAACCAACTAGGGCATGTTGATCCCCTCTAAGCTCTTCATCTCAAAAAGTGTTATGTTTTATTCTTCTTTGAAATAAAAAAAAATTCAAAGTTTTAATGCCATCTCAAAGAGGGACAAAATGTAGACACCCAAAATTATCTCTTAATCAATTATGTTAATTCTCATCACTATTCTTAAAATTAATTATATAAATTATTTATTAATTGTCCCAATTATTCTTCTAAAATTAATTAAATAATTTTAACTTTTTAAGTCATTCTTCCAATCATTATTATAATGTTAATTTGATTAATTGGGATATTTTAGTTAATTAATTTTATTTTTTCTAAGTTTAAACCTTAAATAAATATATATATTTTTAATTTAAGTTCACAATACACATCATCAAAATTTAAAAAATAATCTTATATATTTAATTCCATATTTTTCTCATACTCATAAACCTAATTCATCATTTCACAATTAAAATATGATTAATTTAATTAAGTATTGGTCACATTTAAACCCACTTGCCTATGAAATCATCCTATATGATCCTAGCCATCTATTTTATACTTGAAAATATATACCATCCACACTACCCCATGTGATCTATCATACATGTGAGAGAAGACCCACTTGTCAAATCACTTATCCCTATGTGATATCTCACATGTGTGAGAGGATACATGTCATAATCCCCCTTCCCTATGTAATCCTCATACAAGTGTGAGATGATACTTGTCATATCACTATTCCCCAACATCCTTCTTCCACATGTGTGAGAATGTTTAATCTCAACCAATTGATCAAAATAAGGTAAGATAGGTACAAATCCAAACTAGTGAAATTTTCTGTTGTTTCTAAATTATATTTAAATATATTGTTGTTATCTATTGTTGTAGCTTTCTTGTTATCTATTGTTATAGCTTGTGGTTTTGAGATTGAGAAGATGGCTATTAAAAAATAGTTCTTTCACAAGGAGCTTGAAGAGGAAATTTTAATATGATAGAATAGTTTGAAGCCTAAAAATAGTCTTTATATGGTTCAAAACAATCACCTTGAACATAGTATCAAAAATTTAATGTATTTAATTTGGAGTTGACTTTTTTTAGAAGTGAAGAGGATTATTGTGTTCACATTAAATGAATTGGTGATTATATTCTAATTGTTATCTTGTACATAGATAGATTACATGTTTACTATTAACAACAAGGCAATGATTAGGGAGCTTAAAACTTAACTTTTTGGTGCATTTTACATGAAGGATCTAGGGAATCAAATATTATTTTGGGAATGGAAATAATTATGGATTGAGCTCACAAAAATATTTTTCTTAGTCAAATTATGTATGTTGACACCATTTGTAGTGATTTTTTATACATAATTACAAACTAGTGAGCATTCCCTTGCTACAGACACTAATATTTCATTGGATATGTGCCCTAAGTCAAATTATGATGTAGATGATATGTATAATGTGCCTCATTCTATTGATTTTTTTTATTTTTATGTATTCAATTATTAGAACTAGATTGGTTGTTTCCCAAGCAATGTGAGTTCTCAGTGGATTTATGTCTAACCCTGGTAGAAAGAATTAGAATCATGTTAAGAGGGTATTTAGATATTTGTGTGATACTTATAATTATTTATTATTTTATCATGGTTATAATAATTTGAGTGTTATTAGGCATGCATGGAATTTTTTATGTAGATTGGGTTGGTGATTCGAATAATTGAAGATCCACAAGTGGCTATGTGTTTTATTTGTTTGGTGATGTTATCTATTGGATGAGTAAGAAGTAGAATAGCTTTGGTTTATCTACTAATGAAATAAAATATACTACTTCTACATATGCTTGTACAAAGGTAATTTTGTTACAAAGAATATGTTCATGATTTTATTTTGATTATAGGGAAGTTTAGATTAGATGTGATAATAAGAGTGTTATTTGTTTGGCTAGGAATACCATGTAGCATGATCATACCAAGAATGTTCATGTGTGTTATCATTTATTTGTGATATGGTGGAGAATGGCCAACTTAGGTTACAAAAGGTTCACACTCAATAGAATGTTATAGATTCGCTAATGAAACTAAGAAAAATGAATTATTTTTATGTGTAAAGAGGTCATGGGCCTTGCACCCCATACTTTATTTATTTATGGTTCTTAATTATTTTATTATAATATATAATATCAATTGGGATATTTTTAGATAGTATCATATTTAATTGTAATCATAATGTATAATATTACACCTCCAACTTACTTGGAAGGATACTTGGACACCCATATAGTTGAGAGATATTATTATCCTAGTTGGGTTAGAATATTAGTTGTAATAGCATTCAATAAACAAGGCAAAGCTTTCCTAAGTCATTTTTTAAAAATAGATCTCATTTATGTCACTTTCTCATTCCTAGTCACTAGGTGGGGTAGTGGAGCATTAGGTGGGCCCCACATGTGTAGTGGTTTCATATTGGAACATCATTTTTGGGTAATTTTCTCATGAAGTGAAATGGTAGTTTATTCTTTGAACCTTTATGCAATGTATCATAGTATATTACAAATGAAAAAATGTTAGGAAGAGTGTTTTGTACACCTTGCACAATAATGTAATATTTTAATTTACTTGTGATACATCTTATGATGTGCATATCATACTAGGATAAGCATTCTTGAGGACACTCATAAGTTATATGAGATATGAGACATGTATTTAATGTGTGTACACATTGGGAAATATAAGATTAAAAAAATTGTACCCTCTGATTCTCTTTCTTTAATTTTACACTCATTTTAGCTTATGCTTGTTTTGTGCCTTTTTATCCCTTGTTTTAACCTTAGTTGTCTTCCCATGCATATCGTTATACCCCCTTTCATCCTAATCATATCCTCTAAGTCTAGTGCAAAATAATCTTTATGAATTTATAAACATGTGTCCTAAATTTTATCTCAATTAGTGACTACAATCTTTAAATGGCCCCTTTACGATTGGTCTCTCATAGAAAATTGGACCTCCTCGGGCTTATGTCCCAATCCTTGGTGGTGGGTGATTATTAGTTGACCTAGTTTTTTTCTCCAATAAAGCTTAATTTTTTATACTATGTGCATTAATTAAGATATATCAAGGTGGTATAGCTTCTCTCTCTAAGTTCCCTCCAATTTCTAATAAGAAGGGCCTCCTTTGCCTAATTTATATTGAATAGATACTAAGTTTTCACTTTAGAGCTTTGGTTGAGCAATAGATTCTAAAAGAGTGGGCCAATTTTAGTATTTAAAATATTTCTATAGTGAATTATATTTTGCATATAACTCTTCTATAGTTTCTAGGAGGTCTACATCAAAAGCTACAAGAGATATCTTTATTTTGGTAGAGCATTTCCATAATTTTTGCTCTAGATTAGAGTGGATTCTTTTTTTGTTTTATTAAAAAACCCTCAAATTTCCCTATAATATACCTATACCCTTTATAAACAAACCTCACATAATTAGCTTTCATCCCTTTCCATTTTTTTGTCAATTTCACTCATCTCCCATCAATCACCCTTTGAGTCATATATAGCTTCCCCTTTAGGTTTTGTTTCCATTTTCTATTTATATCCCATCACATCCCTATCACAATAATCTCCAATTTTTGACAACTTGCACAAGTTCACTACCTAGTCTAAGTCAGACAATTGGCCAACCAAGAAGACTAGACCAATCACCAAGTTGTTTGGAATATCAATGGATTGGTCATAGGCTCTATTTTTACCAAAATATGGTTTACAAGTTTTTAAAAACCTATACAATAGGTTTATAGTATGCACTTTCTAGTTTACTAGGTGTATATTTCTCTATGTGTGTTTTATTTAATTTGTAGTGTATTTTGATTTTTCACCCATCTATTTTAGCATTTTACTCCTTTATTTAATATTTTCCTTAATAAATACACATACAAACATTTGCTCAAGAATCTATTTCTATTGACTCTTTAAAGTTTATAGAGATTTTTAAGGCATTGTACTAAAGTTAGAATTCAACAAAATTTGGTTTGTCAACTCTTAGAGATGTCTTGGTTCTATAACTATTGATAACATTGACCTATAGATGCATGTATTATGTCATTTTCTATTCCTCTTAACTAAATTAATTTGTGAGTCTATGCTTCTAGTTTGTCACATAATGTATGTCTAATTTTTTGTCATGTTGTTAATACTAACTCTAGTGATTGTCAATTACTATGAAACTAGTTGGAGATAACTTTTGATAACATTGATTTACATTAATTGTGCACATAATCATGCATATAAAAAATAACTAACCTTTAACACCACATACAAAAAGGATAATCTTTAAGTTCTTTTGGAAACATACATTTAATATTGGAGGTCATGATTTGGTGAGCACATTTGTTTGAGATCACGGTTTATGTAATACAACTTAGTGATATTGCAAAAGTTTCACTTATGCAAGAAAGAACATGTGTATTGGCATGAGTACAAAACTGGGGCATATGCAAGTTGAATATGCACTCCATGTGAACAAGCATGTATTTGCACATCCCATGACATGCATCAAACCATCACATGTGCAACCTACAAGAGATTCTCACACTCAAGCCCCTTAGCCAAATTAGCTAACCTTAGACAATTTGAAGTGTTAAAGTCATGTTTAAAGAGAAGGGGAAAACTATTATTGGAGATGGCTCTGCTATGGGTGGTAAGATGCAAGGAGTGGAGAGCAACAAACCTAATCTTAAGGGGAAAATTCCCTCTTCTTGTTTAGTTGTTTTTGCCTCTATGGTGAATTTGCTTGCTAATAAAACTATTGATATGAACAAAGAAATTGCTATTCACCATAAGATCCTTTAGTGGTTCTTCATTGAGATCAACATAATGAATTTAAAAGCATCTTTATTGGTTAAGAAACTCGAGGGAAAGATTCTTGTCATTGCAACTGAAGAGAAACTTTATTTTAACCATTGGGAAGCAATGGAAGAATTTGGTACGTTGAAAGTGGAAAAGGTCGGGTGGGCTGAAAAGATTGAATCATTAGAGAAAAAGTTGGTTAATATTAAGGATAATCTAAGGAGGGTGGTTGACCTTAGAAAACCCATGTTAAAAAATAGTGTCAATAGCATTCAAATTTTATTAAAGAGACCAAAATATCACTCCACTTTGGATCGGATCAATCCCAACTCTAAAACTGGGGGACACAAAAAGAGGAGATGAAAAGGATTGAGAACACATTTTATGGAGAAGCACCTTAACTTCCTACAAGAGTGGGAAGTTGAAGTGGCTCTCAATCAACTCTATTTTGTGGAATATGCTCTACTCTTGTTCATCCTTTGGTTTAGTCTCGTTTATTGTGGGTCTTTTGACATGGCTTAGGCCTAGCTTTTGCTAATTTTGTGTTGTATTATCCCTATAGTTTGGTTATAATTGGGTTGTAACATTGTCATTTCTTGTGGTATGCTTGTAAAAGGATTGGGGCTCTTTCAAAAACCTCCCTTTTATCTCTTATCAAAAAGAATTCTAACTATACCCTTTTTGTTTCAAATCTACATCCCAAATATACATTCAATTAATTTTAAGGAAATTATTTGCAAGATTTGGGTTCTAAATTGGATTTTTATTTTTTTTTAATAAAACAATCCCAAATTGGAACCTACCCTATTCAAATAAATTGCTTTCTAATCCCAATTTCCAGCAAATCTTTTACACAAGCAAAACAATAAGAATCACCATGCATCAAGATCTCCACCTTATTTCATTTAATTCATATGAAATTACAAATTAATCCACAAGATGAACACCTCCAAGATGTGATATTTAGCAAGAAGTTCCAAATCTTTTATTCTCAAGGAAAGCCAAGCAATCTCCAAACAAATCTAATCCTTAATCTTCAACCAATCACTTTCTAATCTCCCAAGCAAGCAAGGCTTTCAAGAAAGCATTCCTTCTCTATTTTAGTCTATCTCCATTTTTTCATCTAAATCAAAAATGCATAATGAAAAAGATAGAATGAATGCAACAAAAATTTCACTTTATCCTTTTAAGACAAAACTTTACAAAAAAATGGGTTTTTGTTGTTCCATTCCAACCAAATATTTCAAAAGAATATATTTTACAACTTAACATATGATATTTCCTCTAGATTACTTTACATGAGAGAAATAGACAAACAAATCCAATTAACATCACACAAGAAATGCATATAGGTCCAACACTCAAGGATTTAAAGTCGTGATCAAATCAAATATTGGTTTGATAGGTTTCACTTGAGATGTGTCATTTACCATAAATGAATATGACAAAATAACAAAATCAAACAAACCATATCACTACCTCAAATTAACCACCATCGAGATTTTACCTATACCTATACACTCAAGTCAAACATCACATACATCTACCCGATACATAGTAATCAAAACACAATAAAATCAACCAATCTACATATAATTCACATATTCATAATAATATTTTTATTATGACATCACAATAATAAAAACAATAGAAGATTTAGACATTTATGAAAAATTCCTAAACACATGGTCCAATATAAGTCAAATCAAAACAAGAGTTAACACAAGACCTTAAATTAAAGTGGCTACTTATCCCTATCAAGACCACAAATGATGCCATCATAGTGGATGAGGTATTATTGGATGATATTGTGCAACTTCAAGGTATTCTAATGGGAATTATTTTTTCACCACTAGCTTCTAGATGACCTTGCATGATTCCAAGGGCACTCGACTTAATTTTAATACCACATGACCATACGATGGATGGATAAACTGAGGGTGAAGCAAGTTCTATATTACATATTGAAGATGTATGTGCTGTACCAACAATCTCTATAAAAAGAGTATTTTCTTCTTAACTCATTTATCAGTTTTATGAAGATAAACTTAATATATTAGAATTATAATTTCCTTAAAAAAAAAATCCAATTTCTCTAGAGGGATTGAAGGATACTACAAACTAGTTAGATCATTTTTAGTTAAATTTACTTTTTTACATTTTAGTCAAGGTGAATCACTAAAGCTCTTTCCCTCATGACTCCAGACTAAGTTTAAACTTAAGACGAAACTCAATATCTGCAGACTTAAATTTCTATTTAATAGAAAATTAAATCGATATATGACAATTTAAGAAATTACAGCGATAGCAGTCGCCCAAAAGTTTCACAATTTAATAGCAATCTACCAGCCCATCAAAGGTTTCTCACTAAGAGAGTCGCTAAAAATTTGAAGGTTACATAAATAAAAAGTTATACTACTGTACAAGAACCCATCATTCCACCTTGTAGATGTCTCAAAGGATATCGGTCTCATGGTCGCTGGAAGTGCTGCTTAAAATTGCCTAAAATTACCTAAAATTTAAACATTTCAAAGACAAAATTTCATATATTATATATTGTTACAAGTATTACGCTATCCAAGCAATTGCTGAAACATTTTGCTTCGGAAATGCGCTCTTCTTTTCTCTTCTTTGCAGGCAAAGCATCTCAAGTAATGGTGCTTCGCCATAAACTATATATCAATCAATTATAAATATACTAATTTGACCCATGCCTTCACCTTCGAGTTAACAGGTATTTGTAAATAGCAATTATAAGCCCATTCAGTGTATATACCTTGAATACGGATCATTGACAATGTTTAAAAATATATTAATTAACAAAATCGGTAATTGTCCAGCGAAAGCTATAATTGCTTGTGATTATATATATACATGGTCAAATCGATATAGAAGAATTGATTTCACTATTATTTGATATTAGATATCAAGGCAACTTCTATCCTAATTGTGAAGTATATATATCTTCTATGGTCGACCTAATCTAATATCAAACATTACTCAAATCAATACTTCTTTACTGATTTGACCATAGATATATATTCACAAGAAACTACAGCTTTCGACTGACAATTAGTGATTTTGTCCCACACCTTGTTGGGCAATGTCTAAGTTAAGTGGATGACCAGTACCCTTAAAGCAATCTCATACACCATATCGGTGTCCCACTCGGTGATCACCTAAGAAGCTAACCTCACCTTTGCCATTAATTTTAAAGATCAATCAAGTAAACCTGCTTTAAAATGCATTCCTTAAAAGCCTGGTAAAACTAAAACATAGTAGTTTAAAACTATACCTTTCTAATTTTGTATAAGATACAACTATTTTCAATAAGATACATTGCATTCAATTGCATCACATACAACTTACAATTAACCCATTCTCTACATTGTCTGGCCTAAGTTACAGATAGTAATGTCGTTACTAAGTTCAATGTTGCCTCAAAGTAACTAAAATTGTGTGCTCGGCTATCTTTATAAGGAAGACACTGTCTGAAGGAATATGATACGTTGAATTCAATTCCATAATGTTCAACTGATTCTCTACATTATCTGGCTGAAGTTATTGATAGCAGTGTCAATTCTAGGTCACATTGGATGATTCTCCAACACATGTCAAAAGCAATATGGATGGAATGAGTCCTATACATGAGAGCAACTTTAGATGCATGGAAATAGATCAGAAAGCGTAAGATGGGCTTTACGCACCTGCAAGCAAGCATTTAAGTACTTAATCTGTCATTAGAAGAGCTCTGAATCGTTCCTAAGCTTTTAGCATATAAACATTATTTTCCAATGCTCCTGAGCCTCACCCTTTTACTAGATTTTTGATATGCTTGTAAATAACGGATGAGTTTATTGATATCAATGGAGTGCCCAAGATAAAGGCTCGACCCCAACCCTAGACATAATTTCCTAAAATTGGCTGAATGCTTTTTCTCGGATTCACACCAAGATCAACTCAAGTTTCTGCTTGAAGAAATAGACAGGTAAGACATTTTTCAAAAGATAAATTTATATAAATGCTTCTTTATATAGATGAAAATGTGGACACAAACAAAGGACAATCAAGGGACAGATCAAGACTTAATAAATAACCCAAACACAAAAAGCAACGATACTGTTATTTATACACTGATTGCTTTGTATATAAAAATGGAAGATAGCAGAAAAATAGATGTCACAAGACTTTTAGTAACGCAATGTACTAACTCAAATTATGGTACCATCCTTGAGCCAAACTCATAAAACTTGGTTTTATAAGTTCTTCAAATACATATGCTACAGGTCCAGTTAAAACCACATATAGTATCATTATCTAAAACCACGTCAGCATCCCTGGCTCTGGCATGTGGCAAATTCCTTGCAATGATTGATAGTTCCCTATAAGCACAAGTTCAAATTCCAGTACACATACTGAAAATTCCTGTTAACTAAAAGATGGTACTCAGAAAGGTAACTCTTATATCTTCTTTGGTCAAGCGGAAGAATTTACATCACTAAATGTATGATTAGCCCTCAATTTCCCACCCTTTGAATTGATCTTCAATATTGACCATTTCATTGAATATTTCATTGAATACAAGGAGATTAGAAAATTTGAGTCTGTTAAAAAATATTGGAATCATGGGACAAAACAAAGCTCTATTGAGATCAAAGACCTGCTGAAAGCTCATCCCTTGATTAAATTTCATGCAACTATATGCAATCTTGGTCATGCTCAGAAAGTACTTCGAAGTTGAAATCACCCCTTTCATGTGCCAATTCTTTTGGTGAAATGCCCAAGCCCTCAGTCTACTGAAAATAATCATGAAATAATTCTACTGTGAAGGAACTTGAGGCTGTGGCCGTAATATTCTTTCTAAGTAGACACGTATATCTGGAAGTATGCGTTCGACAAGAGAGGGATAGCTGCACAGTAAATGATTAATATTTAGAAGGATTCTGAAATAAATATCTTATACTAAACTTCAATGTTGCCTGTTTCCTTACCCGAGCATTGTAGACATGTGTTCATGTTGCTCAAGAAAATACAAAACGCAGGTATGTCTTAGTGAAGTTGCATGGTAGGCCTCAGCAAGATCATACACATTTGCAAAATTTTCCACATTGAGGTCCTAAACATAATTCAAAAGCTCTCCATCATTGACATTCACACAAGCTCAAAAATAAAATTAAAAATAAAAATGCAATAAAACAAACAAATACCTGTGCAATTGCACATTCACATAAAAGTTTAAGTCCTTCTAAAAGATACTGATCAGCGGCCCTAAGAAGATCCTGTGCTGTATCTGCCGTTACATCGACCGTGCCTGTGTAAATAAATCTGAAACGAGTATTTCCCATCAGAACAGTAATATTCTCAATGATCAAGCATCTAAATTAATACTGCGATATCCTCTTTCCACGTCAGTTCAGCATTGACCTTTAACTTGGTGATGAATCTTGAAGTACAAACACAATAAAGAGAAGAAATGAAAATCACCTCATCATTAGTTCAAAAACTCCCCAGCTTATATTTGGAATTTCAATGTCCTTTGCCTCTTTCTCCTGCCAAAGATTTCCAAAAGTACCCCAAAAAATCATCATCCATGCCATTCTTGATCATAAAATGATCTTCAAAATAGTACATGTTTTCAGAAAGCAATCTACAGCACAATAATTAGGGCAGGAGGCCCAACTACAATGGCAGCAACGGACAACCATTTGCAATTCAAACCTAATAAACTGGCGTAGATATCTTAAATACATCTACCTAAAAGACACAAAGAGATGTCAATCTCAAGGCATCAATTTCACAAATCCAATATAAGCACCTTAATACCAATATCTCTCAATGTCTTTAGGTAGATGCATTTAAAATATTTATGCTAGTGTAGTCACTAACAAGTCTCACTAGAATAAAGAACAAGCCATTTTAAAAATGACTAAATAAAGCAGTGTTACATAGGAACCTGCCATGTTTGGTGAATAAAAGAAAGAGGGCTAATTTTTAAGGAAAAACACTAAAAACGAGGGGTTATCATTGCAAATGTGGTGCATTGTAATAAAATTTAAGCTGCCTTTAATTTCTTAAAAAAAAAATAGTAGCTGTCTCACTGTCATCCCCCAAAAAAATTTAAAAATATGTCATCCCCAAAACCTTGTCCCTGTGTCCCCAGACCTGGAAACTCGAGGGAACACTGACATAAATCATAAATGTAATGATAAAGATAAAATATGCATCCTTTAAATTTCCATCTGAAGAAATAAATGATGATCATACCCTGTAGCCTCCATCAAACATGGCACGAAATGTATCTGATGATGCCAGTAGTGCAATCCTGTGAGCATAGAACCGCCTACCTGTGTTTCATCTCAATTGATTCAAATTTGTTAGAGAAAATAACCGTAGAAGCCTTTGCTTGAAGTTCTCCATTGGAGCAAGAAATATTAATCTTTACAAAACTACTGTGCAATTACAATAAATACTCACCCTCCACTAGAAAGGTAACATCCGACAATGTGTTACTGTTTACATATTTCTCCCCCAAGTATACCTGCACAGGTTTTCATTTGGCAACATGCATAGGTCATACAACCACACTGACAAAACTAATTTAATAATTAACTGTACAAGGGCAAAGCAAAGAGCATAATAACTAATTAATTTAGAAATTAAATCAATATGCATCTTTACTTGAAAAGGATAGTATTCATATGACATATACCATAACACTATTACTAATTACTTAATTGCCATCATGTTGAAACTTATTACCAGAAAATCGAGAGCTAACTGCACATTACATCTACTCAAGCATAGTCCACTCTCTACCTTTCAAGTGGATAGTATAGCATTCCTAGCTTATCAAAGTATATCATAGCATTCCCTCAACCAGGAACCTTCAAGTATCACTAAACACCACTGCCATCCAAAATCTGTTACACAACAGAATCCTTTCCTTCGAGAAATATTTCCAGCATTCTCTATCAAATAGTTGCAGCAATCCAGCTATAGCCATTGAAAAATTGACCGTAATGAATTTTTGGATGTCCATTGAAATTGGCAATTTCTTGTTGGATTCAAAGTGGTTAGGATGCAACAAAAAAGAAGCTAGAGACCACCATAAATTCTGTAAAATAGCCCTTCACTTAGGGAAAATCTATATTTAAGTCCAGTACCAGAATGCTTTTGTAATGTCAACAATAGTTTTGCAAACCATCTAGTAGGGTAAACATAACAGATAAATTGCACCTCAAAGAAGTTCATTTCATAAAAACCATTAGGATGAAGAGAGAAAACTAAACCTGCGTATTAGTCCATTTTTACTCCAGCCTATCTCCCTAAAGGATTCTACGAGAAATGATTTCTTGAGAAAAATCCTCAATATTTTGTATATCCCATCTGTCTACCCTCCATTATTCAATATGGCCCATGGGAAATGCTCTCTTGTTTCTGGCATTTTTAATCTTATAAATGCCTCTAGGTTGTTTTAAAATTTACAGGATACTCCAGGAATTCCCTGCTGCATCTCTATCTAACATAGCCAGCACAAATTCAGTTAAAGACCATATACAGATGTGCTACATCTGGGTGATATCTAGAGACATAGCCATAGCAAGGCTGTATAATTACAGTATCCATTGTAATTCATGACCTTAAATCATTCCCTCACCCCCAGTTACTATCTAGATTCTTTCAGCCTGTAACAGAATCAGTTACCACAAAGAAATGTTCTCAATCTGCATGGGTCAAGTGCAGCATTTTTTGAAAAAGAAATAGAATACAGATTCATCATACTAGATATCAATTGTGACAAATATCATAATATATATATATATATATGCACATAGACTGGTGTGTTAGTCTACTGTGATTTAAATGGAGATCCACAAATATATATTTCTTGTCAACAGATACAAATGGCCTCATTACTATACGGCAGATAGAAAGTTATGAATTGAAACCTCTAACAAACTTATTGGACTCATGATCAAGTTAGCACATGTCAATAATCTAGACAGGATGATTGTTTCCAAGGCGATTAATGACAACTAACCATAAATATTTCACTATTATCATGATGTATAATGCATATCAACATTGACATGTTGGCACTGACAAATTGTTATAAAAAATTTAATAATATTTAGACCAAATGGTAATTCAACTTTTCCACATTGTGTCTTGATTTCTGCAAAATGTATATATTTGCTTTTGTATGATTTTCTTAGATCATAATACTTTTATATTATTGTAGTAACACATCCACATAATATCACATCCTGAAGTCTTTAAAAAAACTTCCATAACTATGGCTTAGCTCAAGGTTGTTTGCTTATAATTTTCAAATCTCGAGAAGAAAATTTGATTATTTAAGTGTTCAGAATAAATAATTTGAAAACATAAGTTTACTAGACGTTTATGGTTCTGATGGGATGCACTGATTTTGAATTTTATGGTGTGCACTGGTGGTAAAAGTATTTACTATTTAGTACAAGAAAGCGGACATAGTGGCCATAATTTTGTTAAAAAATTGATGAGAAAATAACAGATCTGGTTTAAAACTGGTAAGGCAATGTTAATGGAAAGATGAGTATGCTAATAGCCAGATCAAACAAGAAGATGGCAATTGAGACAGAGCATTTCATACAGACTTAATTAACTCCAAGTTCAGGAAGTTCAACAGGTTCAAACCCAAGAAGGCCTTGGCTCCACAACAAAGCTTGTAGCTGAATCTTCAGGATGTCATTGGATTCAATAGTAGATTTTTATTCTTATATGCTATGAATCAACTGCTGTGCATTTGGAATGGCTATTTATTTGTACAGAAATCAGAATTTGACAAACATTTCTAGAAGGGATGGAGACCCTTGCGATGAATCATATTTGGTCAACAATCCTAATGATTAAATTGGTTAGCCAACAGTCAGGTAAGAATAGTAACAGGATATAGCCAAGCGCCTGAAGAGGATGGTGTCATGACCAGAGTGAATATGAGCTCGGATGGTGGCATAATATTATATATGAAACAACAGCCTCATGATTGTGGAATGATTAGATAATGACACAATTAATTGCAAGATTAACCGATATTATCAAAACGAATAGTCGCATGATTGAATGAGATAGGTCAACAGTTCTGTCAGTGATAATGGCATGGCATTGTTCATTGAAAGTATGCCAACAGTCCCATAAGGGATAGTTGTATGATCCACTTAAATAAGCCAACAGTTTTATCAGCAATGATAGCAAGATGCACTATAACTGTCCTGCATGTGATGGCAGCAAGAATTGAATGAAAATGCATTGGGGATGAATGGAAGTAATTCAGATCAAAGAAATCATGTTTGTTAAGTAATCAGGAGTTTAGTTGATCGCTAAACCCAGTGAAGCTGGATGTGTAAATACAAGTAAAGTCACTTATTTGTTACCATAACCAATGAAGCTGGATGATGTGTAAATAAAAGCCAAGTCACTCATTACTAAAACACGAATATAATTAAAAACTTAATTACTATGAATCCTGTAAGACCATAATATAATTTACAAGTTTTTTTCAAATAATCTTGGAAGTGCATACAAGATTCTTTTTCTGCTAACAATAATCTAACAGTACTTTCAACCATTCTGTTAAGCATCTTCTATAAGTTTTGAACACCTACGAATTCGTTTGGTATAGCTACATTGTTTTATTATTTACAGCCTTGAAGTTCAAAATTAGCTACTAGAGTTTTGAAAATGGTTTCTAAGCAATGACCCTAGTTAAGCAAACCTGAGGTGTTGGAGGTGGAAGAGCAGCATCTATTGGAGATTGAGCAGCAGCTCTCTTTGCCAGAGAATGCAATGCAACAGCACCATCATGCTGCTGTTTTGAGTTTGCACTCGGAGAAAAAAGACCTAGAAGTACATCCAAACCTGCACATGTTATTAAACAGAAGTGACATCAATCATTTGTTGAGAAGTTATTCATCCTTAATCTTCCTATCCAGGTGGAACAGGAAAGGACTCAGAATAACATGGAAGCATCAGAAATGAACATGAAAATTTTCACAAAGGCCACAGACGTCCAGTATGTCAGAACCCCAACTTGTTTACCATTGTTATCAACAAAAATCATCCTCTGATCATCGGGAGAACACAGATGAGCAAGGGCCAAGGCAACACGTCTTTGAACATTTTTTTCAGATACACGCATCAGATAGAGTAAGTGCTTCAATACCTATCCATAAGAATAACAAACATCAACAACAGTTTAATTTCTTTCCCAAGCCAAAAGAACTGACAATTGTACATTTTACAAGTTGTCTCAATTAGTAATATCAACCTGTTATTTAAACCATAAGATCAATAGCATTTAAAAGAAATCCTCAAAAGTTTATCAAGATTAAACTTCAAAACCTCAATTAAATCATTTATGCATAGACAACATCCGTAGTCACCTGGCAATGTGGGCACATGATAGCTGTCAAATCAGGGTATATGAGTAAATGAATTATGGTAAAGCCATATTATATATGAATAAACTCAACAGAAGATAAGGGTACAGGGATCTGCATGCAGTCATCCTTACTATACTGGAATTTCCTGGTAACTATGGTGACATCTATCTTAAATTATATTGAGATTCTTAGCTTGCCACACCCACACTGGATGCACCAGATTCTTGGAAATTGGAATCACCATGAAAAGAAAGTCTAAAGATTTGAGCACACATCCAAATTGATCGGTTAGTTTATGATATTCAAAGTATTCTAAGAGACAAATCCAAGCTGTTCACTCAGTTTCAGAACAAGTTTCTCCATCCGCTTTTGATTTTTTTAGAAAATCAAAATTTAAACAGTAGCATTTAAGATATCTATGAAGAATGGACTTCTTAATTTTTCCCAAAGATTTCTCACTTTCATGGAAGGCAAGGCATGTTTATTCACAAACAAATAAGATCAAGGTTGTAGGATACACGACCCCTCCCGCCCCCCCGCATACCCAATACAGATACAGGTATGACAACCCAAATACAGCTTGGAAACCATGCCCACACGTACCCAAAATTAGGTTAATTCTAGAGCTCTGCTAGATACATCTGGGTTCGACATTCTAAAAATTTGTGTCATTTCTAGGTAAAAGGCTGAAAGCACTTAAAATCCATCACCGAGCAAGTTCCTGTTGCCCTCATTTTAATTTTCCGCTTTTCAACACATATATGGGAGGATATTGTCTCAAAATTAACAGTGAGTAAAGGAGGATGACAAACTGTATGAGTGAACAAGGGCAATGGAAACGAAAATGACCAAAGTGACAAGAACAAAGGGGAAAAAAGGAAACCACAACAATCTATTCCAAACTTCATCCACTAAGCCCGATCCACACAAGTGATGAATCATTTCATTTGGTTGCACATGATTCCAACTAGTCACACCATTCGCCAACTTTAGTCAAGGGTTACTCCATATTGCCCATTCCTCCACAACATGATTACAAAGTTTTCAGCTTTTAGTTTTTAAATTAATATTTATAATTTTATTAATATTTAATATATTTAAGTTGATTTTAATATAAAATTTATTTAAATTTCAATATTTTAAAATAGTTAAATACTTTCACATTTAAATTTAAATTAAAATAAATGTAATGTAATGCAATTTAACTGTCAATAATAAATAACAATTAAATATTTTTAAAAATTTATTCTAATTAAAAAAATATGATTTTAAAATATGTCAACATTTAAATATTAACAATAAATAATAGTTAAGAGTTACATGTATTAAAACATATAGATTATAATTTATATATATAGAATTGTCATATTCAGCTGTATCCATATTAGGGGATCTTGAAAAATAGGCATATCCATGTCAGATACCATATTCAAATCTGCACCTGTATCCGTGTCCATACAACTTTGAATAAGCCCATGTGTGAATTCAGCTTCAAAACAGATAAAATCTTTATAATTATTCAACATTCAAACAAGTCATCAAAATTAACGAAGAGGCCGTTTGCCTTTCAAATCAATTTAGTTAGTTTTACAATACAGCTATGTACATGATAAATAATCTATCATTAATATACATTAAATACAGTCTGGAATATTCTATCATTAAATACATCAAAAACTTCATAAAATTCATAAATAATAAGTTGTATCACATAATCTGTCTCTAAGTCCCCAGGCAAGTAGTTGAATGAATTTCATAGTAAGAATTAGTGAAATTTCAGCATGAAATATCCTTCTCTGTGATTTCAACTTTCAACTGATTTTGTGGGACTTGATTTTTTAATTCCTAATTGTGAAAGTTCTCTTCTATGACCCAGACTGACAAAGAGTGTTTAACGCCAAATGATTGTAATAAAAAATTAATTAGTAAACACTACTAACTATCATGTATTAATATATTGAATAATCAATATTACTATCATACATATATTACTAAAATTTGACCATAATATCCTCCCGTTTATGGGGCTTGAAAGGATAATCTTCGGAAAAATTTGAGATTCGATGTGAAGTGGCATCCGCCAGATGAAGAATGGGTCAAAGTAAACTTTGACGGAGCAGCTCAAGGCATTCCAGGGCCATCTGGAGCTGGTTGTGTGATAAGAGATCACACAACTAGAAGGTTAGCAAAATGGGCAAAGCGTTTGTTAGTCAGCACTAATAATGAAGCAGAGTTTCAGGCAGCATGGCTAGGTCTAAAGTTGTGTAAGCAACTGAGAAGAAATAAAATTCATCTGGAAGGTGATTCTATGATCACGATAAACGCTCTAAGGAAACGATCAACCCCCAATTGGAAGCTAAGTTGATTCGATAGTAGATTTATATTCTTATATGGAGAATCGAGCAGGAATAGTCAAACAGACTAACATTAAAGATGATGTAAGAGGACCAATATGTGAACCCCACCTAGGTGAAATAAAATGTGAATAGAAAGCCTTGAGAATTCCAAAAGAATTGCAGGCTGACAAAACTTTATTGTAACCTGAACAACAAATGAGATTATGAGGTCATAATTATTGATGTTCAGCTTCGGTCAATATATTCCAGCCTTGATTTGGAGAGAAATTGAATATAGCCTAAACAGCTATTGAATATATATAATATCAATATGCAAACATATGAAGGAGAGCTTCACTTATAATATAATATAACAAAAAGAAACAATATTTATTATTTATTATAGCCGACTTCCTTAATGTGGCCGACGGCAGTCATTCTCAGAGATATGGTATTGAGGAAAGCAATTCAGTTGAGATACATTAGCACTGATATGCAAACGGCAATCATTCTCACCAAGCCCCTCTCTAGAGTAAAGTTTGTGTACTTCTGAGACAAGCTTGGTATTGTGGAGAATGAAGCCCTAGCTGAGAGGGAGTCTCAACTTCAGTGATCTTCTATGATTTTCTTTAATGCATTTCTCTCTACAAGAGAGATTTGAGGTGTAAGCCCTTGTTTCCACCCTCTGGGAGTAGCCAAGGTGGATGTCATGTGTGTGACGCCGTGACAACATCACGTGAGAGAGTCCATGATGATTTCCTTGTACTTGTGTTTATTCACCCTCTGGGAGTATCTATGGTGAACGTCATGATGAGATGACGACATCACATTGAGTGATGGGCACTTGTGCACATTTACCATCCATGGGAGTAGCCATGATGGTTGATATCACGATGAGGTGATATGCTCTTTTCCACGCATGGGTGTAGCCATGGTGGTTGACATCACGATGAGGTGATATGTCTTGTGCAGCTGGAAGTCCCTAGCTGAGAGGGAGTGTTGATGTTCAACTTCGGTCAATATATTCCAGCCTCGATTTGGAGATAAATTGAATATAGCCTAAATGGCTATTCAATTTATATAATATCGATATGCAAACATATGAAGGAGCGCTTCACTTATAATATAATATAACAAAAAGAAACAATATTTATTATTTATTATGGCCGACTTCCTTAATGTGGCCGACTCATTTAATTATTATTATTATTCCTTAAGGAGGCCGACCTACATGAAGAGACACTTTGTTTTGTATAAATACAAGGTGATGATCTCTCATTTGATCATCAAGTTCATTCATCATATTCGCACTCCTTGAAGAAGTTCGCACTTGAGCAGCAGGTCATTATCTGGAACAGCAGATCGATCTCAAGGAGAAACATGTCTATTCTGTATTCACGCATCTAGGAGAGATGCTGTTGTATATTGTATCAAATTTGGCCTTGTGTTGGGCCTGAGTTGTAAGCAGATTTCTGCTGTTATTCCTAAATATATAAGAGATATATTTGCTGGGTTTTTCCCCTCAAGTTTGGAGGGTTTTCCCAGGGTATCTTGTGGTGTTCATTGTCTTATGTGTTGCATTTTCTGATTGCTTTCATGTCTGATCATAAAACTAACAATAATATAGGTATGAGAGGCTCCAAGAAAATAAATGAAAAAGCAATATGAGGAGCAAGAACCAACAAGTTGGGAAAATTTTCAAAGAATTCAAAATGGCCAAAGAAAACTCAAAAACTGGTTATCAATGGCTAGTGTCCTTGTCACGTGTCATAAATGCACAAGGATTATTATCAATTATGATAGAAAAAAACATAAGTTATACTCAAAACATCTTACATAAAGGAAAATAGTTTGATGGTAAACAGAAAATGCTGTCAGAAAATATTTTTATCGGGTAACAGCTTGGCACAAAAGCATACCATGCATGGTTTAGAAGCAAATTTTGTAATATTGTTCAAGAGTGGAACTTCAAGGTCATTCAAGATTGTTTTGAGCTATCAAAAAATATACAACTGTTCATGGTTTAGAAGCAATTCATCTCCTCAATTCCAAGTTGATCAACATCTTAGTTGAAAGATGGCACCATGTAATAATGTCCAGAGTGGAACTTTGAGGTCATTCTGTCAATACAAGATTCTTTGTCTGCTTACAATAATTTCACAGTTCTTTCAAGCATTCTGTCAGAAAATATTTTTATCAGGGAACGGCTTGGCACAAGAGCCATGCACAATTGTTTGATAATAAAAAAATTTCTGCAGCTCGAAATATAATATAGAGATGTCACAAAGCTCACTCCCAATGGCTCCGGATTTGCTCCAGTTTCACTGTTGTTTCTCTCCCCTGAACCCTAAGCAGCTTTCAACATTTTCTATAGAGCATGTGGGAACAATTTTGGAGGATGCTATAGAGCATGTGTGCATGCATCTCATTGGGTCCCTCGTCCGTGTGCAGGATTCTGTTGTGGGTTTGTCTGTTTCAGGGCTGAAAGACGTTTCAGTTGCAGTGACGGAAGATGGGAATATTTCTCCATCCAGGAGTCTCACATTCTGCTGCATCCTCCAGTAATTCTGCTGTAGTCAGTGGCTCCTCTTCGGATATTTCAGAACCTGTGCAGCAAAAGCCCCAGTTGAGTGTTCCTTTCAATAGTACTGTTAATGGTTTGGGAGCCTCCTCTGCTCTAAATCCAAATAACATCCCCCCAAAATTGTTATTGGATGCACTCTGTGGTAAGAAGTGTAGTCGTCTAGAGAAAAGAGTGAGGTACCCAGTCTAAAATAGGAAAGCATGTTTGATTGCCAAAAAAGCAGATTGGATAATGGAAGCAACTTTCAAACAAATTAAGGAAATGGATATGTGGGAGAAATCCTTGATGAATCATGCCCTGATAGGAAAGTTCAATGGCTTTTGGCAAATCTGAGTAGTTTGTTTTAGTGGGATTCAGAAATTCAGGAACCCTTATTGGAGGAAATATAACTTTTTCCATGTGCCCAAAGTTCTTAGCTTGGGGCCATAGTTCTGGGAAGATTTTATTTTTAGTCTCAAATCTGTACCGGGTTCGTCCATCCCAGGCACAGGTTTTGGCAGATCCGGATTCGGTCTGCAGGGGGGTTCAGCTCTCACAATGCTCAATTCTAAAGGGATCCTTCAGTGATGGTGAGTCTGAGAGCGCTCCTAACAGTAATACGCAAGACCAAGCACTTACTACAGGACAGGAGCACCAGCTGCATGTGGGACATCATGGAGGCTGGCTCTGTGCTACGATGGTTGCAGGAAATCACGCATGACATGGGCAAGGCGCTGGAGATACTGCCTCTTGAGCTGCTGGCTGTATCGAGGGAGGTGCTGGAGCATGTGGAGCTGGTAAGGATACATGCCAGAAACATTCCTGAGAGGGACAACGAGGAGTTGAACCTAGTATTTGAGTTGGAGGAGGCCGTGGCAAGGTTGGAGAAAAAGGACAAGATTGCACCGCCAGATGTGGAGAAGCTGAGGAGCCTGTTTTTCAGCCTCAGTCTCGACAACCTGTCCAAATGCAGAAGCGAGATCAGGAAACTGCAGGACCAAATCGCACTGCAGGCCAGCATGGATGCTGCACCTTATGCCATGGACAGATATTTTAAATTAACTGCTAAAGAATAGATATTTTAAATAGATTAAATAAATTACTAATATTATTATATTAGGAGTAATTATTCTTAATAATAAAAAATTATAATTATGTATGATATTGCTATCAGGATTCAACCGTGTAGTTTTCGAATCAAACTCATTGACCCATGATTCATGAGTAGTGGCTCACAAGAACCCATCTCTCATGATAATGAATGGTCCACTTAGCACTCATTGCATCTAGGTGAATCTTGATAGCAATATCATAATTTGACACGCTGTGGAAGAAACCTCCTACTTATCAATAATTATGTAAATTAATTTTTAAAATTAATAAGACTATTATTAACTTTCATAATAGTTTTACTATTATATATATTAATATTGTACAAGGTTATAAATATTAATATTTATTAAAATATGTATATTATCTAAAATTCGTGAATTTAAAGAATATATATATATATGCTTTTTGTATGAACGAACCCAAACCCCAAAATAAATTTAGCCAAACCTCTCAACCGAACCCCCGAACCAGTACCAGAACCAGCAACTTAGTAGATTTTGATAAAATTTTGCCTGAAGAAATTGTTTTGAAAATGGATGGTAGATTTTGAGCACAAAAGTTGGATTATGTGAATATCCCCTTTCAATACCACTATTGTTTTGTTTAAGGACATTTGGCTTCTCAATGGCCTGAGAGAAGCTCTATTCCAGCTCAAAATAGCAAGAAGAAGCTCTCTTCTCAAGCTACCCAGTGGAAAGGGGCACAACCTCATCATTTACCCAGGAAAGGAGAAGGAAGCTTATAAATATATAAAGGATGACTTAGTTCACCAGGAGGATTTAAGTGCTTTTCCACATGAGCAAGAGGTGGGGGGTAGATAACATTACTAACAAAGCATCAAGTGTTGATGTTGAGAAGGAAGAACAAGCCCCTTCACAAACTTTGCAGAAAGATCCTTCTATTATTCCAGTTGTGAATGCTAAGACACCTTCTTGTTGGAGATGGCAAGGGATGGTTTGGCACGACCTAAGGATTCACTTTTTTATTTTGGTTTGCAAGCTTCATCTATCCCTGAACATGAATGGACTGAGGTGAAAAAACAAAAACGCTCACATAGAAAGACTAATTATCAGATGACTCTAAGATCTTCCAAGAATGAGGAAGAATTCCCCTTCTCATTAAGGTGCTTGGTTTATTTTCTTTCAAGTGTGATGATAGACTTTTATTGAGATTGAAATGAGTCATGAGGCTATTTGAATCTGGTACTGACTGCAAATTTTTGTAGGGCTTTGTTCCCTTGCCCAAGTTACTATTAGCAAAAAGAAGTGTTCTAATAATTCAGATGTTAAGTTACTGGTTCTAGTACAGGTGCGGGTGCAGGTATAGGTATGGTTACCACTGTATGGCAAAAAAACCCTTGGTACAGGTATGGGTTCAGATATATATAAATATAATATGTACTAGCAGTTGCGTGCAGTGACATGCAACGATGAGCCGATAGGCGGAGGAGAAGTTTAAATGGCAGGTTATTACAACCATCGCCACTACACGGAAACCATACAACAATTAATGTTGATGCCAACCGGCATTCAATTTCGCTGGCCTTCTCTATCGATGTGCCAAACGATTTTAATATAAAAAAAAAAAATCCACCACCGTTTTTCCGACTAGGAGCCGAACATCGGAAGGGTTAAAAACGGGAGGCTAACGAAAAATTCCGGCCAAAGTGCACACAATAAGCCTATCGGCTAATAAAGAAGTAGATAATTTTCTATATAATAAATAACATGCTAAAAATAAAATGTTTTAAAAACTAATGAAATATTACAAAAGAATCCCATGCAACTAATTTTTAATACACTCCTCAAATTTTTAAGAATTTTTTTCTAGTAACTATCACTTAGTAAAGAAATTATAAACATTTTATACTTAGATAAATTTTAAATTAAGAAAAAGGATAAATCAAGTGACAAATTTAATTTAAGCAAGAAGTGTATATTTTATTATTCTCTGTGTAAAAGTGAAGTTCAACTTATTTTAATAAGAAATATAAATTATAAAGCTCTAATTAAAAAAATATAGAACCATCCACACCTTAAAATTTACCCCGTAAACGGCCACTTGGGACGATGCGTAGATATCTGTTTAGGAAAGTAGCCGAAGGGTTAACAGTCAATAACCCAAGAACACCGAATCACCTAATTGCAGTTAACATCGACGTTACTGCAGTTAACTTATGCAGGTCCCACTTCTGACAGTTTTTATTTCCACGTCATATTAACCATTTCCATATTAATTCATTTTCGTGAAGTCTTGTTCAATCAATCGGTTTAAGAGCAGAAGATTAATGCTTAATCTGCCTGCATTTTCATTAAACAACATTTGTTTCTCAATTGCAAGGTGTTGTGAGCATAGATTCCACGCCTTGATGTGCAGTTGCTCGCGGAAATAAATTATTCTGGGTTTTAAATTGAAGTAGATTATGAGTTGACATCCACTGAAGGGTTTATAAATTGTGCAGTGGACATAGACGAATTTTTGGGAAAATCTTTTACAGCAGCAAGCAAGGGTTTTTCCAGAGCACATTCAATTTAACGGTCCAGCTGGATATACTAGACTTGAGTCATGGGTTGTGCCTGGAAGCTCGCAGAGATTTCAGGCATGAAATTCAGTTATTCTAAAATCTGTTTTTCCTGTTGATTCAGAGATTGTTTGGCAAATATTTATGCGGGTATAAAGGTTATATGTTGCGAAGTAGCTTGTTAATTTGGCTGGCCTTCTCTATCGACGTGCCAAACGTCTTTAATATAAAAAATAAAAAAATCCGCTACCTTTTTTCCGACCGGGAGCTGGATGCCGGAAGGGTTAAAAACCGAGAAGGCTGACGAAAATTCCGACCAAAGTGCACACAATAAGCCTATCGGCTAATTAAATAATTTCAAATTATATAAAATAAAACAGTGATACTCATAATTGCCAACAAAAAAGATATTTAAATACCTCATAATTTGCAAATCTGAAAATACTCATAAATTCATAGTTCAGTGATTTGTCAAATGCCAATACACAATGAAAATTACAATCAATATTTAAGAATCTTCATATTGCTCTTCATCAAAAGCATCAGAGTCAAAAATTTGGTTCAATTTCACTTGAACCACAACGAGTTACAATGCCACTTCCACTAGCCATGTGCTGTACAAGCTGCCTCATCTACAGATATTTCTGGCAAGTTGTGCAACAATAACATCTAAGTCAACAAACTCAAGAGTTAGATCCCAATTCCTTGTCACCCCCTCATTGCAATCAAGTTTCTCACATGCCAAGAGATCCTAATAACTAGTAGGGGTCTAGGAGTGGAGACCCCAATGGGATTGAGGGGCAGCACCCCCTCATGGGGGTTTGTGGCAAGGTTGCAGGATACGTCACCCCCCTCCATCCAATACGCGTGCCACCATATCTAAAACGGGAACGGATACGGCACGGCAAGGATACCGTGCCAAGAAGTGCCTGAAATAAGCGATACTTTCAACCGCGCCGGATTCGTAGGGATTCGACTCCCCTAATCAAAGCGGCGAATCTGAACATAACTTCAGATATCTTCAATTTTATTTTAAAAATAGCAAAAAGAAGACGGAGTTTTGTTGAGTTTTTTGTTTGTTTAAAAACTTATAAATAAGCCTACACAATTGCAATCGTACCGCATTCGAAATTTCTATCAAAAAAAAAAATTGCCATATTTTCAAGGGTTTATCTACGCGAAAGTTTTGTGCGAATATTTTATGGATTTTTTTCTGAGATTTTCGACGGTTCTCTTGCTTGATTTTTTCACGGGTTTTCTCTTGAGAGGGAGTTATTTGTTCGACACGAGGGAGGAGCAAGCCAGAGAGGAGCAAGCCAATTCTACGTGTCGCTAAAAATTTCAAGTATTCACTCAATCCGAATATATTTTTTTAATAGTTTTTTTTTAAGAAATATGGTAAAGCCAAATTTCCCTTTTTATCCACTAAAATCAATCCAAATTGAAATCAGTAACATATTCGTGATTTATGGCCAAACTATTTATCCGATCCCCTGCAAAATTGCTCCAACTTTCCCTGTGCTTGGTGGCTCCGTGAGCACGAGCATCTGAGCTTATTTACAGGAATGGTAGGCCACTCGCATCTACCTTCTCACTAGTCATTGTCGCCATTTCTTGATTGCTCGTGGTCGTGAGGAAATGATCGATGTCGCCATCTCTTGATTGCTCGTGTGATGAGGAAATGATTTTTCCGAAATGAATGATCAATTTTGAAGCCTATGACTTTTAGTTGGGGTCGCTTTATTTTTCATATATTTTTACTTTAATTGAAAATAATAATTAATTTTGGTGTAACTTTAGAAGTCACCATAAACTAAACTTAATTTAGGGTGTTATTAAATCTTGATATTATATTATAATATATTTACTTTAATTTAAAATAATAATTAATTTAGGTGTAAATTTAGAAGCCGCTGTAAACTAAACTTAATTTAGGTCTTATTAAATCTGGGTATTATATTATTATAGGCTCCACCTCATTTGATTGGAGGAAAAGAATTTTTGGTGTCATAGATTCATTTTTAAAAAGCTAAATTCAAAATAGTAAATATTAAAGTTTAATAATAATTAATTTAGGTTTAAATTTAGAAGTTATTGTGAAAATAATTTTAAACTATTTTTAAAAAGTTAAATTCAAAATAGTAAATATAAAATATATATTATAACATATTAAAAGTAGCTACTTAAATCAATTTATTGAATAATTTGTGTTTTATATTCAATTTATAGTATTTATGTTTTATACTTTTATTGAAAAAATTAATTATTGTAGGATAGTAATAATGGCATCATCATCATCCAATGACGGAACATCAGAGAACAATGACAAGTGGATCAAACCAAACCCTAAATCTCCACTTTGGAAATATGTGACCATTGTGGAAAAAATTCAAGGTAGTGGAGTTTATAAATGGATATGTGATGAGTGTCAAAATGAATAGAGAGGTTCTTATGGGGTTCGTGGGCATCTTTGCCGCATAACAGGGACAAGGTGTGTTGTATGTCCTAGTCCAAATGTTTATGGTCATAGAGGGAAGGGATTGTCAGATGTCAAAATTGCAAAATATCAAAAAGAACAAGATGAAGCTGGTAATTGTTTTCAAGCATCAAAACAAAGGTCAATTCTAAGTCAAAATAAACCCCCATTGCATTCAGAATCAGCTTCAGGAACATCTATATGTCACAAAAAGAGCAATTTAGGACCTCTAGAAAAAGCATTTAATTTGCAGAGTTGAGAGGATACAAATCAAAATGTTGCTCGTTGCTTGTATGCAAATAGGATTTCATTTAATGTGGTGCGTTCTCCATATTGGCAAGAGATGATCAGATCAATTAATGAGGCACCAGAAGGATACAAAGGTCCAAGCTATGAAAAAGTTTGTACCACCCTTTTGTCGAAAGAAAAAGATATTATTGAAATTGCAGTCGATTCAAGCTTCATGGAAAATCTTGGGTGTTTCTATCATTTGTGATGGATGGAAGGATGCTAGAAATAGGCCATTGATCAATGTGATTGCAACGAGTCCAAAGGGGGCAATGTTTTTTAAAGTCATGGAATGCAAGGCTGATGAAAAGGACACCCAATTTATTGCCAATAATTGAAGCAATTGAGTCTGTGGGGCCAAAAAATGTTGTTCAAGAGATCATGGATAATGCAAAAGTATGTACAGCAGCAGGGTTGGTCGTGGAAGCAAGATTTCCAAACATCTAGTAGACTCCTTGTGCAGTTCATTCTTTCAACTTAATGCTACAAAAAATTGGCAAAATTCAATGGATACAAAAAATTTACGAAGAAGCCAAAGAAATGCAAATGTTTATTTGTAATCATCACATGTCACAGGCCATTTATCGACAATTTTCCAAGTTGGAGTTGCTAAAGGTAAGTTTTCTTTTGTATCAAAAATATTTAAATTATATCATTTTTTTGAAATATTTAAAATTTATTATGTTTTTAAAATTTAGTTTTTCAATTGAAGGTGTTTGAGACTCGTTTTGCCACGCACTACATTGTTCTTAAAAGGCTTGTGGATGTGAAGCAAGCCTTGAAAAGCATGGTGATTAGTGATATTTGGGTAGTTTGGAGGCAATCACAAACAAATAGAGCAAATAATATCATAACACTAATTCTTGATGATGATTGGTGGGCTCAAGTTGACTACTTGCTCTCTTTCACTGAACCGACCTACAACCTCCTTCGTCGTTGTGACACTAAGAAGCCAATTTTGGGTGACATCTATGATTGCATAGAAAAAATGGTGTAGCAGGTTAGAGACATTATTATAGCAAAAGAGCAAGACCCAACTGATTTTTTTTTATAAACAGATATATGAGGTAATCGAGAAGAGATGGGATAAAATGACAACTCCTTTGCAACTTCTGGCATATGCTTTGAACCCCAAGTACTACCATGTCGATATGTTGGCATTGCCAAATAGGACAACACCAAATATGGATGTTGAGGTAGTTGATGGATATAAGAAAGCCTTCAAAAAAATGTTTACAGATCCTAGGGTTGCAATGGAGCTTCAAGATGAGTTTGGGACTTTTGCATCCTTTGATGGAACATATGCAGATGTTGAAGCAATGGCAGATAAAAAAGAAATGGACCCTATCAAGTGGTGGAACTTTCATGGTGCCATGACTAAACAATTACAAAAACTGGCTATCAGACTTCTATCACAGGTTTAATATTATATGAGTTATATTTTAATTTAAATTATTTTACTTTTTTTTTATTTGATTGCATGTCTTTGTAACTTATAATGATATAATTTTTTTTAAAGGTTTCAAGCTCGTCTGCATCTGAGAGGAATTGGAGCACATATGGTTTCATCCATTCAGTGAAACGAAATAGATCGGCAGCTAGTAAAGCAAAGGACCTTGTATATATTCATTCTAATCTTCGTCTCTTGTCGCATTCCTCCACAAACTACATGAAGGGACCTAGTAGACTTTGGGATGTCGAGCTTGAGATGAGTGACATTGATGCATCCATAAATGCATTAACACATCTCAATCCCATTGTTGAGAATTCTGACATAGTAGGAGGGTCTTCTAGTGAATCTTCATTTGGTTTTGAGAATCTAGTTGGTGGTCATATTCATTCCAACTATCATAATTCTTTAGAGAATCTTGATGATGTAGAACTCCAATTCCAGGAGAACAATGATGATATTTTTGATAGCATGTGATTCTATCAAACTATCAATGTACTTGAATTTTGTTTTAATAATAAAAAAATTTAAATATAAACATTTTGAAATATTTAGCGATTATGTCTATATTGCTTATAAAGTAATGACAAAATTCTCTAATAATTTAGAAAATTGCCTTATATATATATGTATGTGTTTTTTATGAATGTCATATCTTGTTGTATCCATATGAGAGGTCTTGAAAAATGACCGTATCCGTACCCGTATCCGTGTCCATGCAACCTTGGTTTGTGGGCAATGCCCCCAACGGAGTTGAGGGGCAGCACCCTTCATGGGGGTTTGGAAGCAACACCCCTAGTGGAATAGAGGATCAGCAGTAGCACCCTTCGCGGAGTCTCGTGAGGGTCTAGGGGCGATGCCCCCAGCAAGGTCAAGGGGCAGCACTCCCACCACCAAGCCCAAATTAAGGTCTTTGAAACCACACAAACCTTTGTAATGCACACCATTTTCACAATTTTATCACTTAAGGGAGAAATTAGGTACACGGGCACTTTTTTGTTTATAAAAATGTTTTAAAAAAAAAACTTCTTTTCTATTTTATTTTTGGGCAGCCCTTGGGTTCGCCCAAGGTCCCTCCCGGAAACCTAGGGTGCCAAGGAGTGACCCTAGGTGGACCTAGAAAGGAACCAGCCCAAGACCTGGACCTGAAGCATACCCCTACGGATACGGGAGGTGTTTCAAAGGAACCTCGTAAAATAGGATAATAGAAATCTGGAACAAAGACTGAAAAGCAAATTTATTTAGAACTTTTTGGGACATCCCCAAATGTTGAAAAACAAGGAAATCTCAGTGATGTCCCATATTTTATACAAAAGGGGTCCCCAAAAGTTAAGAAAACAAGGACATTCCCAGTCCAACAATGTCCCATATATTGTTAAAAAGAGGGAGATGGAGAGGAGGGGGCATGTCTCATTGCATGCCTGCTCCTGATATGTCCCATACATCCAGGATATGTGCTTTGGTACCACAGACTGGTCCTTTGTCAGCCAGCGATACATATTGGAAATGCCAAACACAGATGCCGAAAGGTCATTGCGGAGCATCTGGTAACTCAGTAACTCACAAATGTATAAAGTTAAACAACGCACCCAGAAGTTTGCCAGTAAATACTAAAAGCAAGTCAATAATCACTGGCAACAAACTCAGAAAACATACAAATCATGCCTGTAGCAAGAACTTACTCTTCCATGAAGTTTCTCCTCTAGCCTTTTCAAGGTCTTTGCCACACAATCCTTTGAAGCCTGTACCAAGAACCCAGAAGATTCAATAACGCATAAGATTGATAAAAATAAAGACAAGATTACAGAAATCGTAATCAGTTATTTCTGCAGTCAAACAACATTGTTACATGTTTAAACTTCAAAGCAGTGTTGCAATGGACCAAATTAAGTTCTATACAGAACATATAATTATATTTTCCTACAAATCACAAATACTTGTTTATACACACATCAGTAAATCTATTTCACCTGAACAATCAATTCTACATCTTGCAACTTCTGTACTCCACCCTCCTTTACAATATCAGAAACATTGTCCTGAAATCCACATCAACTGTGCCTGAGTCATCAGGTCATATATGCAGAAAGGGAAACAAATATGCATAAAAACTAATAATAATAATAGCAAGCAAGCAGAAGTGCCCAGATTGAATAAAATCACAAATACGTGCTATAATAGATTCTAAATCCTGCATGAATCTGAAGACAAGCTCTTGAAAGACCTCATTATCTGCTAGCCCATACAGAGCAAAAGCAGCATTGTGTTGAAGAGATCCATTTTTAGAATCAAGCAGCTCCAGCAATGGAATTAATCCCCCGTCATGAACAATGCCAGCTTGGTTGTGTGAATTCTGGTCATAAAAGAAAATACATCCAATTACAATTTCAGAAATTGAAAATAAAGCAGCATACAAGTAACATGATACATTAATAAACTTATGAGTTTTGAAGTTTTATTAACAGTGTTGCATTTTAAGAATCATTGTCGAAAACGTTTTCTAGAAAAAAGAATGACATTACTAGGAAAAATTCACAGTTCAATTTGCCATCTCAAACCATTAACCAATCAAGAAAAATGACCACACCCGGAACACATATGATAAATTCAAACCTGTGCTAATCTACCCAAGGCAAAAGCTGCCATCTCCTTCAGTTGGGGATCAGGCATCTGAAGCATATTCGAAAGAGGTCGAACAGCCCCTCTTTGGACAATATGCACCTGTATATTCATAAAGTAAAAATATTTGAATAAAAAAATCATGTGCAGAGAAGGACGATAATTCATTTTCACCTGGTATGCCAATTGCAACCCTAAATTTTAGATTCTTCCATATTCTTACAACATATACTTGGAATATAGCTTTTGTTAAATGTTTCTTTTCGCTCAAAAAAAGACGAGTAATAACATGATGTTATTCAAACTTATACCAAACTTCATACATTCCTTCAAGCTCCACAGATTTACTGGATCAACAAATCCAAGAAAGAAGCTAATAGGAAATCAAACAAAAATCTAAAACCCTTAGTTGTCAATTCAGTTTTGTATGTTTGCAATGGATTTCAGATTTAAACCAATAGTTTCAATACATTTTAAAAAGTGAACTGCTCAAAAAATAAAAGCAGGATGTTTGGCTACCAGTTTCAAAGTACAAAACTGCATGTCACAACCAAAATAACACAAAACATCAAATACCTTGCATTCAGGATCTGTTGTAGCAAATTGCCCCAGCAATAATGCAGCTTCCCTTTGGCTTTCATGACACCTTGAACTGTCAAAAATATTTAATTCATGATCCCAACCTTACTCAAATTTTCAAGAAAGGATTTTCACTTTATATAAGCAACTAACTCTGTTCACATTTATTCAAGTTTCAAACATTAGAAATTTATTTCTTGACTTTGTGATATCCAAAACCTAGAAGGATATTCATTAGGATCATTTTAATAACTGGCATTATATGTCACAAAAGTACATAGTAACAGTGTCAGTTACCTATAATGAGCTCAGGATGAGAAACATAAGAAATTGGATTGTTGAACTCAAAAAAATAAAAACTTGCTCTGTAAAGCAAACACCATTACCATGACAAATTCAGATCATATGTAACAGGACAATCAGGCACCTTTAAGATGGGCGGGAAATCTACTTGCCTAGTGAGAACAAGCTTTCATTTTCACCAAATGCACTATGATGTGATTCTGTCGAATAGTTTGTTTCCTAATCTAGGAGTGTGAATCTTGAGGTCAAAAGCCATGACCAAGATTTTGGGGTTGCCAATGCTACTTACATAATGGATACCAAAATGAGCAAACAAATCATGGCAGCAAAGTTCCATCTAAGCTTATGATATGATGGAAGCTGAATTCTTTCGTTCAGTTATAAAGAAACTCTTTTTCTCCAACTCAAAAATGATATTGGATATTCAATGATATAGTGAACTGTTTGAACTTGAAGGAACGGGATCTAAAGTTGGATGAAATAGAAGTCTGTTACCTCTCGGCCAGGCACTTACATGGTATATTCTCGAGAGAATGGAAAAATTCTACAGATGGGAGGCACAAGAAGGATGACAATGTGAAGAATGCTAATGGACAAAATTTGTAAGCATCTTCTTCTGGTAGAAGTAAAGAAAACACAAAAACAATTTGCTACAGATGTTAATGTAAGCACCATACTCAAAATTATAGAGTTACTTTTCAGCATCTCAAAACTAAACAGTGCTTAATATGCCTAATTTAGTAAGGTGTTCAAGGTAGTGATAGTGTTGACCTTAAACCCAAAAAGCCATTGGTCAATTTCAAAGTCCTCGGACTCCAAAAAGCATTGGTGTGGGTTAAGTCATCTAACCCCCGAAGACATTATTAAGTAAATCCCGCATACCACCAAGCCACTGAGATACTGAAATAATGAAAACCCCATAAGCCACTGATTACAATGATATTATTGCCTCTCTAGAGGAATCAATTGTGATTATTTTATGATTTTTTTACATTATTCATTTAAGGCTTCACAGTAGAGGCAAGATGGATCGATGAAGGTAGAAGTTGAAAGCCATCAATTAGAAGTCAGTTTAGCTAAATGCACAAACAATAACTCCATTGTACACATAAAAAACAAATAAAAACATTGAACATACCTCAAGAGACCAATAACAGGTTGCAAAGCTCCGGCAAGAAGAACCTCCTTCTTTATGTTAATAGATGAGTGCACCAAATTCCCAATCACACCAACCTACAACAAGATTGGACAACAAAACAAGCACACGTATTATACAAAGATAAACTCTCAAAGCATCATTCTATATATTATTGACCAAGTTTTTGACATTCCAAGGAAGAATGTAAGACTAAAGTTGTCTAGAAAATTTGAAAAAATGACATATATGGAGAGATAAGATGTCGTTTTCCCCTCTATTTCACTTATGGCAAATAAAGAATTACCAATAAAAGGGTACAGATGTACAGATGTGAATAAAATCATATTTACCATTTATAAAAACGAGTTTTCAATGATAACCATCTGCCACACAATAACTTCAGAGCTTCAATGCTATTACCAAATCTTGCAAATTACCAATAGATCCAAGGAATTGAATATATATATATATATATGTGGTGGCAGTGCTATACACAAGACCATAGTAGCATAAATTCCCAAAACTTCACAATTAGTCCTAATTAATTGACAACCATGACAATTGTTATACCAATTCAGATCACCATACCAAAAACAAATTTAAGAAGCCAGGTTTTTCAGTGAAATTTTGCAACATATCTAAAAATTTGCCAATAAATCACAATTTATTTGTAATTTATTCAATCAATCATAAATTCATAATTCATTGACAATTTTTTCTATTTGCATACCTTTTTGCCATTTCATTGACAATTTTTTCTATTGCATGTAAGTTTTTGGGCATTTATTGGTGGGTTTTTTGTTTATTCAACAACAATTTTTTCCCCTGTTTTATGAATATTTCAGCACTTTTTGTTTGCTGTTTTTTTCCCAAGTTCTCCTGTTTTAATCCCAAGTAATTGAATTAAATATACACTTCCATTTTGCTGAATCAATTCTGAGTAAATGGAACGCTACTATGACATTATACTTCCAGTTACTTTTCATGACATTATTTTGTATTTTGAAAGTGCAACTCAGTGATCATTCAAATCATTCTTGTCACCTGTGTCATGCAAATCCTGGAGACTCAAGAAATAAGAAATAAAATCAAGAAAACCTGAATAGTTTCTTAGAGGGGTACTAGAATCTAAATTCCTATCATTTTGTGCCAAGCTGTTCCCTGATAAAGATCACGTGTCAGAAATAAAGAAGGATTATTATCAATTATGATATAAGAAAACATAATTAATACTCAAAACATCTTTACATAAACAGAAAATGCTACTGCGGCATTATACTTCTACTTGACTTTTCACGACATTACTTTGTATTTTGAAAGTGCAACACAGTGATCATTCAAATGATTCTTGTCACCTGTGTCATGCAAATCCTGAACACTCAAGAAATAGGAAAAATAAAATCAAGTAAAACCTGGATAGTTTAGTTTCTTAGAGGCCTACTAAAATCTAAATTCCTATCATTTTGTCTCAATCCAACTCTACGTGGGATAGAACCCGGGAGAATGAGAGAACGAAATATTCAAGTGCAACCAGCTTGAAAAGCTGTCCAAGCAATGGCAATTACAAAAGTTCATTTTTCAGTCAAAAGAACAAATTGAAACCATCATGTTGATAATACTATGACTATTATAGATGTCTTAAATAGATTTATCTAAAAGATGCCGAGAGATGTCTCTTGGTGTTTGGTATTTTTTAATAGATGTATTTAAGATATATTTTATCTATAGTTTTGAAAAAATTAAAAGAAAACAAAGTAAATTATTTACTTCACATGTTTAGCTATTTTTTCAATAAGAGATTTATCAAACTATTTTATTTTACTTTGGAACTTATTTATTTTTCAAGACATTTTTTGTAATACACTTGTAAAATCATTATCAAAAAACATATTTCAATTTAAACTGTAACATGTAACTGTAATTAAATTAAAAAAAAGACACAATTTAACTCTACTATCTTTTTACACATAGCAACATAAATCTTTTTCCTACTTATTTTTCATTTCACTCTATTCTTTTCATTGTTTTTTATCTATCGTAGTTACTTTGATTTATTTATTTCCTTTCTTTACTTTTGATGGTTCAAACGTATTATAAAAGCTTTTTTTTTTTCAAATTTGTGTCTAACAATGCCAAAAATAAAAAATTATTTCATTTCTATTTCATATAATTTTATATTTATATCTATATTTATTATTAAATATTATGTTTATTATTATATTATATACCCTGACATGTAAATGGCTGACAAATTTAAGGTTAAAAAGTTAGAATTTTGTTAATGCACATCATTACACTCCACCCCTTGCTGCCACTGTCACACACATCTCAGCATAATAAGATTCACTGCTATAGAAACTTCTATAATTAGTTAGCTGCTTTTAGCTTTTTATCTTTTCACCTATGTGACCTTATCCAATGAGCACACACCCTTGCCAATGTACATCCAATTAATCCACATATGTCAAGAGTATTAAATATTAAATGTAATATTAATGGTCATCTTAGCTTTATTTAAGATCTTTAGTTAGTCGTAAGTTAACTTAGTCTGTTTTTAGTATCTTTCCGTTTAGCTTTAGTTTACTTCAGTTTATGTTTAGTTAACTCTTTTAGTTAACTTCCTCTACTCCCTAATTTCTAGGGTTTGTAAAGTCTATAAGAGCAAGGCTTTTCTATTAATAAAATCTATCTGATTATTTATCAAATCATCATAGTATCAGAGCTCATGTTCGAGCCTAGTTAGCCGAGTTTCATCTGTTGAAAATTTCAAGGGTTTGTGGATCTGAGATTTTGTGAAGATTTTCGAGGGCAAAATGCAGATCTTTTAGGCTGAAAATCGTGGGTCGTGTTTGCATCTTCAAATCGCGATTTTTTGTCTAATGGAAATCGCAACCTATCTTTTGAACCTGTTCACACGGATTTTTGTTTGAGTTTTTTTGTGCATCTTCTTCTGGCCACACGACTTCATTTACTGGGCACAATTTTTTCTATTTTTTGGGCGTCGGTTTGCCGCAATTAACCTCTGTTTTTCTGGAAACGTATTTCGAACTGGTCTAGAGCTGCAACATTTTACCTTTTTATGATGTGTTTTTTTTTGTGTTCTCTCTGCTTGGTTACGGCTTCATTTCTTATTTCTTGGGCACGATTTGTAACTTGGTCTAGCTGTGTTTTGACTGTTTTCTGAATTTTTGAGGGCACAATTTCATCTTTTCCTTTGGGCTCACGATTTCCTCTATTTTTTGGGTGAGTCATCATCTGCTTGGACGTGTTTTTCTGGTCTTTGTTTTTTGACGGCTCTTCTGGTGGTCGAGTTTTGGCGCGATTTATTTCTGAGCTCGACTTTTCTGGCAGTTGTCATTTGTTGGGCACAAATTTGTTCATTTCCAGATTTGTGAAGAACCTAGGGTTGTGTAGCGACCTAGGGTTTTTCTTCTGGGTTTTTTGTGTTCTTTTTTTCTTGAGTCACTGAAATTTGTGTTGGGTTCTGATATTTAATGGCAGCTCAAGGGTTTTTTTTTTTGGAGCTAGTTTTGACAATTTTTTGGGCAAATAAAAATTTGCAAAGAGTGTTTGAAAAAAAATTCTTCAAAATTTTTCGTTTTTGAGCCTCCTATTCAAATGATTTTTAAAAAAATAGGAGTTGTGCCAGCTGATTGTCCAATGTTTTGCCAACTGATCACAAAGCTACCTCGTTTTTCATGTTTTGGAACATGGGAGGGATGCGTCTTTGTCCAATATTATGTTGGAAAATTCGCAGAGGTTCAGTGGAAAGAATTACAACACGCAGAAGCAGAGGATGCTTACCATCTTTGAGTATTGATGTTTGGATGAGCTTGTTCTTGGTATAGAAGTTTGTCCCACTGCTACTGGGAAGGATCAGAACAAGTATGATGGAAGTAATAAGGAGGCAGTCTTGCTTCTTAAATTATCTATCGCCGATGAGATGTTACCAAAAATACCATCTAGTAAATCTACTACGGAGATCTGGAAGCATTTGAAAGATCTTCATGAGACCTCAGACAAGGGAAGGGCTTTCTTTCTGAAAGAATATGTTTTTTTCTATTATGATGGATGACCAAGTATCTTTACAGGAGCACTTGATGAAAATACAAAATATTCGCGATCAATTGGAGGCCATTGGTCATAAGATGGAAGAGGAGGATGTAGTGGTGATCACTTTGAAGAGTTTGCCACGTTCTTACGAGCACTTCATCGAAACGCTCAACATTACATCCACCAATGTTGACTTGAAGTTTGATGAAATGTGCAACAAGTTTTTGCAGCAGGATCAGTGGAGGAAGCAATTTGGGAGCAGCAATAAGTCTTTTACTTGCCATTACTATGGGGAGATTGGTCATATACAAAGGTATTGCAGAAAGTTGTTGGCTGATGAGAAGTCCAACCAGGAAGCATCTTAGCAAAGTCCTCATGTAGCGGAGCAGACTGAGCAGAAGGAGTCTACACACTATGCATCTTGATGACCACCACAATATGGGTAGACTTAGTTTTTGTTTGTACGATGACCATTAAGGGAAAGTATTAAATATTAAATGTAATATTAATGGTCATCTTAGCTTTATTTAAATCTTTAGTTAGTCGTAAGTTAACTTGTAGTTAACTGAGTCTGTTTTTAGCATCTTTCAGTTTAGATTTAGTTTGCTTCAATTTGTGTTTAGTTAACTCATTCAGTTTATGTTTAGTTACCTCTTTCAGTTAACTTCTTCTACTCCCTAATTTCTAGGGTTTGTATAGTCTATAAGAGCAAGGCTCTTCTATTAATAAAATCTATCCGATTATTTAACAAATCATCAAAGAGTGTAAACCTAACAGACATGGGAACATTCATTCTTAGTTTCTTCTGTGCACTCTGACCAAGCTATATCACTTGGTACCCGAGTCACATACAGGCCTGCCCTCAACAGTCAAAGCAACACTTTCGTTGTATCCATATTTTAAGGCTCAACAGACTGGATTTTATTGTTTTAACTTCCCTTTCTCCTCCCATCCTATCCAGCTGCCACAGAAAACCTCTCTTGATTGTAGGTTTTTCAGACACAGATTACGAGTTTTTCACTGCTTGATGTCTGCAAACACTTTCCTGTTGCAAACTCTACACATTCCTTACAAGCTTTTCCCCACATACCTTTCCTGCGTCTGCAAACTCTAAACATTTCTGAGTTGTAAAAAAATCAGCCAAAAGGAGATAGTTGTAAGATAAACTGTCGAAGCAGCCCAAGATCTATTTTGAACTTGGCAATTTCTAATTCAAAGTTTCACAATATTGTACATTCTCCACCTGTCTTCCCTTTGAGTTCCCATTCGCAAAGCCATCATAATCTGTTGACACTGCTTAGGTAGAAATTGTGCAGGATTTGTGCACTGCTGCATCTGCTCCTAACATTGGCCAGAAATTTAAAATTGCTGATCGTCTGAGGCCATCTATTCTTTTATCAGATTTTTACAGAAACAGGCCAGAAAATTTTAGTAATATATTGACAAATTTTAAGGCCTAATTTTTAGGACCTGAGAAGATGTCTTTTTGGCTCTTTGCTTTTCACATGTGCGGAGTCTTATCCACCTAGCTTGTGGACTTGTCATTGTACATATATTTTTATTCATACTGATGAAGAGCGTAAACATAACAATTTTTGCAGGACATCTCTCTTGTAATCTTGACTGTTCATGTAGTTTCCTTATTAACTTTCTCTTGTGCATTCTTAGTAGATTCAAGCATCTAGTCATTTAAACTGTGCTTCTAGTTCTAGATTTATATTTGTCCTGCATAATGTTGGATATTGCCAATAAATACTTTCATAATTATTTCTAGGCTCAAAATTTATTTTCACCTTCTTGTATAGATGTACAAATGATGTCAACATTCAACCACTATCCCGTATGTAAATGCTTAGTATTACCCCATTATGATCAAATCTATGCTCTCTTGGTAACCATAAAAAATGAAGTCAACAGTTACAAACATATGATATCAACATTCAACTATTATCCCATTCTTATACACTAAGCATTATCCCATACTCAAGTATTATCTAATCAGACATATGGCCTGTCAGTTACTATAAATAAATGAGCTCAGTGCACTCCCAGATAATTCGCAATACAGTTACTATAAACAAATGAACTCAACAGTAACAAACATATGATATCAACATTCAACTGTTATCACATTCCCATATGCTTAGCATTCCCAGGACTCATGCTTAAGTATTATCTAATCAGGCATATGGCCTGTCAGTTATTATAAACAAATGAGCTCAGTGCACTCCCAGATAATGTGCAATATAGCCGCAATATGAGAACATGTGAAATGCAAAGGAGACAGAAGACAATTACAATATGTGAAAATAAAAAGCATACCGCTTCATAGTGGATGCCAACATCTTCAGAACGCAGCATGAGAATAAGAGTGGGAAGTGCATTACATTCTACGATCTGAAGCAGAAAACATTGCTCCCAACTTGAGAAAAATGAAGATTATGTTGCAGATATGCCAATTGAAACACACTACTTCCACCATGATTAGACATAGCAAAACCACACAATAAAATGAAGCATATTAAATGTTTTTTGAGTTTCCCACAAGCATAATCTCTGACCTGGTTCTTGTTTGGTTCATTTTTAAATGCCAAAGTTCGCAAAGCACCTGCTGCTGCTCGCTGCACCTTGGTGTCAGTCGACTCAAGCAATTCAACAAGAGGAGGAATTCCTTCTTCCGTTCTGTAAACACATTTAGATTCATTCCTTCCAGATGCCTACACATAAAAATCCTTGCTGTATTTGTACCTCTAAATCAACAATAAACTACTCAAATCATGCAAACCTGACAAGAGTTTTGATAGCACCATTTTCATGGGCCAGATTTGTGATAGCATCAGCAGCTCTTCGAAGGACACCATTCAAAATACGACTATTGGAGCCATTTCCATGCCTTTTCAGTAAAGAAACAAGACCAGAAAGAGCACCTGCATCTGCGATGAGTCGTTGATGCTCTGGCTGCTCACAAGTAAAACAATGTGAGATTTTCAGCTAAATTCAAGGGAAAACTAAAAGAAAAACCTACTGCATTATAACTAAATTCAAGGGAAAACTAAAAGAAAAGCCTACTGCATTATAACAAGCCGTAAAATTTGATATATCCACTTCTAGAAATATTGTTGTGCATGCTTAGAAGCACAATATCTTCTCTAATGTGCTATTAAACTCCAAGGAATGTAGGGCCAGTCACAATGCAATGGTAATTGTAAGGAGATCAGAAGGAACATTGATTGCGGCTTACAGATGTTCACCAAATACTCAACTATAGACTCTGTTTACAATCATTAAAAATCCCAAGACATAGGCATCAAAACATGTTCTTATAAAAGGGCAATAATCATTTGTTAAAAAGTGTTTTTCTCCACATTTACAGGTATGACATTGAAAAATATATCACAAACATGGTTAGAAGTTGTCCACCAAATAATTAATAAATGAAAATGCAAATAGTCTTCTTTACTTTACCTGTTAAAGGCAAGTAAAGATGACCCAATTTTTTTAGCATTTTGTGTGTTTTCAGCATTTTCTACAGAATCATGACATTAACTGGAACATATGTCTAGAAAGACCTTACTTTCACTGCAAGAAGCCCCAATGCAAATGCAGCCTCCTTTTCGACTTCGTGTTCATAGGCAATAGGCCCCTCCCCCTCACCAACTGGAGGTGCTTGAAGGTGTTGAACTAAAGCCAGGATAGCCCCTTCTCCTACTATAAGGTCCACATGCTCTTCTGCAAAAGACCAACCATGGAACTATGTTGAAAGAATGCACAGGTTAAAAAAATCAGAGAACTAAAACTAACTAGTCCAGCAAAAAGAAAATGAGATTTGTAATATCAAAAGACCATTTTATCAACCTCCATGGTGGGAAACCTCCATACTCAGCTGCAAAAGTAATAATCAAATGTACTTTTACAATTATAGGCAACCTAGATACCGAGTGGTTTAAACCATAGTAGCACAAATCTTTCTTGGGAATACGACAAACCAAAAGGATAATGATTTTTTCAAAAACTTGAGATTCAATTAAGAAACAAACCGGGAATCAAAAAACTGCTGCTTTTTATATTTACAGGCAATTTAAATGCATACAGATATAAAGAGTGATGGAAAACAAGAGTTTACACCATGACTTTTGGAATATATATTTTTTTAACAATTTGCAGATTGCTGAACAAATCACACAATGTGTAGTGCATTACTACACAGTACACACTAAAAGTATATAGTTCAACTTCAAAGTTCAAACCTCAAAATGTATTACAATCTAACATACAACCTACAAAGTAACAAAACTTGGAGTGATCTAATGACTCTTGCTGCTATGAAGTACAATACACTAGAAGGCTGCAAGTCCTGATGATAAATCCTGAGGCATAGCCTCTCCCAATTCAATCAATCCCCTTGGGATCTAATTCAGTATCCCCCAAGATAATAAGATTTTCCTCATCAAAAAGTGGCTACTACTCAACATTTGCAATCCATTCAGAATCTGCTTGATCTCATCAAGGTCAATTGGCTGATCTTCCTCCACAGGCTGATTTTTTAAGCACTAAATGCTTTCAGAAACAAACAAATGCTTATCTGCATATCCCTTTTCCTCACACCATCCCAAGCATCAAAAACCATCTTTCATATTGACCAAGCTGAAAAGGTAATTTGCTTAACTTCAAGAAATGACAAACAATGTTTCCAGCTTCTGAAGCACACTTTCTTCCACATATTCCTTGCAGAGGTTACCCTGCAAATTTCTCGATTACCTTAATTGTTCAGGTTGGATTCAAGTAGCATCCTTCTTCACTAGCTAAGGTAATCCAGATTGCAGACAGTTCAAAATAGGATTGGTGTTAGAAGTAGGTCTTCTCCCTTGGTTTTTAAATTAGACAATTGTTATTTTGTTTGAATGCTTGGCATAGGAAATGATGCCACCACTTCTATGCATGACGTTTGATAAAATATATTTAGATCCAGCGCATTCCTAGGGATTTAATCTACTGCAGAAACCCTAAAGGACTCCAGACTTACTTATGTGGGAACAGAATTTAATCCTGCCTTGCTATGGGTTGCAAGGGGGCTTTGCTTCCAGGCAATTTTTTGTTCCATTTTTTTTCCTAATCTTCTGTATATCCCCTGAAAGTTGACAAGACTCAGACCTTACATCAGTTTTGTCTCACCGGGTTGTTTTTGTACTAATATGGCTGTTGTGAGACTCATACCTTTTACTTAGATTATTCTCTACAAACAAGATTTTAGTGATTGGATTTTCTCCTGATTTTCAGTATTTGACCCTCTCCCACCCTTAGAAATGTTCCAATTTAAATCTTTTACAGGGCACAACATTCAAAGTATGCTGATGAGCTCTTAAGAGGAAAATTTGTTTATGGTTCGATGTATTCTATGTTTTTGATTTAATATTATATTCTTCTTTTATCTCTAGCAGTCTATTTGCTTGTCTTTACATTTGAAGTACTGCTACACCTTATTTTGCAAACTGTATGTTGAATAAATGCTAAAAGTTTGAGAAAATATAAAGAATTAACTTTCTCTATAATGGCAAAGTTCAATCTCACATGCAAAAACTCAAGACTAACGAAATCAGATTTCTTTTGACAAAGCAGAGTAACATTATTTCAGGAAAAAAAAAGGAAAACCTTATATTCTAAAATTTTCAAAAGAGGGGGCACAACCTTTTCAATGTAGGAATGCTTCAATTTCCATACCTGATGGTTCAAATATTGCAGAAGTTAAATTTCTGGACAATGCAGAGAATTTAAAGTGCAGTTTTCAAAAAATAAAAAACTTCATCCTCAAAGATTATGTTAAAAAAAGAAACAAGCAAATAAATTAAATAATAAACAGAATAGCTTTCTACATCATTATAAAGGTTCATATCTCATGCATGAAGTCTCAAACCTTGCAGGAAGCAAGATTTGTTCTGATATATCTTATGTAAAACATCAATCTGGTAAAAGATAAATTTCTGATGGCAAGAATAAACAGATTTCTCTGTGGACAAAAAAGTTCAAATTTCATGCAGGAATGGTCAAATCTCAGGGAACATAAATTTATTCCAACAATGGAGAAGATCCAAATTAAGACCTCCAAAACCACACAAGCCTTTATGGTGCACATCGTTTTGTATTCACAATAAGACCCAAATTAAGACCTTCAAAGCCACGCAAACCTTCATGGTGGACATCATTTTAGGGTTAGGGGGTAAATTGGGCTATTTTAAGTTGAAAAAAAGTCGAAAAAAATGTTGAAAACGCCCAAAGACAGCTCGGGTCTGCTTGGGTTCGGCAGGGCCAGACCCCATCTGAACCCACAGGGGACCGGACCCAGACCCCAAACCTAGGTCGGACCAGACTGGGTCCCTGGGCCTTGGGACAGCGAACCGGCAACATAGATCTAAAGAATAAATTAAATGATCCCAGTGATAATGTACTTGTAAAATGGGAGCAGCTAAAAGCCTTAACCTCCAAGGATACAGTTAATGACGAGGCTCACATGAAGGATCTGCAGCCTTTAGAACCTGCCGGTGAACTTGAAAACTTGTGTATTGATGTTGCAGACCCTGAGGTGAACATTTTGCATAGTTTTTACAACATTGGCTATCACGGACCACATGCTATGGAAACTTTTCATAACCCTCAACTCCATCTAGTTACTAATCCCTTCACTGAAGACAAAGGTCATGATCTGCCTTGGTTTCTTGCCAGTGTCAGGGAGAAGACAGTGGTAGAAATCAGGAAGAAGTGAGGCCACAGTTCAAACTCTGCTAGACCATCTGCTCTATTTGCTATATAATTTTTATGTCATTTGCTGATATGAACTTCAATCTTGCAAGGAACTATACCCTCAACAGCATGTGTCATACACTTTTTCAATACTACTTTCAGCAGTATGTTTGGTTTCAGCAGCAGATTTGTAATGTCATTGATTTTGTTTCTAGTATTAATGATCTTGTTTATTTCACATGATCACTGGACAAGTAAATTCCTTGTATGGACTAAATGGATATTCCCAACACTTTGAATTTACCATTCAGTAACCTGTCGGACAATTGCCAGGCTGATACCATAGTACTGTATGATACTTTTGTTACAATTAACACATAATATGAAATATCCTTTGCCCTTTTCCAATAAAACAGGTTAAAGCTAAAACAAATGTCATGGCAAAGGTTCTAATTGAGAAGCTACTACAAAGTCTAATCCAGAAGATTGCTTACAAGAACTACATAGTACATACTATAAAAAATATGATAGTTTTTCATAATTTCCTTGAAGAGGGATCTCAAAGGAAACTCAATTGTCAGAATTAAAAACATTACACATTGTTATCCAGATACATGATATTATGTCCGACTGAAAGTCTAAAAATTTTTAAATGCAGTAGTTTTTATGTTGTAGCAAAGGCAAAAATCTCACTTAGGCGGTTAATTTATTTTGCCAATGCAAAGAATTTGAAACATACTTCAAAATATAAAATTTGAATCTTATTATGTAAACTTGGCTAAAACTAAAATATAAACAGAAAACCAAGCAAACAAAAGCTTAACATTACAGCAGCAGTTAGAATCCCAGGTACAGTGGCTATAATCTCACATGAAGTAAACAGGCAGTGCAGAGAAGTTAAAATTTGCAATTCATTTTTAATTTTTTTTATAAGGAAAAGAAAAAAACTTCTTTTTCTAAGCATATTAAATGTGAATAATAAAAAAACATAACCGATTTGAGTACACTGAGGTTTACATATCACGTGTAATGACCATAACCTAGATTGCAGTAAGCTTCTTTTAAAACTGTAGAGCAGATGAAGCATTATTCAAAAAAGAAAAGAACTCAATATTCTAATCTAAAATATATATAATTAAAATTTAAATAAATAACAGCCATCTCGCTTTTGCAAAAGTTCATATCACATGTGCCAAGGTTCCAATCTGACAGGAGCTAAATTTCTTCTGGGAATGCAGAGACAAAGAAATTTTAATTTAATTACTACTACAACTTTATTTAACATCAATAAATAAATATAAATAAAACTGTAAAACAGCAATCTCAGCCTTGGCAGCAGTCCGTGAATCCACTTTGAGTACACTGAGATTCACATATCATTTGTAAGGACTTTAACCTAGACTTAGATAAGCTTCTTTTGACAATGCAGAGGAGTTGAAGCACTATAAAGGATTAAATATTCTAAGATTAAAAATATAAATAAACAAATAACAGCAATCTCGACTGTGAGGAAAGTTCATATCACATGTGCCAAGGTGCCAATCTGACAGGAGCTAAATTTCTTCTGAGAATGCAGAGGATTTAATTATTTAAGCAAAGAAATCTTTTTATAAAATTTACGTATTATTACAAATTTATTGAACATCGATAAATAAATAAAAATAAAACAGCAATCTCAGCTTTGGCAACAGTCTGCAAATATATTAATTACAAAGCAATAAATAATTGAAAATCCGCCCCCTGTTGAGGGAGTAATTGATAATCATAATAGAAAGAAGAATATTGTATGGCTTAAGTCAAATCAGGGGTACCTCGACTTAATTCTGATGCAGCAGTGAAAGGGAATCCAAGCCCAGCCAGAGCAGGAGAAGGTTTAAGAAAGGAAGATGGGAGTCTTGTTAAAAAAGGATCTCCTTTTCTTGGCAAGAAATCAAATAATCAAGCAAACGCCCTAGTCCCTAGTGCTTTTGGGAGGAATGAAAATGGCCATAGCTTCTAACTGTGATTATATAGAAATAGAATGAGATTTGATGTGGTAACAAGCGGCTGTGAAAAGGGTTCATTAGCAGTTGGGAAGTTAAGATCCTATATGATGAGATTAAAATTGTAGAAACAAGATTCAAGAAGGTGAATTACACACATTATTTGCATTAGGTGAATTGCGTAACTGACTGCCTAGCTTACAATGGAGTGAACTAATGCCTGTTCTCAGCAAAAATAAGTGAAGACTACTATGAGTGGGCAAAAGGATCCATGTTGGAGAGGGATCTAATTTTATAACCACTGCTTCCTCCAAACTTTTGCACTCCATCATCTAGTTAGTAGTATTTATGTTTTTTAATGGTTAGGGTATTGGCAAATGAGTTTACATCAGCTGGAGTGTAGGAGTTATCTGCAGCTGCAGTAGTTCGTGCACAGTTGAGGGAAACTATGGAGACAGGTGTGGTGGTGACTGAAACAGGCCATGGAATAGTTTTAGCTCCTCCTTTAGAATGATTAAATAGTTCAGTCTTTTTCAAATTTTATATATGCATTCTATGTTTGCTTGTAAAGACAGATATAGAGGTGCTCCGGTATTTTCTGAAGGGCGCAGGCCACAAAAGAACCCGCATTAATCAATTAAAAATCCAATTGAAAATCTATAAAGCCGTTCAATCCTCAAGATATCTTTAAAAACAATAAAATGCAAAATTCCAAAATCTTTAAAAAGCAAACCTAATACTTAAACAACGTTGCGAGCTTTATAAAATAAGATTTCCTTCAAGTGAAGTATAAAATGCATTGCAGAAATCTCCTTAAGGAAAATCGAAAGAATACAAATTGCTGAAGAGCTACCGTGTTTAGCGAATTCTGCAATTGAATGAGCAGCGCGTCTGGCAGTGAAACGATCGGCCTCCCGCCATGAAAAGCTGGAATTGAGCCTAGTGACCTGAATTTGTACATCCTGCGGCAGGAGGCTGGAAGGGCCCTCCTCCTCATTCTCCTTCTCCTTGTCCTTCTCCTGTCCCGCGCATGTCTCAGCCAGTTTTCGCTTGTGACCTTTTCTTTCGGCTCCCACCACAATCTTCGGATCCCCGCGTTCCATTACCGCATCAAAAACGCTCTCCTCCAGAAGCTCCAAGGGTTTGGGACACTCACTCCCAGGGTATGGGAGAAGAGCGTTGTGAACGAAAGACCTGTAAAATTCTTTTCGCTGGGCTTCAAGGAGGGAAAGCTTTCCGCCAAGGCGGTATTATCGTTCCCGGCCCTCGCGCTCAAATTGGGATTCAATTTACCGCCGAACGAAAAAAGAGCGGTTTTGCTGAATCCGCCACCCTCAGTGGTACTTGTCGTTGAAGGATCTGTGACTTGCACTTTGCGAGGGCATCGACGGCAGAGGATGTGGATGCGTAGCCGTGGATTTGGACCGTCGATTTATATGCAGTTTGTAAGAGAGATAGCAGGCTCACCCGCCATGTGGGTGGGCTCCACCTTAATTTGAATGTTCTAATTTTTGGTGCGTCCTAGCGTATAAGAATGTGTGGCAGATAAGGGATACCCGTGTTGTTGCAGAGAGAGTCCACCGTTGGATGCTTACTGGTCAAAGATTTTCAAATTAAATTCTTCTGGGGTCTTACTGCTGACTTGACTTAGTGGTTGTGCTACGTGGCAGTGTGGCATGCCTTTTCTTCTTAGATTTTCTAGGTGTCTTTCTAAATATTAGTTGAGCTTTCCAATGGACTACACCTTGTCATGTGCCTTGGTTTTGAGAGATTTGTGTTTTATTTATTATTATTTATTTATTTTTATAATTAAGTATTATTTAAGTATGATATATTTTTATACAAATTTAAAACATAAAACAATACAAATGAAAGAAGAAGGTTCTATTTGTTTTGACAAAAAAAACACTACAAATGAAAATATATTGTTCTCATATCGTTGTGAAATCAATACTTATCTAGGTTTTATGTGATAAGTGAGATTTTGGAGGCTTTTACTTGATATTTTGGAGGTTTATTAAACAGTAGTTGAAACTTGTTTTCTACGATTCAATATGCTTTTTTTGTCTCAAATCTCACACTATATGTAGCCTATATCCACTAAAAAATATTATTTAAATTTATATTATATAATTAAAATATATTATTATTTAATATAATATTATTCATACTACTAGCACTTGCACTTAAAGAGGTTCAAGGATTAGTCATAGATATTTTCCACTAAGATAGATCTAGATTTTTCCTTTATAAAAAATGGGTATTATTTGGTTTTGGTTTTTTGACGATTTCACATGATATTTTGGAGGATTTTTAGGTGATTTACCAACAGCTTAACAATGGTTTGAGGATGAGTAAATCTTGTTTTCAGGCCTACGACTAGTTTAGATCAATTTTGGACTCGCAAGTCCATAAGGAAAGCCTATGGCTAATTATGTAACATAATTATTACATAAATTTTATATTTATATAGTTATCATTTTTTCTTATAATTATATTATATTATCATTTTATTTTATTTTTTATTTTATTTCATATTTATAATATCTTTATAATTTTTTAATATTAATCTATAATTATTTTTATATATAATTGTTTTTTGTTAATATTATATTTTTACTATGAAATTTAGATTATATCTAATATTATATAATATTTGTATTGTAATTTATTATTATTTTAACTATACTATTATGGTCTACTTAATAAAAATATATATATAAATATATATTATTATAATATATATTTTTTACAATATGATATTATATTAGCTTAAGTTTTATTAATGTAATATTATAGTATATTTAAATTATTTTATTTATATTTATAATTATATTACATTACATCAAAATTATAATTATTAGTTTTAATAGTAAATTTTATTTATCTAACATGTACCATAGGAAATAAATTTATATAACAAACATTTGATCTAGAATATACATAAGAAATATTGAACTTTTTTTGCTATATGACTCATTTTAAACAATCAATGAAAGGGGCTCTCATGGATGTTAACAGTCATCTGCATCTCAAGGCTGAGGCTGGGGTTTTGAGTGATTTGAAGATTTCTCTAGGAAAATCTCAAAGCTTTCGGCTCAATGGAGGAGGAGGAAAGGCGATTACAAACCAGGGCACCCGAGAAGAGACCAATGGGAAGGTTTTAAACTCTAATGGAATCAGATCCTGTGCGGATGGAGGTTTCAGGTCAATGCAGCGAAACCAGAGCAAAATAGATGTATTTGATGTTGGAGATGGGGATAAGGGTCTCAAGGGGCTTGAGAAGGGGGAAAAACAAATAGGACCCTCACAAGCTACAGAAAATGTCAAGAAGCCCTTGGGATAGTGCAGTGGAGGCTCTGCTCTTGAAGATGGTGGCTCGAGTCAAAAAAGAGGGCAATCGGGCATCATAGCTTAAGGGGGCGAAGCAGTTGTTAAGGGATCAGAGACACCTTATTTCGAAGGAATCAAATCTAGGAATTTTAAGGTAGCAAAGCATTCATTCAGAAGGTTTACAGGAGGGGGAGGAGGGGACTCTGCTTCCCATCCCTCTTCTCAAATAGTTACGCTGGAACTAGATGGGGAGTTGGAACAAGAAGTGGCTTTTAATGAAAAAAAATGGGTTGGGCCTAATTGGAATATTCAGGGGATTCTGGCCAAGCTTAACTGTTCTTCACCAGTGGATCTTTGACTACTGGAAGGGTATGTTCAAATTTATCCTATGGCTAAATGCTTATTTATTGTTGTTTTTGAAAAGGAACATGATATAAATAAGATCCTTTGTGATTATCATTGGGATTGGGAATGAAAATATACTTTGATGTTAAAGCCATGGCATCCAGATTTCAACCCAGCTACTGAAATGTTTGAGAGCGTTCCTCTTTGGGTGAGAATTCCTAATCTCCCCCTATAGTATTTGGTTTGATTCATGTTTGGAGGCTATAGGGAACTCCTTATGAATTTTTTTAATGGTGAATGAGGGTTCTTCAAACCTTCTGCATTCAACATATGCCTATATTTTGGTAGAAATGAATGTGTCCAAGGTGCCTTCAGAGAAGATTCAGCTAAAAACTTCAAAGGGTTGTTGGGTGCAGCTCTTGGACTATGAAGGGATACCCCTTAGGTGTAGAATCTGTTACCAAACTGGGCATTTGGCTGTTGAATGTACCAAACACAAAACAAGTGTAATACCCCTTCGTTTTGCTCTATTGTTCGAACGATGTTGTTTCCCTTTTATGCTTCAGTATTGTGTTGTACTTTGACTATGCACTTGGTTACAGTTGATCACTATTTTATCATGATGTACCTTAATGTGATGATACTATATTTTGATGTGATTATTATGGCATGTTTGGAATTAGCATAAGTGGATATTTAAATTTATGATGTTTCATGCTTTGATTATGTTGCTATGTTAGATGTGTCAGTTAGTACTATTGTATTGGTGAAGAGGACGGTATCGCATCACTCGCTTGCGAGTGCCCTGCGATTTCGTGATTTCCTCTTCACGATGTGCCTTATTTATGACATATCATTGCATGTGGATATATTCTTTGCTCGCAGGTTGACAGGTACAGGACATCGACTCCACCTGGTTTCACAGGTTCGAGCATGTCCAAGGCCCAACGACATTTGATTGGGAGATAGTAGCTAAGATTTTTGTGCCAAGTCGTCACCCTAATCATAGTGTGTCGTCGGTCCTAGAGTGGTCCAATTGTTTTATATTGTTCAATTTGCCTTGTTTCAACTATTTTTGGAAGTTAGAAGGATGTTAATGTATATGCCTTGTAGTTAAGTTAGTGAGCAAATTTATCTGGTTAGATGTTAGGGAAGTGATTTAATTTATTAATTAATTTAATTTAATTAATAGATAATTTAATCCTATGTTAGATTTACTTTATTAATTAATTCAAATTATTTGTGTTGAGATGGGTAAGATCATTCATTTTGGAAATGCATGTATATTTGGTTTGAAAATGGAAATAAAAGAAAATGTATTAAAATTTCAATTTTGCATTTTTCTATTTTGGAGAATTGATGAGGGTGGTTGTAGGATTTTTTTGGGGAAAATTTTCATTATTATGGGATTTCTTCACAAATTATGGATGATGGAGGTTTTTGGAGAAAATTGAAAGAGAAGAGGAAGAAATTGTTCAACTTTGTGGGTTTTTGGATTAAAGCTTGAAGAATATGAGGAACTGAAGAAGGAATCAAGGCATCAACAAGGTCTTCACCCAACTTCAAAGAAAACAGGTTCATGTTCTTTAAAAAAAAAAAAATGTTTATAATTTATCATTTCAAGTTTCTATTTGATCCTCAATTTTGGTTTTTTCAATTTGATGGAAACTTCATTTGGATGAATGAAAATGTGTGTGTATATATATATATATATATATATATATATGCTTGTGTTATTTTTTAAAAATTTCTCCCTTATAAAGTTATGCTGGCAAATTTTATTTTTTTAAATTTCAAAATTGCAAAAACCCGTATTTTTCTTAGCTTCTGGTTTTTTTTTATTTTTCAAAAAAAAACCTTTAAAAATGACTATAAAAAAAAAATATATATATATATATATAAAAATAAATAAAATTGTTTTGATGGGGATTGGGGGCTCACCCCACCGCCGCCCCCATGGGAAGCGGCGTGGGGGAGCTACACCCAGCAACCCCCGCGACCACGCGATGTTGCGCAGCCACGACCACCAACAATAGTGGTCGGTTGTGCAATGCACAGCCGCACCACCATTGGTGGTAGCCGACTCCGCCAGACCCCACCACCTTCCGCCCGCAACGGCATCTACGCCGCGCCCAGGGCGCCTGCTACCAGCGTCGCCCGACGGCCATGTCCGCCGCCCACTGTGGAAAACCTCCGCCGCCTGAGAAAATTTGTGGTCAGTTTCCTTTCTCCTGCCCCATCCTTATGCACGCGCCTCGAGGTCATGTGATTCAACCCTAAGGGTTGACATGCGAACCGAGGCACATGCCTTTGGATTTTATTTTTTAATATAAGAAAAATAAAATAATAATACTTTGTTTTATTTTAATATTTTAATATTATAATTCTTTATAATATTTTAATATTATAATTCTTTATGATATTTTAATATTACAGTTTATTATTATATTTTAATATTATGATTTTTATAATATTATGAGGAGGTTAAATAATAGTAATATTATTAATGTTTCAATATTAACATTTTAAAATGAGAAATTTCATTTATTATTATATTGCTTAAATGTGAATGTTTTCTTATGGGTTTTATTTAAAATGGAAAACAATATTTTATTTAATCATGGGAGTTTGAATTGTTGTTAAACTGGCTAATTTATTTAAATACTAATGTGGAAATAAATGATTTGTATTATTCCTCCCATATTGGAAATGGCGTAATTAATTCAGTTAATCTAATGCATTGAGTATTAAATATTAGTGAGGAAATGGGTTTAGTGAACCCAAAGTAGATTTGATTCTTGCCCTGTCTTTGATCTGTTTGTATGGTCATTTGGATAATGTGGGTCTCAGCAATTGATAAGTCTTCCAGTTTGGTTTTCAAGTTCGAGGGTTGTTGTACTGTGTAGTCAACCTTTGGATTGCCTTGGGTAGTGCGTTTAACCAGTTTGTTTCCCGGTTATCACGAACGAGAGTGTGTTGACTGTATGTCATGGTTAGGAATGTGATACCTTATGTCGCACTTGTGTACCCTTGAGTTGTGGAGTTGTTCCACGTGTCATCTTAGAGGAGTGGCTTGTAATGAGGGTCGGCACACAAAGTGGTGCCAGGATAACTCAGTGCAAGTTAGTTAATTCAGTGATAACTTAATTAATTGATTAGAGTATCACATAGTATCAAACACTTAATAAGATAATTATGCCTCGCTCATGAACACAAGGGCTTGTAAAGACTTGGGTTGAGACGAGAAGGCCTGGAATAGCAAGATCATTACCTTGTCTCTACAAAAGATAACTGATTCTGCATTGGATTACATGAGGGGTCAGAAGTCGTTAAAGGTTACCAGGATAACCCGAGTTGGGGGTCGAGGCCTAGGAAGACCCACCAGGATAACCCATGTAACATTGTGATGACTCTTCTCCTAGGTCGACAGTATGTTTGCATCAGTGATGCAGTTGATTATGTTAATTCCGGAAGCATGTAACCATTGTGTTAGTCATGTCATTGTATTTATTTCAATTCGGTTGTGTTAACCTATGTATAGAGGTAGACGTCCCTGGTTAGAAATCCTTGTTACTATCTCTTAGCACGGGGGGTGGACCTTTGGGTTCCACTTGGTTGGGTGGAACATTCACCTTTCTCCGTTGGGTTTCCTTCTTGATCCTGTGGATGAGACTTCCAATTGAAGAGCTTGTATGATCCAGTTCATTTCATGCCTTCTTAATTTAGTTGATCTTGTGTTTTATTACCCCTCATTGTTATTGAGGTGGAATTTGTAATTGTAACCTTATTTATTGGAACTTGCCTCATTCGGGGAATGAGTGTTGTAATATTATTGTTAATGAATGGATTAATGCAATTGAAAGTTATCTCTTATGCTTGTTGTAGAACCATCTTATTTGGAATGTATGTGGTTATCTTATTAATTAAATAATTGACATGGTTTAAATGTATGTTTTGTGGAGGTTCTATATAACCTTTGTCTCGTAACCTTGGAGGTTGTTGGCATTAGTTAGTGAACTTACTTATTAATTATACTTAAACAAACAAAAAATAGTCTGTTTAAGTAGTTCTTTGCAACTTCCTCTAGGGTTGCGTGGTGGGGCGTTACAACAAACAAATTAGCTTCGTAGTGGAAAGATGTGGCTCTCTAGCACTACACTATGGATAAATAGGAGGAGAAGCAAGTGAGTGGTTGGTCGAAAGGAAGTAAGGAGGAGGGACGGGCATTTGGGTATCTGAATCTGGAAGGGAAGGCACTGGCGAATGAGGTTAGAAGGGAGGATCAGCAGCAGAGTAATGTTGACTTAACACAAAAAGGGAATCTAGTTGGGAGCATTAATAAATTTTTTGTTAATGGAAGTGATAAGGAGTTGAAATTCAAAATGGGGTTGCAGCACCATAATGTAGAGAGAAAGAAGGTGTGGGGATACTACAAGAGAAATATGTTGGGAAATGGAAGGCTGATGGTCAAAGTCAGCAAATAATTACCAGTTGGAATGGAGCCTCGAAGAGCTCCTATTATAATTTATTTGAATGGAAGGAGGTTGCACGGGTGGAGGAAGGGTGGAAAACGGTCAAGGGGAAGCAAGCTAAGATGGAAAAGAAGAAAGCTTTTGCAATGGTCCTTCGATCTCATATCAAAGGAAGATGAAACAAAGCTTCAAACTTTGACCTGTTAATAGGTTTAGTAAGGTTAGATGGCTTTAAGCTTGTTTGACATTTGTAATGAAACTTCGTTTGTAATTTATGGAGTAGATTATAGCAAAAATTAGGAGTGGTTTATGGGTGTCTATTTAGGAAATGGTGGGGCTTAGAAGGGTTTTAAAATAAATTTCTAATGTGGTTAGCTTTGTAATATTTTATTTTTATTATTATTATTAATAAAATCTTCATTATTACTAATAAAAATAATAATCAATGAGCAATTTAAATATGTATGGCATTCTAAGTACAAAGAAAATATTTTATTCTAATGTGGATTTAGTTTAAGTACATATGATAGGAGAATATAAATGACCTAACACTACTCTTCAGAAATAAAAGAGTCGATCAAAGCTTCAAAATACTATCATTTGAGTATAGTTAGACATGACAAAATTTACTACTCAAAGATGAAGACTATAGAAATAACAAAATTTAGAATGCAAAAAGTATATGCTCATTTGGCATTTAATGCTCTATTACGCATGACATGAAGAGAAGGATAAGAAGGGAAACCAAAATATTTATAAAAGCAAGGACAATGACTTTCACCCACAAAGGCAATATGTTTATTCTTATCACAAGAATATTGACTCGACCCTATCCTCATTGTTAAATGTTTCACATTTGACAAACAACCTAAAGAGGAATTGGTGTGACACAACATTACTTAAAGCCTCCTAAACTACTTCAAGTTCAAGTAGCAACAATTCCAAATCTGTAGCAATCATCAATCAAAGCATACCTCTTTTGATCAAATGCAGTAGCTTGCCAAATTTCACCCATATGGTCTTGCAACACAAGTTTTAAAATATAGTTGAAGTCATAATTAGTGAGATTTTTACAACATTTTGGACACTGTCAAAGCTTATTTGATTTTTGCATGACTTTTTTAAAAAAATTTCACCCACAATAATGGTAGGAAGGGTAATAAAAGTTGTCCAATTGTAGCTTTATTATAATAAATTAAACAAACACATTCTATGTTCTATCAAAGGCTGCAATTATATGACCATGCAACATATACACATAACTATCCTTCTTGTTGGCACTGTCATTTGATTTGGACAAACATGTTGAAGGGTGGGAAGCACCTTTCAAGGCATACCAAGAATGCAATTCCTTTGTTTCTTTGTTGCTAGGATTCACAAGAAGCCTCATGGACCATACAGTGTCAATGGTCTTTCCATTCCATGATGTAATACAACCACATTTGACTACGAGCGCAATAGGATTTCCATTTAATACAACTCAAATAATTTATGCCCCTTAACATCACAATGTGAGCTCCATAGTTTGATGTCAATGTTAAATCCTAACATGTTCATAAGAAAACCAACACATTTAGTCTTCTTTATTCCATTTCATTTATGCACTATCAATATAGAGGAAATGGATTCAAAAAGGTTGAGAACATAACCAACGAATTAAATGAAGCTAATTCAAGTTCCTAGACTCATGCGAAGTGGAAGTTACAAGTGAGTATGTTGAAGTTTTAGAATCATAAGGAAGTTGCAGGTGGGTATGTTCAAGGTTTCAAAATCACAAGGAATTATTGTTGAGGAAGTTTGCAATATCTCCCATGGATTTGAGGAGCACTTATAGTAGGCTTTGTAGCTTTTAGTACCATCAAATACAAATATATACCTTGTAATTTGAACATAATAAAATTGATCAATTGCATCACTAAAGCATGTTATATATTTTTCACCTCTAATAGATTCAAGAAAGAAAAAAACAAACACCTTTCTCTCGCCTCTACTATTTTTGAATCCATGAAGCATGCACATAGACACCACTTTACCTTGAATTAACCAAGGATGAGTTATTGAATAAGAAAATGCTTACCATAACAAAACAAGAAGTTCTAATAAGATATATTTTTATACTCCTCGTACTTGGAATTTTTAATCTAATTATTCACTTTTTCGAGAGAAGATAAATTGATAAAATATTATTGTGATGTCAGATTAAAGTCGATGCAGCTTATTTTATGGAAGATAAATGCATGCTTGTTGTTTGGAAATAACGACTAGACAGTAGAAAGAAAAGAATTGTGGTTACACTGAAAGGGAGTTGTTTATAAAAATATACAAAATATTTGAGCTACAAACAAAAGAAACAAAACTGAAGCTCCTAGTCTTATCCCAATGCACATGTTTTGCTGCTACAATACTACAAAAACAACATGATTGAAAATCCGAAGAGATTGAATTCATATTCTAGTTAAATTACAAGATGATTATAACTATATTTGTACTTTGAAGGGTAAAAGCACAAACCTGTGTCGCACTTTATAAAGGAATCGGCCAACAACAACAAAAAAAAATTAACTTCAACCACATAAAACTGGTCTTTATGTTTTGAATTTTAAAATGATGTAAACTAATGAAATGTAGAACTTTTGATGAAGTTTATTCTTGAAATTTTTCTTTTTAAAAAAAAATTGTTTTCATTATGTTTTTATGAATTTAAGAACAGATTTTGGAATGCTAAAAAATTCAGAAAAAAAGTGACATTCACGGGACGTCAAGAAACATATTGAAAAAAACTTCATTTTCCCTGATTTTTTTCTCCAAATAGGTAACTTCAATATCTAGTGCATGGAAAAAATTCAAATTTTGATGTATATTTTTCTCGTAATAACGTTTTAAAGTCAAAATTGTCATAATTTGATAGTTTTCATGGGATGTCAACTATTTTCTATTTTTTTAATCATTTTCAAAAGAAAATTATACCCTTTTGAAGAGGACTCTCTCCTTTAGTGCACCATGTATTTTTTATAAAGTGTTAATATGTTTTACTATTTTTTTATTTATAATCAACCTCTCTTTTTTAACTTTAACAACCTACTTGCATTATTTTAAAAATAAAATATATTAGAACTAATCAAAATATTTTAAAAATTACATATTCGGATTCACCACTTTGAGCTCTACAAAAAGGTTTTTTTTTTTTTTTAAAAACATCATTATAAATGAAGAAATACTTAGTTGAAATTGAAAGTTTCAAAAATTCTAAAAGAAGTCGAGTTGGCTGCCAACTAGAATGCCACATAGACAGTTTTGGTAGAAAGTGAAACTCTATAAAAATGGTTTTGGTTGAAACCCTTTCTATAGAAACCTCACACATAAAATAAGCCAATTTCAAAGTGGCAAAGGGGATTTTTTTTTTTTTTGCATTCAGTCAAAATCTTGTGTGCCACGTATAGGCCACAGAGTTTGGGTCAAAACCTATTCAGCGAAAACTTTTTCGATCGAAAATGTTTCACTCGAAATTACATATTTGGCTGAAAGTGTGACACAACTTTGTGCTTTTACCCTAAATACATAGAACCAATCATTTTTACACTTAGAACTCACAAAATTTTTGCTCAAGAAGATGGAATCACTTTTAAGCATGAAACTAGTGTTTACAAAAGGGTGAGGGAACCTACTCTCCTAACATGTGCATCTCTCAAGTCCTAGTTTATTGTCACAACACTGAATTTAGCCTTGGTGTTTTTCAAATACGCATACCTACATACATCAAAGAACCAATGTCATCCCAAAATTCACCTCCAATAATAAATTTGCTATGACATTAAATTGGTAAATAAACATGATGAAGGAAAATTAAAAAAATGAGTTATGAAAGTGAAAGTATGTCAACTTACACTTTATAATTCTCAGACTTTGGATAAAGAACAAGAAACATTTCATTCAAATTTGACCCACTTTTCTTCAATTTATTCACTAAAAAAATGAGATTGGAATAGTCAAACATACCATCCCATTAGTTGGTTTCAATCAATGTCATTGGTTTTAAATATTAATTGAATTGTAAAGAAGAGCTTATGGAAAAACTGTGTATTTCCTTTACATTGAAATTTTTGATCACATTACATGATCTGACCCCACTGAGATATATAACCCTAGATTGACATTCTTGAGTAATCGAAGTCGATAAATAATGATATCAATTATGCTAATAATAACTAAAATCATTATTAACAAACTTTGTGTAATTTTCTTCATCGCTGGAGTATATATGAACTCATTGAGGTATGACTCAAGGGATGTGTATGGACTCCTTAAACAAAACAGTGGGCTATAGATGTGAAGTTTATGATGCCAATATGTACATTGAAACTTGATATTTGTTTAATGCATTCTATTGCAAAAGAAGAGATTGCTCAATTGAATTATGTGAAAAAAATTGAACAATTGGGAGTCAATAAAAAGGTGGACCTTGTAAAAGAACCAAAGTTGATGGAACCCAATATGAAGTTCAGTTAGCAAGAACGAATAGCAATAAAAGAAATTTGAGAATATATGATGTCATTGCTATAGGGGAACCTATGCCCATTGGAAAAGATAGGCGTTGGGTTTGGAATAAGCTCCTAGTCCCATGGATTTGTTATCTTGGAGAAGCAGAACATGTCCCCGATCCTAGTGTTAATAGAATATAGAATTTTGCTTACCCTTATTTAGTATGCCTTTCATGGAAAAGGTGTAAACCCAAATTTGACTATCCTCTTCACATTACCATTCCAGTGATACGGGGATGCTTGCAAGCTTTTACAACTTTTACGATGATAACAATTAAGTATGATAGTTTCATTTAGTGAGTGTGCGAATATAAATGCACAAAGAATTAAGGCTTCTTGATGTAATTAGTTATATTAACTTAACATCGAGTAAAAATTTGAAGACCTTTATTTAAATACAAACACTTTATATAATGAATGGCTACGATTTTAAATCAGTGGTAAGATTGACATACATGTTTTTATGTACATGGACATTTCTCATTGTAGTGGTATGCCTCTTGGCCTAATTATAATTAGATTTGTTTAACAGTTTTATCAATTATATTTCTAAATTTTTATGTAAGTTAAGCATTTATTTTTTTACAAAGTTTAAATACAATATTTTTTAACAAATAATATTCAAAAAATAAATTATAATAATTTGATTAGTTAAGTTTTATCTCAATATTTCATTTTTTTGTTCTTGTTATAATTTGACCAAAATTATCATGTATTCATTTTCATCTATATATTCAGAGACTTTTATTCATATAAGATAGACATATGTCAAGTATTCCTCTATACATCCAAGACAGGCTTCTATCTATCCAAAACAAGCTTCTATCTAGATGGAATAAGCATCTATCCAAATAGGATAGGTATATAGAGACTTAGGCTCATCAAAACCAACCAAGTCTTAAGTCACCCACCAAAAACTATACTTTTGTAATATGAGTGCATCAAAGTCACCATCAATTAAGAATATACAATGAATTTATTTTATCTCATATATATAGGCTTCATTCTTGCCTTGAAATCTAGCCTAAAGTTTGAGGGAATCAAGTAATTCCATCTGAGATTTATTCTTATAGTGAATTTATTTTATCTCATATTTACTTTTGTAATTTTCCCACCCTTTTAGCTTTACTAATTGATTTAATTGAGTGAAGAGTGAGAGTATTATCTTTAACAAATAAATTAGAATAACTAGATATCATGACCCTCTCATTATAAAAAAAAAGGAAATAAATAAATAATTTTTTAATCTTGGGAAAAATAATAATAGGTTTGAGAGGAGGTTTATTTGCATAAGGAATGAAAACATAAATTAAATGAAGATATTCACTCTCCTTCAAAATAGAGAGAGACAAAGTCTTTGCAACTAAAACTATAATTGAAAAATATAGAAGAGTTATGGTTTTTCCTGAACTTGAGGAGCAAAGTGTAAAGGTGGTGGATCACATTGTAGAGAATCAAATTCAAGTGAAGAATCTCTTCAACAAGAAAGCGAAATCTCAAGATTTCCAAATTGGAGATCTAGTTTTGTTATGGGATAAGAGGAGAGAGTCGAAAGGGATGCATGAAAATTTTGATTCTTTGTGGAGAGGCCCTTTCACAATTCACCAACTCTATGGTGAAAATAGTTTTTTTTGGCATATCAAGATGGAACACCTTTTTTATTTCCCCACAGTGGACAACATCTAAAGTTGTTCACTCAGTGAAGCGATAGATAAGTTTGTACATTTTTGTATAGTTATGTGTTTTTTGTTTTGTCGTCTTGTTTTTGTCACCTGCCTCTATAACCCAATATATGGATGAAGTCACTTAGAGTTTTAGGATTCGTCTCCCTTCGATCATTTCAAATAATGATCGAAGGAAGCTCCCCAGTTAGAGCCAGTTGTTATCCTCAAATTTTGCTTGCTCAGTTCATGGGATAACCTCTACGAAACTTGTATGTTTCGTAGCCCACATCCTCTAACCACACATATTGAAACAAAATTTGATGTGTCTCATGTGTAGTCTGGCCCCTTGAAAATTATTTTATTTGGGTCACCTCTTTGTCTTTCTGAAAATTTGCAAAAGTCAAGTTTCAAGTTTTAGTCTTTTTTCCTTTCATATGCAGCATCGTTGAATCTTAGTGCAACTGCATATTTCTGGTAGGCTACATGTTTCATGTAGTCATAGAGAATTTATCTGTAACTACACTCCTACACCCGCACATTTGACCATTAATGCAGGTTTAATGGTCGGTTTATTTATGTTTTAACCCTGTTTTAACTCTCATTTTTACTGTGTCTTTCCCTGTTTCTTTGTCGATTCTCGTTTGCATGCTCCTGCTTTCTCGTCGTGATCGTGTTTGTGTTTGGTGAAAATTTTGAGTGGATTTTCATTGTCATATAAGGTTTACATGTATGTTGTGTTTCTTTCTTGTTTACCATCGTTTTCCACCATTTTTTCATGATTGTTTTGTGTTTTCATTGTTTAGGTTTTCGCTTTTGTTTATGCATTATTTGGGTTCTTGTTTGGAAATATCTATGCATTTTTATGAGTTTTTCACGTGCTCATTCTAGGTTTAGGTTTGGTTTTGGTGCTTTGTTCTTCTGGTTTTGTTCAAAGTTTTATTTTTGATTCACATCAGATCTTTGTATACCGATGTTGTTTAGAGCTAAAACTCTCAACAACATCCTATGCAAATTCCACTCAAATGTCCTAGTTGTTCAAGAAATTTTTCCCAAACCCTTATACCATGCCTAACCTATGTTGTTCGGATATTTTTCTCTAAATGACATCATCGCACCATCGATCTTCATATTGTTTAGAGAAAATTCTCCAAACAACACTCATAACACAGACACCTATTATGTTTTATGCAAAGAAAATTATTCGAACAACACATCTTTGAACACCTAACACATGTTGTGTGGAGAATTTTCTCTGCACAACACCTTAGCAACATCATAATTCTTATGTTCTTTGGAGAATTTTCTAAAGTACATCAAGTTGATTTACCTCGTGCACTTTAGAGAATTTTCTCTGAATTACATAGCTTTTGCATACAATACATGCAAGTCAAAGAATTTTCCTCGACTTGCATTAGGATGAATTACCTCTAATACATGCAGATTAGAGAAAATTCTCTAACTTGCACTTATTTTGCCTACCCTAAATGAAGGTCGGATAATTTTATCCGACTTGCATTAAATTTGGTGCATCCTTGTCCAAAATGTAGTTCCAAATTTTTTCTTCAAACTACATCCAAAGTCATACTATCATGTAAGGGTGGGGAATTTTTCCATATTTACATCCAAAATAAAATTCCCATGTATTTCAAAGAATTTTCTCTGAACTACACCAAAACACTTCAAAAATGTAGAAGTGCTGATTTTTTCCACTACACGATACTTGGAATTTTTTCTAACTCTGGAAGGTTTTGAAATTGATTTTTGTAGTCTCTTGCCAAATGACTAATCCATCTCCTAAGAAGAAGAATATGAAGTACAAGTACCGAGGAGTGATCTGATGAATTCTATGGAGTCCAATGTGGACAACATTATTTCGAGTGTACAACCTTTTCCTATTGTTTCTATTATTTTTGTTACACCCATTGTATCAATACATTCTATTTATTCATCCCCTTCCTCACCCACCAATGAATCATTATTTCAAATCCATCATGGAAACATGGAGAATTTTTTTGGTCCACTTTCTTCTTTGCATAGTTTATTTGGTGCAACCTCACTAATACTTGATACATTCACACAAACGAACTTTGATAAGTTCATGTCTACATCTACATCTCAAGTGTCAAGCGTATAGATTCCTACTGCACTGTTAACTCAAACCCCACCAATTTTGACTACTACTAACCTTTCACCTAATATCCCATTTGCTTCACAAGCCATAGAACCAACCTTGTCATCACAAACCTCGGTGACAGAAACAAAAGGGGATTCTTCCATCCTTCCTCCTTGGCTAATATCACAAGAACCAAAGAGGACAAAACATGCCATCTCCCTAGATGGCTTTGATTTTGGTCAACTTGTTCCAACTAAGCCCAAAATAGCCAAGAAGGCCAGGACACTTTCAAGGGTGCTTGTTGAAAAATCAAGAATAAGTATGTTGAATTGGTAGAGCCACCGCCAGATAAATTTTGTGAGGAAGTTCAAGGTATTGATTATGTAATCATAAGGATTTAACTTGGAAAAAACACACATGAAAGTGCCAAGGAGGACCTACAAGCGACAATGGCTCTTTGATCAAGAGATATGATATAGATAGATTATCAAAGATCAACTTAAGCTTAAGGTGGAACAACTTACTTTTGTGTTGTTGAAGATAAGTCAATCTTTTGAATCCATTGAACCTGCTAGTACATGTGTTGATGATGACGCAATTTAAATGGCTGAAAGGATCGGTGCACAAGGTTGAGTTGTTAGTGCATGTATAGAAAGACTAATTGCATAAGGAACTCAACTTCAAAATTATTTTATCGAATTATTTAACAATATGAATGATGTCAAGTTAGAGTCAAATCAGACACTTGACATGTTATCTCAAAATTTGTAGTCGGTGGAAAAGTACCTTGATGCTTGGGAAAATTTGAAAGATTTCAAGTTGGAAATGTTAGATGAAAATGGGGTGATCCCCACAAGGAAAATATACGTTGAGTATGAAGAAGCAATGAAACATAAGAGAGAAGTCCTCAATGAATTGATAAAAGATCTGTAGGAAGCTTGAGAGACAAGTATTGATAAGGGGTTAGACATAACTGTCAAGATAGGAGAGGTTCCATGTCAGATACTTGATGATAGTTAGAAAACTCTTCTCGTGGATGCAATTGTCTAAGAATTTACTTCACTAATTCATATTGAGATAGAATCAAAAGCTTCCTCACTATCTTCCATTGATAAATTAGTTGATTTACAAGTAATTCTAGATGAATTGAAGGTAATTCTAGATAAGCACAAAAATTTACTTGTTAGCATAAAGGACTCTATCACACGAGTTCTAGCCATCTCCAGTTACACACTAGAGCCAAATGACATTCAAATCCAGGCGGCATTGAAAATATATGAAGATGTTTTGGAGAAAAAATGTAGAAGAAGAGTATATGTTTGTGGACACTTAGTTTATTTTTCAAGTTTATCATTATGTAGTTTGTAGTTTGTAAATGATATTTTACATGTCTTTTTGTAATATGCAATTACATGTAAAAAGAGCAGAAGTCCCAAATCAAGTTAGACTTTTCTTTTGAATAAGTCAAAGTAGTTGTAGATTTCCTATTTTTTCTTATAGCTTCTCTCTATAAATAAGATGTGGCTCTTTTGTAGTTATCATCTTTTAGCTATTGAAGTGAAAATTTGCCAATTTGAGGAGTGCATTGAAACTTTATGTTCAAAGTGAAACATATTCAATCAATATAAAAAAAGCAAGTTGGTGTTCAATCTTTGTCTTGAGTCAAGCTTGTGATGCATTGGAATTATTCTTAAGTATTTTATATTGCATTCTCTTGTGTATGTGATTGAATTGTGGAATGGGATCAAATATTTTAGGTGTTCTAAATCTGATTTTGTAGTATTTGAGCTATGATATCATCTTTGGAAGTTGTGTTTTTATTCGTGATTAGAAATTAACTTGAAGACTTTGGGTTGCAAGTTATAGTTTATGATTTTTTGATCTTATCTTGGCATACAATGAAGACTTTGGGTTGCGAGTTATAGTTTATGATTTTTTGATCTTATCTTGGCATACAGTGAAGACTTTGGGTTGCATCATATTCCATACCTTTCCTTTTTCCAATTAACATAAGATGCAATGAAATACTTTATGCTTTTGCGGGTTTCTTGGTGTTAACACTTGTTGGTATCATATCAGTTACTATTACGTTCAACTAAATTGGATATCAGTTATTATTACTCCAATTGTTAGTTTGTGGTTCGTTACATATTGTAACCATCAGGAGATTATTATTGCAAGTTTGTAAGAGAACATTTATTTTGGAATAAGAGAATTAGATGATATGGAAACACCCCATGGATAGTTTTAGTGTAAATAAACTTAGTTAGTTACTAGTTGATTATAGTTGGCAATAAGAAGGGAGCCTCCCCTTTTTGAGAGGAGAGATTTTACCTCACCATATTGTGGTTGATATAACCATTGTTACACCCCATTATGCTATTACTTATTTGCTTTTACCTAGTTGAGTGAAAATGATTTACATGTATGTGTTTAGGCTTTGTGAATCTTGGGAATATAATAAATGAATGTTTGATTTTGTGGTGTAGAAAAAAGTAACCCTTTTTCACACTTAATTTGGGAATGAATAATTAATGATAAAATGGACTTAATGATGCCTTATTTAGGGTGTTGTAAGGTGTTTCTTTACACTTTCACACTAATCTATGGCTTTAATTAATTAATTGAGCTTTTAATTTGCCCCTTAAATTAAAATCCAAGCCTTATTTATTACATTTTATGAGGGATAAAACTCGACACTCATTAATAATATTTCACAATACTAAATTTGGCAAGGTTTGTGTCCTAGGATAGTGACTTGGGACCCATTTGCCACCTGGTGAATGGGTCCTTACTAGGTCCTAGGACCTTCTTTTGGCATGTTATTTCGCAATCCCCAAAACAGGTCCTAGTTAAGTATGCTAGGGCCCATTTGCCCTATGGGGAATGAGTCCTCCTTAACTTTGGACACCCCTTTTTGAACATATTCTTGGCAGGATTTTAGTGATTTCAAATCCTAGATTTGATGTCGGCTTGTGTTATTTGAATTTCAAGATTAAATATTAAATTATGTATAAATATAAGGTTAATTCACATAGTTTCATCTTAGAAGAATCTAAGTTTCAAGTATTCAAGCATTATCGTAAATTTATGATCAAGAGAGAATTTCAAGAGTGTTCCAAAGGCATTCAAGGGCAAATTATTGAAGTTTTATTGCAACAATCAAAGATCCATCACCATGTCAAATTCATAGTGCATCAGGCATGTTGTTGAGCTAATGTGTTGATGTAGCATTGAAGATCCAATTCAAGCATTGTTTCACATCCAAATTCAAGATCAAGATCTACATTCCTTAAATCCACTTCATGATAGATTATTGATTTATCATTCTAAACTTCATCCAAGGTGTCATTGTTTCATGTTTCATGTTTCATCATAAGGTTTAATTACCAAAATGGGGTTTGGCCAAGGCAAACCCCTATTCCCTAACAATGAACAATTTTTCTTCTCTTGATGTGTGGTTGCAAGTTTTAGATTGAAGATCAAGTGGAGAATAAAAGTTGTCAACTTTATTACAAGATCATAGAAAGTACTCTACAAAAAAAAAAATTGACTTTTGAGAGCTGAAAACCTGGGATCTAGGAGTGCAGACATTGAAGAAAAGGACCCAAAAATCACTTTTGCATAACCCTAGCAGGGACCCATTCGTCATTGGGTGAATGAGTCTTTAGTGAGGCCTGAAACAACACTTTTTCAACAAGGTACACATTATTTCAGCATCTTAAAACCTTTCTTTTTACTACTATAATAGTTAGGTTTGTTTTTTGATAGTTGTTTATGCATTATAGCCCTCATAATTGAGTGAAACATCTAGTCAAAATTAGGTTCATCCCTTTGGTAATTCATTTGGGGTGAACCTTTTTTTTTTCTTTTTTAAATTCAAATTGATGTTACATAACGATTTTGTTTATGAAATGTACGATGCAAATGGTTGTAATTGATTTAGCTAACTACTATTACAATGTACTAAGCTGGATACAAGGACAAATTCAGTCCTCTAGAAGAGAGGGGAAGTATCACTCAGGATAAGAACTTGGTATGGTAACCCTTAATGAGTCTTATTGAGCTTTCACACACTCACCTCTAGTTTAGTGATGTCAAGTCAGTAGTCTGGGAAGTGGTAAGTTGACCTTAGCCTTGCTTGAGTATGGTTTAGATGACGTTATGATCTTATTTGTGAATGTTTTGAATTCAAGCTATGTGATTGGGTCTTTTGTCTCATGTGAGTTTATTCCTTACGTTTTTATATATAAATTGATAGGATATATACATAATATCTATATGTATATGTATATATGCATGTATCTATGATAAAATCATACACATGAGGAAATATGTGCATGAGTATACGTAGATAGATGTATCTACATATGCTCATGGATGGATTACCTATATGCATTGGAATATCAATCATACAAATGGGCCACATATATACACTTTGTGTATATATTTTGATCGATAGGAAATGTGAATATATGTGTTTAATTATCAAATCATGATATATATATTTATATAGTATACAAATATGCATATATATTGACAATAAGGAAACACCCATACGAGTATATATATATATATGTAAATATACATGCATGTGTTAATATTCAAAATGTCTAAATATGTATATGTGTATTTGTATTATTCAAGTATTTGAATATTGAATAATACAAATTTATAAGCGAAGATATGTATATATACACATATATACATGTTATGTATATATATGTATATATAATATATATTTAATATAATATATATTTAATATAAATATATGTATATATAATATACATTAAAAATCTCATATAGCATTGAAATGTTATTGTGCGCATATCATTAAAAGCACAACATATACTATATATGAAGCGCAACTTATATTGATAATATAAAGGCATTGAAACTATGGGAATGCATTAAATTTGATCATAACACATAAATTAAACATTGCTTGAAATGTTTTAAAGTGTTGAGAATATAAACCAAAGGCAATGTTATTTTGAAAAGGACGTGGAAACAAAGCAAAATGTAGAATGTGTATTGCATAGAAGACTTAGTCAACTATTGTGAAGAGAGAATGAATAACAATGCATAAATGAACTTTGAACTAGTCTTTGAAACAACAACCAAGAAAACAAGGTGCGCGAGAAAATATGTGGCACCAAAGTATGAATTATTCTCATGTTTTAGAAGTTTGATTTACATTGCATTTCCTGCATACGAGGCAAGCGGATTTGGAGAATTAGTCAAGTATGAAGCTAGCTAGGAATGGTTGACCTGTAGAAACATTATCCTTGCATTTCTGATCAAAACACTTCATTGTCATAAAAATTGCAGCGACTGGTTGAGTATGAGCAAATAGTCATCATTTTTATTCTGCCAACTTGAATCTTCATAGCTAAGTGGAACTTCTCAGTGTGAGAATTGGAAAAATAGAGAGCTTGTTTGTAGCCTTAGAGTGCTTAGGTGTTTGTATAAACAGGGGAGCCTTCTTCTTCATTGGGACACATTCTTGCATTCTTATTTTTTGAATTTATGAGAGTTACTCTGTTGCAATACTGAGTTGAGAGTTTGTGAGGTTTTAATGGCGAGTTAGAGAAGTTTGAGTAAGATTTCTTTGTGGGAATTGGACAAGGGAAGGAATTGCTAACTGTTTGGTGGAGGTTGTGCTAGGAAACATATTTTATCAATTGGAGCTATTTGATTACAAGCATGCTATTTCTCTACTTGGTTTTTATACTTTAAGATGGAAAGATTGCATGACTTATGTGTTTTTCTTGAATTGATTGAAAAGAGGAATTTAGATGTTTAATATTATTATGTTTATTTACTTCATGAAAAGTATGTATGATGCTCGAAGAACTAGGATGATTGTTTAGCTCATAAATAGGATATATATTAGCATATTATATATGTAGGAAAGAATGTTTTGAGTATTTCACTATAGACTATGTAAAGTTATGCTTATATAGCTATATTGGTTTATAAGGAAGTTGTGAAGGTTTGTTTTATGAATTAGTTTAAATTACCATAGTGTAATGTTTTAATAAGAGAATATAGGTTATTCTTGGGGTTAGGATAATCCAATGAAGGGGATATACTATGCATAGAATATGTGTGGTCATTGCAAATCGAGCTAGGAAGGTGTGTGAATAGGATGACTCTCACTCAAAATAATTGAGTGTTGAATTCTTTGGCCAAAGTAGTGTAAGTTGTCACTGTTTACACTATCAATTCACTATGATCCAGTTATGCACTCTAGTCTAGGATTGTCATACACATAGGTTGTAGCCATTGTATGGTAAAGTTCTAGTTTGTAGGACATAACACCAAGCTCAAGAAAGACTAGTATTATGGGGTTACCAAACCAATCTCTTCATCGAAGGGTAGGGCCATCTTACCATTGGGTAGATGTGTGGGGGATTGCAATAAGTCCATGGTTGGCATAAAAGTGCTTGAGTGATGCTTATCCTCATCAATTGGCAGCCAAGATTTGAAGGGGGATTACCTAGACCATATGTATTTCTAATGTTGAAAGCTCAAGAGAGCTATGTATGTACTCTTGTATCCATTTATATTGAATAATGTAAACATGAATGTTAAAATTGAGTTTTTTCAATATGAAATTGTAACTTTGGAAAGATTGTGAAATTATAATAAAATACAATGGAAGTTTGGAATAGTTTTTACTTCAAATGTGCATATTATATTGGTTTTAGAAAAGAAAAAAAATATTTCTATGTGATGGCATCATGGTTTATTCACTCGTGAGTAAAAACTTAGGAATTTTTTTGAGTAGAGCATTGGGCATGTTACAACTATTTTTTCATCAGTTAGTTGATAACAAAATATTCAACCAACAATACTCTCTATACTCACACTTCCTCCAAATTTCCCATCCAAACATCCTCTTTCCACTATCCTTGATATCTCATATCCTCTATGCACCATTATCATATCACACATTGTCATAGGCATCCCAATGCCTTATTATACTTGACATATCTAGAGTGGGGTGTATTCTTCCTACATATTTTTTTCCCTTGGAGAGCCCATCCCCATCCCCATCCCCACCCCTCCATCCATCCCTCATGAATACCTATCTCCCCTCATTACATTATACCCATAGTCCATTGTCCCTAAACATCGATCTTCCCTTGTCATTAATATCTAGCTTTCGGCTACCATCCATGCAACCCACTACAATCTTCCCATCAATCCATCGATCCTAATAATCCAATATTAATCCATACAATCCATCTATGTAATCTAAGAAAACCATCCAAATATATCCTTGGTCTTATTCTCAACTTCATTGTAAGCCTTGATAAAGATCTATTCATCATCATTGGGATGCATCATTTACAATCCTTATGTTTTTAATGACATATCACTCCCACATAACAACACTTGTCCAACATCCTTCAACAATCTCGGATCTTCAACTTGACCACTACAACATGTTTTCTTTTATATCATTTTTTACATGCTTTCTTGCTTATTTGTGTGTATTATCATTTTCTTGTATCTATATTAGTCCTTGTAACCTACAAGTCACAACAATATCATGGTCTCCCATATCATGGTACTATATGACATAAGGTTGGATGTGACTTGTTTTTCTTATGCATGGGACACATTGTCACCTTGGTTCCTTATACCTTAGTGCATAACGTCTCATACAATATCAAATATAGTGTGCTTAAACCAACACAACATAACTAGGTGTCACATCCTACATCAGTTATCTCTTCATACCTTCCACAACCTATCCCCTAACCTCTTCTCTCCCTTCAACTACCTTGCATATTTTCATCCTTTCAAGAGCATACCAATGCTATCCTAAACTTGCTTGTCCTCTCGAGAGGGCCTCATAACCCATAATCATTCCTCTAATTCACTCCTTGTCTGAATTAATATGACATCCTTTATTCTCATCCAACCAATTTTATTCTTAAAATAAATGATTCTACTTTGTAACATCATCTCTAAGAGGGGGGAAATGTAGACACCTAAAACTGACACATTACCTGACAACCTATCCAATTTCTCTATAATTAATTGGATAAATCCCTATTTATCTAATTAATAATCCAATAGTCATCCCTTTATTAATTAAATAACATTATTATTTATTTAATTAATATACTCATTGTTCACCTACACCTTATTTCTAGCCTAAGTCATTTAATCATCTCTCTTCTAATGTCCACCTTAGGTAAATAAATTTAAAAAATTATTTATCTCATCCCCCATCCTCATCCCAAAAATTAAATAATATCTTATTATTTGATTACCCTTTTTATGAAATGGGTTAAAATCCATTTAACCCTTAATCCCCAACTTGGACATTCCTAATGCTAGTCAAAATTGTTTGAATCCTCCACATACTCCAAGGTGTACAAAGGCATGGGTATTTGCACATGTGCCATGTCACATGGGTCAAATAACTTTCCCATCCATAAAGGGTACTCCCAAGCACCGCTTTTCCATCTCATGCCTCCACTTTCTTCAAGGAAAGTTTTCATCATATATTTCCCCTCAATCTACTAATCATGTAAGGACACTTATCCTTCTCTCATCTCCTCGAGGATCTTAACCAATTTGATCCCTTAATCCCAGTCATTCAATCTTATGGCTAAAAATATATAAATTGGCCTCAACCCAAGTCATTTATAAGCCTTCATGAAATGCAACCCTATGCTACCAATAAGAGAATTCACATATCAACCTTGGAGCACAACCACTATACCATTATACAATAAGGGTTAGTTTGGTGAGAATATTTTATGTTTTTATCAATTCTTACTAACCTTTATTTTTAATCTTGAGTGTTGCATTTGTTTTGAGTAGGATAAGTTATATTATTCAACATGTTCTTTATGCTCAAATTTTCATGTACACATTATCATTTGGCTTATTGTGCTCATAATTCAATAGTGGAAGTTATCACTGGATTTTGTATTCAAATCTTTGTTGCTCCAACAAATTACAGAGTAACTCACATTGGTTACCTCTAATTTTCTCTCCATGTGCTTCTTATCATGACCATGTCTATGAAAGGTAAGTCCCACTTAGTTTAGGTGGTTCATGGGGGAACCATATTGGCTCTGTGATTAGTGAAAAATAATCTCTCATCTCTTCCTAATTATAAATGCAATGATATCAACTAGAACACTTTTGGTAAAATGATAAAATGTGTAAATGATAACATGAATATTGGCTTAGTGATTTTAATTACTAGCTTTATGTATGATACATGTATTATGATTGAGATTTGACCACATGTATGTGCTCGCAAGTGACTCATTATGATATTATTTATTGATTCTTATAGCTTTATGTATTATTGCACTTGATTATGGAAGAAGAATTATTAACTTTTATGTTATTTTTGTACTGTTATACATGTGGATGATGACAATGTGAATATTGTAAAATAGGAACAATGCAATGCCAATGCAAGTACAAAATTCACACTCAATAAAGCTCAAGATCTATGCATAAAATGAAATAATAAAAAATTATACCATATTAAAGACCTTGATTTGATCCATTGTTTCTTTGATAGTAGCTTGAATGTTTGATATGTGGGTTGCTCTTTAAAATAACATAACCATGATAGCACAATGATAGTATGATGATATTTTCTCAAAGATAGTGGATAGATAATACTCTTGCTTGATAATGCTTGATAGTGATAGCTTGCTTGTTAGTGCTTTAGTGATCTAGATCTAATGATATGAAATTGCACTCTAGTGATCTAGCGATCTAGAAGATATGAATGAATGAAGACTTTTATTTATATACTTCACTTGATATTTGATCAATGGTGGAGATTTAATGGAAAGATCAATGGATAAGAAAATTTAAGATAGGGTAGGAGCTAAAATTTCAATTAATGAGGTGGGATAGTTGAAAGAATTAAATGAATTTATTTATTTAATTCAATAAGATTGTCGGAGAAATATATAAATTATTTATTTTATTTACTTATTTGGACGGAAAGATGATTTTAATTTAAATAAATTATTGTAACTAAATTTTTTTTTTAGACAGTAGGAATCGGTTGGGTATTCGTCCCCCTATGAACTGCAGTGTACCTAGTAAAAAAATTCCACATGATTGGTGGTGCTGGCGTGACACACCCTTTGATACCATGGGTTTGGGGGGAGACTAGACCTCATGACCTCTTGCCTGCAACATGATGCTTTAGCTAGCCGAGCTAGGCCCCCTGCCCCTTGATTTATTTAATTATTAATAAGAGTGTTAGCTAATTAAATAATTTAAATTACATTTTAATTAATATTGGAGAGAAAATGATAAACACGATAAATTAATTTTATAATTAAAAATATTTAATTACTATAAATATGATAAAAAAATAGATGTAAAAATATTATTTCTTAGTAAATATGATGGTAGTACATCTTGTTAGAGGTAAGCGAAGATGTGTGTGGGTAGTCTTGGTGTAGATGCGGTTTGTGGCGATGGAGCGCTCGAAGTTGTGGTTAGCATGAGTCGGAGAAAATTGAGGTAGCAAAACACAAAAGGCACGGCTAAGGGAAAACAACCTGTTGGGATCTCAAAGGTCATTTATTGTGTAGAGGAAGGGGCAGGGAAGAGGCGTTATGTGCTCTGCTCGGACTTAGTAACTAAGCTTACGAATCTGCCGCAACCTCCTTCTCCTACTCTCACCTTTGACCCACTGCGTTCGGCTCATGATAGGTTGCCTACTGTAGGGTTTGATCGAGTCTCCTCTGCGACATGTAGAAATAAGACAAACCTTTACCATGTGTGCAATATTTTTTTCTTGGAGTAGATCCAAATGGCTAACCCTAGCCCTTCTCTCCTTAAATCACTGATGCTTCCTTCTTCTCCACTTGTCATAGAACCTACCTAACATTGCAATGCTTCTTCCTTTTTTATCGGTGACTCAGAGGTGGTGTTTTCTGATGAGCCATTGGATCTCCTCATTTCAAATGAGTGCATCAATGAAATTTTTGAGCATGCTGAGGGTAGATCCTTGATCATGCGAGTCCTACGAAGGCATCTATCCTTTGATTTAGTTATGGAGTGGGCCAAATTATCTTGGGGAAATCTGTCTACGTAGGTTATTGAATCACTTGACTATGTTTGTTTTGATTTCCTTCAAATCTTTTGTTGACTATAACTTCATGGTGCAAAACAACCCTTGGTTCTTTGAACATTTTGGCCTCTTCATGACTCTATGACCCCCTTTTTCAACCCAACAGTTATTGTGATCTCAAATGTTCCTATTTGGATTAGGCTTTATGATCTACCTTCGGTTATACAAAAAGGTGGACCTCATTGGTAAGTTGATCAAGCAAGTGGGTTCCTTTGTTAAGATAAACATGGATGAGGCGAATCCAACAAGAAGATATATCAAAATTTGTGCTATGATTGATTTATCGAAACCTATTTTTCACTCTATCTAAATTCAATACTCTTTTAGTTATTGGACCCAATTTTTAAATTATAAAGGGCTTCCATTCATATGTTTCCATTGTTACAAAGTGGGACACAAAATTAAGGCTTGCACTTTTCAACGCGCTCTTGGCTCCAAATGTGTTAACTTAAAAAATGGATCAGGAAGCCTGGTTCTCCAAATGTTGATTTCCTTTGGCGGAATCATGGCAGGTTTATGTAATCTCGTCCTATTTTGGATTCTAATCATGTGTAGCCTTTGGTGTCTTCCCCTGTTTGACCTCTTGTGCCCGTTTCTCCCACTGATTTTATAGCCCTTGATAAGGGCATTGATTTTCCATCTAAGGAGTCAAAATATGGTTCTGGGTTAGAAGGCACCTTCCCTTTCATGGATGATTTGGATTCTTCGAATCTTGATGATTTTTTTTATTAAGATTATTTTGGCTCCTCCTCAAAATTTGGAGATCTCTCAAACTGTGAGCAATAAAATAAAACCAGATTGTGGGGAGACTAAGAGGAGAAAAGGGTGGAAGTTAAAGGCTAAAAAACTTTACATAGAAGGTAAAAAGGCGATTGATGAGGGCTCCTAGTGGGCTATGGATGTGCTCCTGATTCGAAAATGAATAAAGTTTAACTATCTGTCTCTTCTAGGGTAGATTTTTTCCTTTTTTTTTTGCCTCTTGTTGGGGCAAGGCTATCTTCTAATTGTTTTTCCATTCTTTTTTCTTTGTAGTTTCTTCTAGGTTTTCTCTTTATGACGTTTTCTCCTCTTCGACTATTAATGTTTCTAGTGCAGGAGCACATGGGCGAATGGGCGATCAACACCACACAAAAAATGGTTTGTTTGATCTTCTTCAAATTTTGGTTTTTCATTCTTGTTTGGTTTTGGTTTTCCTCTATACCTAAACCTCTTAAATTCTACATTCATATCATAGCACTTTAACAATGATGGTTGAGCACATGAAGTGTTTATAAGAATGCCTCTAAGGGATTGTGAGATATGTACAAAATCGATTTGTTGAAAGCTTTATAAAATATTTTAAACAAATGAATTGGAAAATGTTAGAGAAAATTTCACAACTTTTGTCAAGATTTAGGACAAGAACTTTATTAGAAAATGATATATTAAATTCCACTAAGTCATTTTTCATCTTGTCTTCTACGTAGATTAAGTAGATACATTTTCTTTGATTTGAAATTAGACCAAAAGAAAAAAAAGCAAAAAGGAGACTAAGGGGTGCGGTTTAGAGAGAATTTTCCTAGTCTGAGGAAGGTCGATAGCCTTGCAAGGCATCAAGTAAGAAAAAAAAGGCATGACAACAGGTGTAAGGGGCGCAAAAGGTAAAAAGTAAGGAAGGGAAGCTATGTAGAAAGTGCGCAGCTAGTGAGAGAGAGGGGCATGCAGAGTAAAAACAGAAAATGGAGCAATAAAGAAAGTTAGTTTGTAGATAAAAGGAAAGAGTGTGAAACTGTGAGAAAAAGGGCACAACAAGTAAAGGGAAATAGTTTGTAGATAAAACAAAAATAAAGGAGCAAGGTAAGGGTGTGATTTGAAGGAGGCATCACCAAAATCAACCTGGAAAAGAAGTAGGTCATGGCAGATATATAAGTGAGGCACCATATGCCTACGGTAATTGAAACAAGATTAAAGAATTGTAATGAGAGGTGACCTGAGAGTAATAATTGTGTGATCATTTGATTCAATGGGGAATACATTTTGAGTATAGAAATTATTTAATTTGAAATACCATGCCTGTAGTATTTTGTGGAGTGAATTTTAAAATTTAATTTTTTGAGTTATGCATAATCCTGATTTATTGAATGACAAAACAAGTGATCAATTAAATAACATAACAGAGGTTGAATGTTGTTCCCTTCAAGTTTGTGAGGTGGATTATTGATTTTATTGCTCATATACATCAATTTCATGAATTCCTCCCAGACATGCTTGATGTATCACGTTCTTCTTTATTCTACGTGGTAGAATCATTGCAATTTTTTCTATATTTTAATAAAGGGTGTGAACCCTCTTCCCAAAACTTACAAATAAAAAAAATATAGATACTATAAAATATTAAGATAAATTATTTAATTAATATGGATAGAAGAACTGACAAGAGGATAATGATAAAATGAGAAGATGAAAATGCATTAGTCATTTTGGTACTGTGAACACCAAACCTGTACAAACTAACATAAGATCAACAAACAATTGTGAAACATGTTAGAAAAATCAATCTAGTGTTCCCTATGAAATTCTTTAGCCAAATTCAAGAGAAAACATGAAAATAATAAGAAAGTAACAAAAGATAGCATGTAATCTAAATTGAACTAGCTAAACCTCCATCCCATAGGGGGAGTGGTGCTCCTTTGATGTGGAAAGAAGCCCTTTCCCAATCTCTTTGATAATATTGATGATTTGTTGATGATCCAAGTGTAAAATTAATGCCAAGTGATGAAACTATGCTTGAAAATGATGGAAATGGTGAAAACTATGAAGTGAAATGCCTATAGTGATGATGCATGAAGTTGTGGATCCATATTGTGAAAAATGATGCTTTTATTTATAGAATTCAAGGGTTGAAGAATGAGAGGATTTGATGAATGTGGGATAAATTGAGAGTCAATGAGAATGTGCCAAGTGTCACAATTCTATTGGATGAGGGTGGAGCACATTTTGAGAAATGTGTGAGTGGAGGAGGATGGAAGAGAAGTAAATGAAGATGGTTGAGAATTTGAGGATGGAATTGAATGAAATTGGCTGAGATTTGAGAGGATGTAAGAGAATTTATTGGATTTGTAAGAGGACGTGATAGGTTTTTGAAAACCTTTATTGAATGAGAGGTGGTTGAGAGGAATATTCCTCAGAATATTCCTTTGTGAGGATAATTAGAGGAATTAGATAAATAGAAGAAATTAAATTTTATGTGCAACCTGGTTAGTTGACCATGGTTGATTTAGCTCTTGAAGAGTTAAAAGTTGGAGGATTTAATTAATGATGATTAGAAGGTAATTTAGGATTAATTAATTTATAATTAATTAATTAATTAGAAGAGGTTAGGGAATTTGTGATATTTGATTTAATTGATTTTAATCAAATAAGAAGACTTTAGGAGAATTTAATTAAATGATTTGATTTAATTAAATATGATGAATATTAGTTAGAAGAAAGGTGAATTAATCAATAAATTTAACTATTTGATTAATAGCTAAATTTGTTGATTTTAATTAAATAATGCTAATTATTCAATTAATTAGTTAGTTTGAGATGATTTAAGAAGAAATGGTGTTAGTTAATCAGAATCAGATGCATAGTATCAATCAGGACCTTTTTTACGTGTACATTTTGCCCCTCTTTGAAGCAAGGTACATGTTGTGTTGGCTCAAAGAATAGCATTGCTATGATCAAAATTTTAATAAAATTTGATTTTTTGGATGCCCCATTGCTTCCCCAGTGGAAGAAATTACGCTGCTACACTGCCCCCTCGAGAGATTGGGCAAAAATTGCAAAATTAGGTCGAGCTCGTGAAAAAATATCAACAAGGATTCAGATGCAGAAAATAGCCGAGAAGATTTGAAAACACTCTCGATGATGAAAACGGGTCAAAATGGGCTTCGTTAAAAAAAAAATGGATTAAATGAATTAAAAAAACCCTTAAAAAATGCATAAATATGGTTAGGAGGGTCATTTTCAAATCATTTGCACTCTTAGTCTTCTAAAATCCTTGATTTTTTGCTCTGAGGTGTTGACGGAATGGCGGCTCATGTGCTTCCCAAACATCAAATGGATTGGGTTCGCGAGTTCTAGCGGCCTCAAGATGCAGGACCCCCGATATGCCTTTCAAAACTTTTCTCATTTTGTGTGATTTTGATGCATTTATTAGGGTCTAATTAGGTCGATCAAAAGTGATCCCCTAGGGTGCCACATTTGTTACGATCGGCGTCACCTTTGAGCATGTCCATCTATGTTTGTAGTAGAGTGTCGTGCAACGGTGGAGAGTCCCAAGGTCACAAAAAAAATACCGACTCGCCCTTGCAAGATGGTGCTGCATGACCCTAGAAGAGTCCAATGTCGCCCAAAAATGTCGACTCGCTTTTGATATACAGTGCCGCTTTTGATTTCAGCATCACCTTTGCAAAATGACAGAGCGTCGCTTTTGCAAAATTCGGCTCGCCTTTGCCTTTTGGGATATTTTAATTTTTCGAAAGCATGCAATTTCATGAATTTTGGCGTTGTGGGTGTTTTGGATGCAAGAGGTCTTTCAAGTGTTGAACTTGAAGGAGCACTAAGGTTGGATTCTATGTTGAGCGAGACATTTATCTGATGGTGCACTATCATTCCTAGGATTATTAGATTCAGGCATGTTGCCTAGATGCCTGTGGTGAGGACACACCTCACAATGATGACTATATTAGTGGAGAGATGGCAAAGTGAGACCTCCTGGTTCCATTTACTGACTAGCGAGGCCACCGTTACCTTGGAGGATGTATGGTGGATCTTGCAGATCCCCATACACAGCGAGTGGATTATATATGATGTCGAGATTGGGGGGATGCTATCTTTCAATTGTTTGGCATCGATGAGTATGAGAGTGACAACGAACAGATAAACCTTGTTCTCTATGAGGGGAATGCTCTTGATTTGACCCTTTTTGTTGGTGCACTGATCTCAGGAGTTCTTGTTCCCTATCGTAGAGCTAAAGGTTGCAACATTGGATGGGGCATTGTATGGTCTCGTATGATGGAGGAGATGATTGGCTACGCCTGGGGGTCAGTTGTCATAGCCTTTTTTTTTCATGACATGCACCAGGTGTTCTAATCTGGGACCTGCAAAATTGAAGTGGGAGTTATACTTCTTCATGTGTGGGCATATGAGCATATAGCCATTTTGAGGCCCCAAGTTGCAAATGTGCAAATAGACCGCAATGATCCTATGATTTATAGGTACGGGGGGATGACCATCATGTATTATACAGGTATTACAAGTATCCCGCACTAGAGTTAGGTTATTGATGAGATGAAAAAATTTTGGTGGAGACCGTGGCTCCATTTCCATAGGTGGCATGATGATGATGAGAAACTCTTCTATTGTTGGTAGAGCGGATATATGCAGGGGCGAGAGTATCACATGATAGAGTGGTACCTCTCAGATAGGGTTGCTCACCAGTTCAAAGAGGTACAAGATTCCCTTGCTGATGGACACAAAGCTATAATTATGTAGAGGCTCAAAGAGACAACATGAGGGCAGAGGATTCTACCCCAACAGGCTATCAATGATTTCAGGCAGCTGGTGATGATGCCATGGGTGTATTTTAATGGTCTCACAAATGCAAGTACCACACCCACATATGATGCATATTTTCATTCTCATGCTTTGATTTGATTTGCATTACTAATTGTGCTAGTAGGGCGTGGTAGAGGACCACAAATTGGACAGGTTGCACAATAGCTGAGTCACCAAGCATGAGATGTACAGGGCGGTGGATATGTAGGACATGATGGGAAAGTCCTGCCATTAGTGCCACCTATTAGACAAAGGCCAGCACAACAACCACATCAGTAACCACATCAACAACCACCACAACCAACACCGCCAAGTCTCGATCCCAAGCACAGATAGATAACATCGCTACAGGTGTAGGTATAGGTTTTGACATGGCAGTTGTAGCAGGCCTAGGCTCAAATTCAGACCCTAGTCTAGGAGAGGGATCGGGCATGACAAAAGGTGGCACAAGAACGACAAATGAGATAGGATGTGGATCTTGGGGTTGGCCTTGGAGCAAGGACGAAGATAATAGCTAGTGGTTGTAGCACAACAGGCATAGGGGCAAGCCACAGTCCCAACCGAGATGCACGATCGAGCGATGCAGGAGGCATCGTACTACAAGACTTTATACTATAGAGTTGTGGCGTAGGAGCGAAGAGAGCCAAATTTCTCCCACATCAGTCAAATTGTTCCTAGCAGGACCCATCATGCAGGGACATCAAGGAGACCATCAGGGTCTCACCACTAGAGCCAAGGCAGTCATCATAGCGACAAACAAAGTGAGGGTAGCTCAAGGCACTAATAGTACACTAGACACATTTTTTATTGTATAGCTTGATTTACGATGTGTATACATTCATTGTTTGAGTTTTCATTAGCCTCTTGTATATTCAATGATGACACTATATATTTGGTTCTGATGTATCATGACATTCAATTTTTTGATATATATATATATGAGATGATTAAAATGCAATTATATGATGTGGTTTTATTTTACTTTATGCGTTTGTATGCATATTCTATAGATGAATGCATTAATGATTTAAGATGTGATGTTTTATGATTTATGATGTGATATGATATGATAATATGAATGCCTATGTATGATGGATCTATATGGATACATGTGATGTTATCGATGTATGGTGTATGTGATACATATGTATTGTATGAATGCGATAAATATTATGATGTCATGAGATACTAATAACAAATCTTCATTATACCTGATGTTAATGCATGTGAGATGGATGCAATGTAATGCTATGCTTATTTTCTTTTCCAGTATCCTTTAAATATGCAATATGATGTTGCATTATGTATGCATGATGCGACAATGATGGTTATGTGATGGATAATGCAAGTGTGTTATTTATGAGATTATTAGAACAAAAAATCTATATTAGGCTAAGACATTTTAATCGTAATGCTATGTATGATGGATGACGTGATCATGTAGTGAGTGATAATGCAAATGTGTGGTTTATGAGATGCTTAGAATAAAAAATCTATATTATAATGGTATAATGTTTCCTATTATGATGATATGTATGATATGCAATATGGTGATGATTTGTGGATGCAAATATAGATATATATCTTTTTGAATGTCATGATATCATGTTAGTATTAGTATATGGAGAAGATAGAAGAAAGATGGATCAACCCTTGAGTTCAAAATAATAACGAAATATGATGATGATGTGATTGCTTATCAAATATTGGGGATGTGAATAGTTTACTTACCTTATCTTTGATAACGCACATAGATACAATGCATCAAGGTATAAAAAACTAGGATGATGTTGTACCTAGTGAGAAGGACTTTGACTCAACAATCAGATAGGAGTATCCTTGTTCACACCTGACATACAAAAATTTATTAGGATATACTTCAGATATTTCAAACATCTCAGACCAAAACACAATGAGGAAAAACCTCCCAATGTAATAGTCAACTAGATGCCCAAAACATCCTCCCTACAAACAAAACAACGTAAGTATGACCAAGTTATTTTACAAGAATATCCAACAAGCACAACAAACAAAATATAATGATCAATGCCCCATTCCTTTCTCTCTAAATCGTATTTGATTAGACATCATCAAGAGGTCATCAGAATGAGCACAATAAGATAAATAAAAAGAAAAGACCAAGTACACAAACAAGTCAATGTTCTTCATACCCCTGGCCAAGACAAAACTAGGGTGATGGTTGATGTTGGTGTCCATTGTAGGAAGGATGCATCCTAGGACATGATGTTATTAGGTGATTTCAAGACTAACTGGATGATAGGCTATTGGTGTGAAGAGTTGATCAACCTATTTACCTATTGACCTAGACTTAAGATCGTGATGCTTGAGTTTTCACTTCTAACCTATTAAACTTGTTTCCAATTGTTTTACCAAATGATGAAGGTGACGATTGATTTATTGCGAGTGAGTGTTTATTTCGGGTGAAAGAGAATTGAGATGAATGATTTTTGGTTCTTTGAATGTTTTTGGTATTTTGAAATGTTTTGAGGCTATTTTTGGTATTTTCGAGATGTTTTACAAATGTTTTGATTTTGAAATTTTGTAAATTTTTTTTTATTTTTTTTATTTTTTTGATATTTTGACCAAGAACCTAACCTAAAGACCTATCCTAGGGGCCTCAAGGATTGATCAATAGATTAGCCTTACCTACGTTATACACGCAGAGACCATGTAGTTCGATTGGCACAAACTCGCTTATTGATGAGATATGAACAAATGGATTGTCAGTTTATTATGGTAGACTCCTAAAGGACTGACCTAATGTCTCGGGGGATGATCAAAGGTTAGCCTTGCCTACGTTCAAGCTCAGAGATGATGTAGTTCGACATGACAAATCTATTTTTGAATTTCTCTATTTTTTAATCCATTTTTGGATTTTGAGATGATTTGGATGTTCTGATTTTATGAATGTTTTTGGATTTTTCCAAGTATTTTATGAATGTTGTTGATTTTTTTTATTTTAAGGATATACATGAATTCAATCCAATGTAGGTTTTTAAGAACGTTCCCCAATGTGATGTGATAGAATACATCGATATAAGCAAGACAAACTAACCTTAGGAATGTGCCAAGTAGTACTGGGAGGGAACATGATATTGACACAAGATCAAGCTATGATGCAAACACAAATGGGTGATGGAGGGATCAACAAAATGCGATGGTAGGTGATACTGAACAAGCCAACAAATTGATGGTGGATGGAAAGTTCTCATTTACACAAGGCGCCTGTTTGCCAAGTTTTCACCAAGGTACTTGCCCAAAGCGCCACTGAAGTGGTTTTCACTAGAGGATGATTTTTTTGTTTACTATTTTCAATCATTTTTCTATTTTTTATTTTTATTTTTTATATTTTTTGTTTTCTTTGGATTTATACCTTGCAAGTTTAAGCATAATTTTTTTTGAGATGGGAGCTATTGATAGGCTCCTATAGAGGCTCACCTTTGGGTGTAGATAACTGATATGATCCTAATTTTTAACTTGTCATGATGATGAAGGGTCCTAACTAGTTGAGTTCAAACTTACCTTTCATATCCGGATTTGGCACATTTTTCTGATTTTCTTTCAACAAAATTTCTCCTACTTGAAATGAACGATTCTTGATCTTCTTATTGTAGCTCCTTTTGAGGTGGTTCTAATAGACCTACAGATGATTCAAAGCATCCATGCATCACTCATCCAATAGTTCTAGCTCATTCAACCATGAAACCTAATATTCTTCATCAGTAATGAGATTCTACAATGATATTCTCAAGGATGGGAGCTCAATCTCAATGGGAAGAATGGATTCTCAACCGTAGACAAAGGAAAAATGAGTTGTACCTATAGGCATGCAGATACTCGTTTAGTAGGCCCATAAGGCGAGATTTAGTTGTAGGTGTCAGTTACAACCAACTTCATTGACAATTTTCTTTAGGATTTTTAAGATGGTTTTATTTGTAGCCTCAGCTTGGTCGTTACCCTGGGGGTAGAAAAGTGATGTTGGATATTGAATTTTTGGCATAGTTCTTAGACATCCTGGTTCTTAAAAGGTGTTCCATTATCCGAGATAAGGGCTTGTGGAACATTGTAATAACAAATGAGGTAGTTCAGGATGAGCTTGGCAATCTTATTTCCTGTGATATAGGTAATGGGAATGGCTTCTACCCACTTTGTGAAGTAAGTTGTAGCAGTGATAATGAACTCATGTCCATTAGATGAGGTGGGTAAGATTTTGCTGATGAGATTGAGCCTCCATTGTGAGAAGGGCCAAGGTTTTATAATTGATTGGATCTCCTGAGTTGGTGCATGGATGAGATCCCCATGCTGTTGACATTGCAAACATATTCATGAGCTTCCTTCTCCATTGTAGGCCAATAATACCCCTTCCTTAGTAGTTTCTTAGCCAAGGTCATACCATTAGAATGCAAACAACAAATGCCATTATGTACCTCGGTTAAAGCAGTCAAAGCTTCCTCGGGGTTAAGGCATCTCAAAAGGGTTCCTTCGATACTTATATGGTAGAGGGACGTATCACCTAAAATGACAAAACATGATGACTTTTTGACAAAGGTTCTTTTTAGGTTCCGGGTGATGTCAATAGGGAGGACTCCTATTTTTAGGTAGGTGTATATGTCATGGTACCAAGGGTCACTAAGACCAACAATTTCACACACGAACTCAGAATCTGGTACCTCAAAATTTGGTACGAGAAGTTGCTCTACCAAGAATTATTATTTAGGGATGTTGCGTGGGATATCTAGTAATGATCCTATTATAGTCATGGCATATTCTGCTTTGTTTTTTGTCCTCTGTATTTGCTCAAATGTGATGTCGATGAATAATTCCTTGAGATCCTCCACCAGTTTCTTGTATGGGATAAGTTTGTCATCTTTCATTTGGTATTCATCATTGACCTGGTTGATGATCAGTTGTGAGTCCCCATAAACCTTAAGTGCCATGATTTTCCACTATACTATAATTTAGAGTTCTATGACCAGAGCCTCGTACTCGACAATGTTGTTGGTGCAAGGGAAAGATAGCCTGTATGATTTGGGGATGAAATCTCCTAGTGGTGTGATAAATAAGACTTTGGCACTTGACCCATGCTAAGTATATGACCCATCAAAATATACCTTCCAATGATCTGCTACGTTGAGATTGAAAATTGACTCATCAGGGAACTCTGACACTAATGGATTCTTTGCATGTATATTGATTCCTCAACCAGTTGATCCACAATTACCTATCATTGATTTCCTTCCACTCTACATATTCAATATCATATTGTGTTAAGATCATAAACCATTTTTCCAGTCGTCTTGTGAGCATTGCTTTAGAGAGTAGATACTTGAGAGGGTCTATCTTGGAGATGACCTTTATTTGATGGGACATTATGTAGTGCCTGAATTTATGCGAGGCAAACATCACTACTAGACAAGCTTTCTCGATGAATGTATAGTTGAGTTTGTGCCCTACTAAGGTCTCGTTGATATAGTAAATGGCTCCCTTTTTCCAGTTTCAAAATGTTGTGCTAGAAGAGCACCAAGGGCTGCCACTGTTGTTGATATGCACAAGATCAATGGTATAAGGATTGGCGGTGTTATCAAGTATTATTTGATTTTATTGAATTCCTAATTGCATTTCTCATCCCATTTGTATGCTACCCCCTTGTGGAGTAGATGAGAATATGGGATAGCTTTGTCTACTATCTATGCTCTGAATCTCTAAATGAATTGGAGTCTTCCTTGCAAGCCCTTAATTGCTTCAATTTTTGTGGTGCCTCCATTTCAAGGATTGATTTGACCTTTGCAAGGTCTATCTCGATTCCCCTCATTGATACAATATACCCTAGAAGTTTTCCCGATGTGACACCGAATACACATTTCTTTGGATTTAGTCTTACCTTGTATTCTTCCAATCTATCAAAGGTAGATCTCAATGCTTCTATGTGGTCTTGACACTTTTTGGATTTAGCTAGTATGTCATCCACATAGTCTTCCATATATTTGTGAATCATGTCATAAAAAATCAGAGTCATCGCCCTTTGGTATGTACCTCTAGTGTTCTTGAGCTTGAATGGCATCATCTTCCAATAGTAGGTGCCCCATGGAAATGTGAAGGCTTTCTTATGTTGATTGTCCTTTTCTATCATAATTTGATTGTACCCTGAAAACCTGTCCATTAGTGATAGCATTCCATGTCCCTCTGTTAAATCTATAATCATGTCTATGTTGGGAAGAGGGAAATCATCCTTAGGGAATGCTTTGTTCAGGTCCCTGAAGTCTGTGCAAATTTGAATGCCCCCAGTGGGCTTAAAAATAGGTACAATTTTGGAAACCCATTTAGGATAATCAATGGCTCATATGAAATTAATTCCAAGGAGTTTATGTAGCTCAAGTTTGACCAACAATGCAAACTGTGGGTGCATCTTTCTCAGCTTTTGTCTTACTAGTTTTTCTTCTGGATAAACAACTAGATGAAGGACTACGAACTTTGGATCAAGGCCTGGAATGTTAGCAGAGGTCCATACAAAATTTATTTTCCTTTATTTGAGAAATGCAGCTAGGATCTCTTGTTCCTCTGTCAGAAATGATTCTACATAGAAAGTGATGTGTGATGTCTCTTCAGTTCCTAGATTGACTGGGTTGCATTTTTTTGCTAGTACTGTTGATTTCTCTTGATGGATGGCACTAAGGGGAAGATTGAATGCCTCATCCTTTGGTTCCTTGGAGAGGTTTTCACCATTGGATGCATCCTTTATTTTTACTATTTTTTGATCAGAAAGTGCCACAGTGTGGTTTTCACTTAAAGATCTACATGTTATTCTTAAATTTTATATTTTGTGAAAAAGGGATTCAATAATTTCCCCATAGTATGCATGTGTGTCCAACTCAATATCAAACCATGCTTTGTGATCTCCACATGGTAGCGTATCCTTGAGTCCCATGAATTATTAGAGCGCCTCATCATTTTCGAATGTGTCCAAGATCGATGGTCCTTGTTGGTCACAGTCTATTAGTTGAGGGTAAACAAGCTTTAGTTCAATGGTTTGATTACTTGACTCAAAAGACATGGTTGTGATCATAAAAAGGGAGGAATCCTCGAATAACATGGGGTAGGTCGGACATGGAATCTTCATCACATACATTGGTTATATTGAATGTATAGTTGTCTAGGGGAAGACCAATGGATATCGGTAACTGTAGAGGAGCTTTTACTGTTTTAACCTTAGCACCTTTGCCAAGTATGGTTATCTTCCAAGGGGTGCATCCAAGGAAAATATTCTTAAGACATTTCTCAACAATGATAGGTTCAAGCTGACCATTATCATGTTGCCCAAGCCTTCCATTTTCGTTGCAGCCCATGCCAAGCATTGGCTGGAAACCTTTATTTCTTTCTTCAAATGGGGAGATTTGGCAAGGGCCTTTCATCTTGATATAATTGGCTTGATATATATTTTTCATCTACCACCTCTTTGCTTAGGTCCCCCCACCTTTTGGAAGGGGAGGGTGTGGCTATGAAGGTCTGAGATGTTGGGTCAATTGGTTGTGGTCTTCAATGGGATCTATGAGATTGAGGTAACTCTCCTATCACAAAGGCACTTTTTTTCATTTTGTAATCCCCACATCCATTATCTTGGATAATGACCTTAATATCAAAGATGTTTGGAATAGAGGGTGTCTTTGTCTCTAAGGTGGATGGATCAATATAAGGAGATGTGGGTCCATAATTTTTTGGGACTTGGAGGATCTTATAATACTTGGCCTCTAGATTTTTGCAATAATAAAAAGGCTCTGGGTCACCATGGATTGTGAATTCTTGGTTCTCATAGGGGAATTTGAAACATTGATGCAATCTGGATGCAACGACTTGCATTCCATGGATCCATGGGCATCCCAGGAGAATATTATAGGGAAGTTCAAGGTCAAGGACCTCGCAAGTAGTTTCCATGATTGTTGGCCCCAATTGAACGAGGAGTTGAATGGTGCCTTGGGATACCCATTCTTGATCATCATAGGCTCTTATTGTGATACCTTTTCCCTTTTCAATAACATTTTCTAAGAATCCCATATTCTTTATCAACTTCAAGGTACAAATATTTAGTCCTAAACCTCCATCCACCAAGACTCTTTTGAATTTGATCTTGTGTACTAGGACTTCAAGATGGAGTGCACAATTGTGAGATGGTTGGGTTGGGATATCTTGTTAAGAGAAAGTGAGGATATGTGGGGTAGTGATATGTCTGACCATAGCTTGAAACTGGTCTACATCAAGGTTTGTGGAAACAAAGGATGCAACCAATGCCTTCTCTAGGATATCCCTATGTGTGAGTGAGATTTTTAGAAAATCTGTGATAGAGATCTGGGCGGGGGTCTTTTTTCAGTTGATTTAGGACATTGTAACCATTAGAGATGGTTTTAGGATTTGTGGCAGGTGCCTTGGATGGTTGTGAAGGTCCTGGGATGGTAATTTTTCTTCCACGTGTGGTGAATCCACACTCATCTCTAGATCCCTTGATGTTGACAACATCTACCCACTCATCCAAGGAAGTGATAACATTATCATAAATATGGTTTACATTGTTGTACATTTTACCTTTACCATTGTTGTTTCATTTATTATGATCTAGCATTAGATTCATGTATATTTTAAGATCTTGATTCCCAATGGGTTGTTCAATGGTTTGGTCTTATCATCAGTAAGATCTTGGATTAGATTTTTAAGTTGCATGCAACTGGCGGTCGTGTGTCCCTTTATTTTGTGAAAGTCACAAAGGTGCTTCTCATTATATTGTGGTGGTTTGACTTGAGGCTATTGGTAATTTTCAATGACTGGGAGTGTGATAATGTTGGCTTGGATGAGATGCTACATGAAATATTTGATTGGTTCCCCAAGGGGTGTGTATTTTCATTTAGGAGGATATCTATTCTTTGGGGGTGGTCCCCCTTGAGCATTTAGGTTATTGACATTTTGATTGTTGGGTTGTTGTTTTGATGTGTTGTTTTGCAGAGTGTTTTGGGTGTTGTTTTGTGGTTGTTGGACATTTGGCCTTGGAGCACTAATAAAAAATTTAGGATCAACCACACCATCATAGGTGGCGTTCTTGTTCTTAGCCCATGTGTGAGGATTGTAGTTGTAACTTGTTGATGATCGATTGTCTTGATATGTGGGTGTGCCCCCTTATGTTATAAGGGATCTTTCGATGTTGAGCACTTTGGGAATCAATTGGTCATATGTGGTTATGCATTGTATTTTCAAATGAAAGGCCAAGGTCCCTTCAAGGTTTGAGATGATAGTCTTGATTTGTTGTTCTTCCAACATAGCCCATTTGATTTTGTTGGCCTTGGATCGCCATCGTTGCAAAAAGGCTATGAATGTTTCTCCCTTGGCTTATTTTAGATTAGAAAATTATTCCAAGCTTACATCCACACCCAATTGAATGAATAATTCCATAATTTCTTGGAACTTTTTAATAATAGTGGGGAGATGAGAGAACCATTCCAGTGCTGGACTAGCCAGGCTCCAAGGGAAGATTCACATTAATTAAGAATCATCATATGCAATCTCCATACAATGTACATGGAATTCCCTAATATGATCTTCGAGATTTCCAGTTCCTCGATATTTATGGAACTTTGGTATTTCAAAGCCTGACAGGAATTGAACCATTGTGATGCTTATGTCAAACGGATAGGGGCACATATTCCCTTGTGTTTTCTTTGTCTTTCCTGATTGTATGTAGTATTTGTTGCGAGAGCAATTTAACTTGTGCGAATAAATCAATTTGTGGACCAGGTGGTGGGATGAATGTGTTTTGAGATGGTAGTCTAGATGCTTGGGAAATGGGTGGGATGGTTTGGGTGTTTGTGAGAGGTTTTTGAAAGCTCTATTGTGTAACCAACACTTATTGATATGCATGTTGTTGCTATTGTGCCAACAATGCTTGTTGTTGGGCTTGTTATTGTTGTTGGGCCAATAATTCCTATCGTTGTGCTTTTTGTTGCACATTTTGCTATTGTTGCGCTATTAATTCTTGTTGGTGTGTTTATTGCTGCAAGGTTTGTTGATAGGCCAAAGCTTGCGCTTGTGCTCGGTATTAAGCTCATGCTTGAGCTCGAGCTCGTTAAGAAACTTGCATAGCTTGTGTGACATGTTGTTGTAGCAATGCCTGTGCTTGTGCTTGGGCAACTTGTTGTGCTTGAGCGTTTTGTGCTGCCTGTTGTGCAACTTGTTGAGCTTGAAATTTTTGAAGTGATTTTCGGTATGCTTGTTGGGTTGCTTGAAATGTGATGCTGTATTGATTCAATACGTTTGGATTTGGTGGCAAAGGATTTGGTGGAATGGTGTGAGATGAGGTAGCAAGATTTTATAGAGGTGGTTGTTGTGATGTTTGAGTGATGTCGAAAGGTTGAGTGGTGGATGGTATGGTTGATGTGCCTAGTCCTTAGGAGACCATGCTTTGAGATGTTTGGATTGTTGTAGTTGGCATGTTGATTGTTTGGATTGGTGCCACCTAGTGTTGCGATATCAGTGGCATAGCTAAAGGATTTGTATGATGGATTTGGTGATTTGACTTATGTTTTGATTGATTGGATTTGTTTGATTTGGGATCAGTGGGTTGGATGGAAGGGTTAGCTCCATACCTTGATTAGGTGTGGATGATGATGGAAATAGCGGGAATGATGGGAAAATTGATGGTGTGTTCCATTGCAAAAGTGAGGATGATGCATCAAAAGTTCCTACTTGTGCAAACATATCCACTTGTCATTGTGATATCATGGGAAGATAACTTTGTGTACTAAGAGGGTATGTCGGTATTGCGAAAAAAGGTGGAGGGGTTGTTCGTATCATGAAAGATGAGTGGGACATACAAATGTTTCAGGTCTTGTGGGATGGTGTTAGGCATTCCCAAGATCATATTTTCCTCCAAATTTTGGTTATTGACAAGTGGGTGTGTTTGAAGAGCTTGGAGTAATGAACTCACCTTGGTGATCATTGGTTGACTTGGAGCATGGGATAATGTTGGTTGTATGATGGGTTGGATGACATTTCAGAATGAAGGCATGAATGGTGCTTGAGGTATACTCCTTAGAGGTTTTTCCATAATAGTGTTGAAATCAAAATTGGAAGGGAGTTTAGCCCCTTCTTTTGCCAATGCCAACATGTATTGTGTGGGATTAAGCCTCGTGACCATGTTGAAAATTTGGTGTTTTTCAGGATTTTAGATTATTTAAAGTATTTCATCTTGAGTCATCCCTTGGAAACTATTGGTGACATCCTCCACTTGTTAACCCCCTCTTGAGAATCTTGAGGTAATTGAGAGGGATTAAGTGAAGGGTTGATTGATTCTTTGGGGTTGAATTCTGGTGCAATTTGGCTCAAATAACTTTAAGTGGATGTTTCCTTGTTTTTCTTCACGATCTTCTTGTGTTGAGATCTTGTTTGGACCATAAAATAAGGATGAACTTTTGGGAATATAAGGTAAAACTCTAACTCCTTGGATTGGTCTGAACTTTAGGTACAAAAAGAAAATCTAGGATGATTTAAGGATCAAATGATGATGGTGAAAATTAAAAGGGGTGATTGATATGGATGTTTAAACTCTTGGGAACATTGTAGGAATACTAGACTTTAGGAATTTTTTACTTTGATTTTGGATTTCATTTGATTTGATTTGGATACTGGACGCATAAATCCCAAGATGTTAGATGCTATATTGGAGTAGATTTTTCCACACAGGTGATAATTCAACTAGATATGTGAAGAAGGATTCATCCACACATATTTAGCTAAACAAAGATGATTTTGATTTGATTTGAAGGATTTACCAAAAGTCTAGCATGAATGATTTTTTCAATATTTCAAGAGTTGCTTGTGAGATGAGATTTGATTGATGGAATGAAAAATGAAGGGGTTGATTTTGATCCTAGATGAATCTAGAGAGACTTCATTTACAAGACCAAGGTATTGAAGAAAATGTTGTACCTCCTATGTGAGAAACTCAAAATGTTGAAAAAGACTTGGATTTTGACAATAATAGAATGAGTACAAGTTTGGATTGTTCTTTGAAGCACGTTTGTAAGAGTTGTACACCAATCTATCTCTGACTTCATAAAGTGTTGAAAGGAATTTCTTGAGAGACTTTGGACTAAGATGCTTATGATTGATAGACCTTGGTTTCAAAATTTTGACTTTACGAGAAATCAGTTGAACAAACACATGTGTAGGGTTCAATTGTCTTTTATCTTCGCTTAATGGATTATTTTCACCACATCCACACTTTCTTTCTTAGCTTTTCAAACTGAATGTCTAAGTCTCAACTCCTTTTCATTCCACAAGGTCCATTATGTAAAAATTGATGACTCAAAGACATAGTTTTCCTATGTTGACTTTCAGAGAGAACAAATTGAGTTATGGGCCCAAATACTTAGAAGCTTCTAAGGATACAATCCTTAGGGACAAGTAGTAATATGTGGACTCTTTCAAAGATAGTTGTTATTTCTAGAGAGTTTGAAGTTTTGCGGACTTTGTTGAATGTTTGTTTCAAATTTTTAGATCCAAGCAATGTATTTTGACTAACTCATAGATTGCACAACCCTAAGATAGAAAATACAATATTTGTTGAGTCTCCACTTGGATTTCTCCAAAAACTGAGACAAAGTGAACAAATAGAGATTTGGCGACACTAGCTCCCCCTTTCTAGGCACACACTTCTCGAGACCACCAAATCTCAAAATCCTTAAAATCTGGAGATCAAAAGGATTTATTTTGTTTCTAATTTGAATAGTACAAATGTGGGGTAGCTTGAGATCGACCGTTCTTTCACCAACAAATAGTAGGGATTTTGGATTTTGCACAAATTGGTTCTTAATCAAGGGGCCCGTTCAAGTGGCCACACAAGAGACAAGAATCACTTGCTTGTTTGTAGGAGCACTTGTAATGCTGAGATTTCCTACAACATTCAAATTTATATACTGATTGGGAGTAGCTTTTCTTTAGCTCATTACTGGTCGGGTTGTTCCCTTAGGGTGATTACTTTTTCCCACCAAGGCAAACCCTCTAAAGATAAACAATAGCGAATAATTACATTTGTACTTTGATCACCTAGATTGTGTAAAACACTAGGAGGGAGCATACACAATGCATTTTTTTCACACTCGCATGATTGTTCAATTTTAGCTCCAATTTTGAAATGTGTAGGTAATATTTTAGACAACCAATGTCACTGAATGATTTTGATTCTCAAGATCATCGTGAAGCGTGAGAGAAGTGCATACACATTTGAATGACACAAGTTGTAAAGAAAATTATAAGATAAAGCAAACACAAATTCATTTTAATCCGCAAAGCAATGATGAGTTTTTTTTATAGCACCAAAACCAAGTATGAAGTTGCTTGTTCAATTTTAGTCCAAAATCCAAATTTTAGTAAATATCTAAGGTTCAATTTTAACCAACTTTGACAAAGCTTGAGTTGATGATTAATTTTAAGTCCCAAATTGATCTAGTTGGTCCTAGAATAGAAGATAAAATAAAAAAATTGAAGACCTAAGCTATTACAAAGAGCATTAAAAAATGCTTTTAAGCCCCCAACTTGATTTTCTTCCTTTCCCTGTAAAAGCGACACTGTACTGCAAATGCAACACTCTATAACTGTCAAATGCGGTGCTGAAAATCAAAAGCAGTGCTTTGGTAAAGTCAAAAGTAGTGCTCTACAGAAGGTAGAGAGCGTGAATGTGATATAGTTTCAAAAGTGACACTTTGCGAATAGAAAGTAAAGATAGAAGACAAAAGGGTCAAAGGTGGCGTTGAATCAAAATCGGCAGGACATATGCAAGCGAGTGTGACACAACTCGACAATAGTGACATTGTGGAACAAAAGTGACGCTTTGTGTGCTTAGAAATACACAAAGGCGACATCGTGTTCCTGTGTTTGTAAAAGACGAAAAAAATCAAGAAAAAACAAAAATTAAGATGTCAGGTCCTCCTAGCGCCAAAATGTGAGCACAAAACCTGCACAAACTAACATAATATCAACAAAACAATTGTTAAACATGTTAGAAAGATCAATCTAGTGTTCCCTATGAAATTATTTAGCCAAATTCAAGAGAAAACATGAAAATAACAAGAAACTAACAAAAGATAGCATGCAATCTAAATTGAACTAGCTAAACCTCCATCCCATAGGGGAGTGGTGCTCCTTCGATGTGGAAAGAAGCCCTTTCCCAATCCCTTTTATAATCTTAATGATTTGTTGATGATCCAAGTGTAAAATTGATGCCAAGTGATGAAACTGTGATCCCTAAAATGTTAAGTCCTAATATAAGATGCTAAACAAACTATTAATGCAATAAGAAAAAATAACACAAAGAGGACACCTCAACTATTAGCCTAAGAAATGATAAACATGAAAGCAATATGAAACAAAATAAAGAGTGATTATACCTTCATGCTGCTTCTTCCTTGGTTGGTCCTTGAACTTTGAAGATTTGTGTGCTCCTTGGATAACAAGTTAAATCAAACATGTAAAGTGATATGTAAGATGGTAATGGTGAATTCACAATACTATGGTAAATGCAAGAGAGGTTCAAATGAATAATTTACAAGATTTTTGATAGAAAAAGATTGATTTTTTCAAATGAGAGAAATGAGGGGATATTTATAAAATAATTTGAATTCTCTAGAGAATTCAACGATTGAGATTAGGCCAACAAGGTCAAGGTGGATGGCTATGGTGAGTTGAAGACTCACAAACCCTCACATCTTGACATGTGAAATGTGAGATGGCCTAGGGTGGGATGATGTGGAAATGAGGTGGAAAAGAGGTACATGATGTGGATGAAGAACAAGTACCTTGCAGGTACCTTGGGGGATGAAAATATTTTCTCAAAAAATAACTTCTTGTCCCTAAATGAGAATGAAAAAGACATTTGAGAAATTTTAAAATTTCTCAAAAATCTCCATGGGAAAAAGGAAAGTGGTTGGAGAAATAAATGTGAATTAAAAATTCACATGCTTAGGAGAGCCTATTGGATAAAAGAGGGTTTCTAAAAAGATGTGGATTTGTCACATGTGAGTGATGTGATAAGTCAAAGGTTCTAGAAGTCCTTAGCACATGTAAAGTGACAAGTCAAGTCTTCTAGAACTTGCATGGGGATAGGGTAAACCTTGGAAGGATAAAAAGTAATTAAAAATTCACATAGGGAAGAGAAGAGCCTTGGGTAAATAAATGTGAATTAAAAATTCATATGGAAAAGAGAGTTAGGGCCAAGAAAGTCAAGTGGAAAGGTTGACTAAAAAAGGTATGCTAAATGTGGCTAATGACTTTGATTAAAGTTGTGCAAACACAAGATTAAGATAATTAATGAGAGGTTAGAGGCAAGTGGGAGATTATGGAGGATGTGAAACTAATCTTGATTAAGTGGTGCACATCCTAATCATAGATTAATTAATTTAATCCAAATTAAAAGAGGATTATGGAGAATGTGACAAGGAGACAGAAAAAGAGGAATTAAAAATTGGTTTTAATCCAAATAGGTCAAATGACTAAATTAAATAAATTGTCCTATTTATTTAATTTAGAAAAGAAAAGGTGTAAGGTAAAGTATTTAATTATTCAATTACATATTTTAGGAACATTATGTGATGTCCCCAATTTAGCCCTACACTCTTCTTGAGGTTTTAGCCTATTTCCGGAAACTCGTAGGCTAAGCAAAATGTAAAATTAGGGTTTCCTATTTTATAGGAGATTTCAGATGCATTTTTGAAAGATTGCATGCAGGAGTTTGGAAGTGTGTTTCTGGGAGTTTTTTGGGTTTTCAGAGAGCTTCAGAATGGTGTAATATGCATCTCCATGTGATAACTTTTTCAAACACTTACTATTTATAATAGGTCATGTTGGCTTCCCAGTTTGTGCTTAGAAGGCATTTGGAAACACTTACTATTTATAGTAAGTCTCATTTACTGCTCAGTTGGTGTTCAATTGATGATTCAAAAACTTACTATTTGTAGCAGTTTCTATTTTTGGTAAGTCAATTTATAGCAGTATCATTCTAGCAACAGTTCAACCTTTTATAGTTCAGTGTGGCTGTTCAGTTTGGCTTTCTATGGTTTTGATGTGACCTTACTATTTTTAGTAAATCTATTTTTGGTAGTGTCTTCATCAATAGTGTGGTGTAGTTTATTATCCAGATTTTGGTAATGTCTCAATTTCCAGTTTGGTGATAACCGTCTCCTTGGACTAAGTTTTATACTTAGTTAAAATTGTGTTTTGAAGTTGTACCCCACGCCTAGCTTAATGACTAAGTTGTTTTTAAGTTGGGGCCATAAAGTGATACATTTAATATTTTATTAAATGTTTATTCCTCATCTAAAGTGGGACGACTTCAAGGGGTTGAATGAAGAGTTTATTATTATATTTTAAATAGTGCCTTTTTGGAAATAGGTGTCCCTTTTGGGAAGAGGAAGAGTTTTCTTTGGGAGTTACAAATGTTTCATCTCCTCTTGGTAAAACTTATATATTGGTGCCTTGCTCTTTGTATCTCATCTTGGAAATTGGAAAGTAAAGTTATGTTGTTGGTTTGAATCCAGAACCTGGCTAAGAGGGAGCTTAGCGAATTCAATCCATTATTTGGGCCTGAAACTATGGCTCCATAGGTGGATTATTATGACTATATTTCACCTTGAAATACAGATGGAGCTTCAATTTGATGAAATTGAATAGGTTGTTGATGTAAAACCTATTTGTTAAGTTCTTGATTTGCCATGGTTGAAGTTGATTTTTGCTCATAGCTTCAACGTGGATTTTTGTTTCGTTCTGGATGATCGTCCATGTTGTTCTATTGTGAAGGGCGCCCCTTTCTAGAAATGTTCAGAATTTTTGGTTGAGTTTGGATTTTTTAAGAGAAGGTCGACCCTCTTGGCAAGCTGTACCATCTCATTAGGCTTGCATTGGAAAAAGTGCCTCTTATTGTTGTTGTATTTGGCTCATTCTCTCCTTGAGGTTTGGGCACACATCTCCTAGTTGTTGTTGGGCTGTGGTTTGGGAGCTTTCTGAGTTGATTCGGGAAAGATACATCCATTTTGGTGAAGTCATAGCTTGTTGGTCTGATTTTTGTACCTTTTGTTTCTGATCAGATTAATTAAGTTTTATTATTATTTTGTTTTGAGCTTCAATTATTCATCTATTCAAGTTGTAAATGTTAGAGGAAGTAATACTCTAACCATTGATTATTATGAGAACTCATATTTGATATATTGCAGCTATTTAGTAATTGTTTGTAAGCTGATTAGTAGTACTAACAATAATTTGTTTACTTGCTACAATTTACTTTGTTGTATTCCCCCACGAAAATAAAGTGGTTGTCTGTATTGTATACCCCCAATAGTTTAAGTGGAAGTGAGGTTAATTGGTTGGCTTGTCGCCTTCAAAAAAATGTAACAAACACACCCACAAAATAAGTGGACTATTCCAACTACTTGTGGATGCCTGCATAAACAAAATAAGTTGTATTTCAGTTTAATATCTAGCACTCCACCATATGTTAGCACCTCGCCTTGCAAAAGGATCTTGTGTGCACATTCTTGGTGTTGAGTTTAACTCACTATTTTTAGTTGTTATCAAGTTATTAGATCCTAGGTATCCTCTGACCATATGCTCGCCCCTCCTCCTTAAGTGGTTTAAGGGCAGATTCTTGGTTAGAGTTGTTTCAACTGTGTTTTGGTTTAGAGCTAATTCTTAACGGGTGCATGATTTGCATTGTTGTGACTAAAAATTAAAAGGAAAAATTAAGGTGTATATTTTAGTGGTATCAGAGCCTATTTTCCTGCCATCCTATGAGTTCCAGTGCTTCAATTATTAGATGAGAGTCAAACAAGACCGATACTACATCAGTAAACAGAACAAAGTTTAGTTCAACTTCAAAAGATTTTGAAGTTGACATAGTTTCAAAGGTTTTAAGAAACCTTGTCTTGCTGTTTAAGTTATGGCTTCATATAAAGAGAAAGATTTGGCAATATCTTTGCACTGTGCGGGTGCAAGGCTCATTAATGAATGCCAGACAAGGGAAGAAGAATTGAGAATACTTCTTACATTGGAACAATGTTTAAACCAAGTGAAGTAGTCACCTTCAGGGATAATTAAAACAACATTGGCGCTTGCAGTGACTTTTTTGAAATGTCCTTATTGGTTGTGGCATCTGGATGATATGATCAATCTATTGGTTACTTCATGCCTCAGTGAAGTGATGAGAATTTGGGCACCCTTAGTGCCCTATGATGATAATACTATGGAAAGAGTTCTTCATCTGTTCATAGAAATCTTTCAAGATCTTGATGAAACTGATAGCAATCAGTATTCCAAAAGAGATGCTATACTGAAGATCTTTTTAGAACTCAAAACAAGTAAGTTGTTGGTTGAATTGGGTATGAAAGATCGAATATATTATTTGATCCATTACCTCTTCATTTCAACTTGGAGTGAACAAGAGGAGGATATAGTTGCAACAATGAGAAACATTTTAGTTTTGATTATCAAAGAGCTGGATGACATTCCAAATTTTGTCCTATCTTTCCTACTAAAAATTCATGAACAAGAAGGGAAGAACTCCACTACTGCTGGTTTGTTGACCAGAGGTTTGTTCATTCAATGTGAGGAAAAATTGAAGCCACACTTGAAGAAGACAAAGCAGATTAATGAGGTGGTCATTAATGTAGAAGATAAAATGTTGTTTCTCAATGATTCTATGGTGGTTTCTCAAGAAAATTTCCTTGGTGTGCTTGTGAATACTAATGAAGAGATCAGTAATATACCTTTATATGATGAGCTTATTGAAGGTAAGAAGGATATAATTGTCAAACCAGCTAACAATGAAGATGCCTTGCTTCATTTTAATAATGGAGGTTTAGGTGGATTTGAGTTAGATCATCAAACTAAGCTCTTGGGAAAAGATATTTGTGAAGATATCAGTTTTGGTGTGTTGGGAGGTGTCTTGTTGAAAGAGGCAACATTCCAAGAGCAACATGAAAATAACTTTCCTTTGATAATGATAATCAACCTTTGTGTTTGGGAACTAGGTGTGAAGGCGCCTAGTGTTGACAAGGAACTTGTTTGGGATAACTTTCCCTTTGATCCCAACAAAGTACAAAATTTTGATTTCAATGCAAGTTGTGAGATGGTCATGAGAGGAGAAGATGTCTTCGATGAAGAATCTTGCATGGAAAAGCCCCATGATGACTCAATGATCAAGTTGGGGGCTGCTAAAAAATATGATCAAAGTATCAGTGAGGTGGAAGCAGTTTTAGAAGACCAAAAGGTCCTTGTTGATGAACAGTTTAAAGAGGATCTCAAAAACAAATCTGATTTTCCAATTCATGAAGCTAATTATAAACTAAGGTTCGAAGATTTGGTGAAACCTGATCCTCTTCATTTTCAATTGACGAATGGTGAAAGACATGAGTTTTGGAGCAACTATGAGGGAAGAAAAGACAAGAAACAAAGTTCTGATTTTGATTTGTAGCCTACCAGCAGTTTGCCATCCTTGCATGCTTATGAGTGGGAAGGTCCATTCTTGATATCCATTAAGGATGAGGTGCAAGTCTTAATTCAAAGTTGACTGCCCACACAGTTTGATTAAAGAGAGACAAGGAAAAGTTAGAGATGGAGCCATTCTCTTTAATCGATAATTCATCAAAGATTCCTTAGAGATTATAAAATCCGATTATCTATGTTGGATTAACGAATAGGTTTATGCCTTTTATTTTGTAAAGAAATCAATAGTTGCAATTCAAGGAGTTTATTTGTTCAATAATCCATCTTTTGAGTTGAGTGTTAATTCAGTTCACTCCAATCTCTTCTCAGGATGGGATTTGAAGACATTACTTGTTCCATGTATTCTTGTTGTTGAAACTTTCATGATGTGGATTTCATGGAACACTAAAGAGGACACCAGATTTTGGATATCATTTTTGGCTCTATCTAACATTTGGAATCATAAAGATAAATTGTTTCAGTGTATTAGAACTTTTTCATGGTTGTTTATCTTATTATGGGATTTTCAACATGATTTGATGAAGATCGTTATGTGTGAAAAGAAGGTATGTTGGAGTGATAAGTGCCAAAATTTCAGTGCTAGAGGTGCTACTACCTTCTTTCTCAGCTAATTGATGATTATATTTGATCATCTATTGATGGCTTGGAGAGGAAATGGGAGCAAAGAATGGCCCTTTGCTATGATGGATTTGTTAGAGTGGGTGTTTCTGGCTTTGAATGTGATCAAATTTTTCAAAATGGACGAGGATTTTCAGAATTTCAGTTGTTGTTCCTTTCCCAACATGCCGACTTCTCTTTAATTTGATGTTGAGTCATTCAATTTTGACTTAATGGGCAGTTGGTAAACTCATATTTTCACTTCACAATCTCTTTCTAGAGATGATTTTTGGCCTCAAATGGGAAGAATGGTGATTCAGATTGATCCAAACCAGTCTTTGAATAGAGTTGGAGTTCTTTCTAGTAGTCACTTGCGAACATTCTTTGGTACTCATGTTCAGAGCAACGAACCTTGGGATGTTTTGGTTCATATTTCTGAGATTTTGGAGAGAGAGTTGTGAAAGTTTTCAAGTGTTTTCTTATATATGTTTGTGATCTTCAAAGAAGGCATTGGACATCCTTGAAGACCTTTGAGGAGTTTTGCTGATGCGAATAATTTTGAGTTGCTTAGATCATCGTTCCTTGTGCTCCAAATGATGTTGATCATTGGCATTGATGATATTAACTTCTCAAAGACTTTAGGGTGTGAGATGTTGCAATGTTTTGAATTTTGTTCCTCTTGGTCTTTAAGTTCAAGTCATAATTTTCGTAATCTTTCAAGGTTACAGAGGAGGACAATGTTGTTTTCGTATGATGGTTTTGATTGTGTGATCAGTGTGGCGCATCATCAACATGGTGGGTCTTTTTGGAGATGGACTTGGGACCGTGGGATCCTACTTGGCATAGTAAGGATCAAACTGTTTTCTTGGAGTGTGGTGGAATTGCTTGAGGATAAGCAATTTTGGGAAGGGCGGACTGTAATGTCCCCAATTTAGCCCTACACTCTTCTTGAGGTTTTAGCCTATTTCCAGAAACTCGTAGGCTAAGTAGAATGGAAAATTAGGGTTTCCTATTTTATAGGAGGTTTCAGATGCATTTTTTAAGGCTTGCATGCAGGAGTTTGGAAGTGTGTTTCTGGGAGTTTTCTGGGTTTTCAGAGAGCTTCAGAATGGTGTAACATGCATCTCCATCTGATAACCTTTCCAGAAACTTACTATTTATAGTAAGTATTGTTTACTGCTCAGTTGGTGTTCAATTAATGTTTCACAAACTTACTATTCATAGCAGTTGCTATTTTTGGTAAGTCAATTTATAGTAGTATCATTCTAGCAACAATTCAGCCTTTTGCAGTTCAGTGTGGCTGTTCAGTTTGGCTTTCTATGGTTTTGATGTGACCTTACTATTTTTAGTAAATCTATTTTTGGTAGTGTCTTCATCAACAGTGTGGTGCAGTTCATTATCCAAATTTTGGTAATGTCTTAGTTTCCAGTTTGGTGATAATTGTCTCCTTGGACTAAGTTTTATACTTAGTTAAAATTGTGTTTTGAAGTTGTACCCCACGCCTAGCTTAATGACTTTAAGTTGTTTTTAAGTTGGGGCCATAAAGTGATAAATTTAATATTTTATTAAATGTTTATTCCTCATCTAAAGTGGGAGGACTTGAAGGGGTTGAATGAAGAGTTTATTGTTATATTTTAAATAGTGCCTTTTTGGAAATAGGCGTCCCTTTTGGGAAGAGGAAGAGTTTTCTTTGGGAGTTACAAATGTTTCATCTCCTCTTGATAAAGCTTATATATTGGTGCCTTGCTCTTTGTATCTCATCTTGGAAATTGGAAAGCAAAGTTATGCTGTTGGTTTGAATCCAAAACCTGGCTAAGGGGGAGCTTAGTGAATTCAATCCATTCTTCGGGCCTGAAACTATGGCTCCCTAGGTGGATCATTATGATTGTATTTCACCTTGAAATACAAATGGAGATTAAATTTGATGAAATCGAATAGGTTGCTGATGTAAAGCCTATTTTTTAAGTTGCTAATTTGCCATGGCTGAAGCTGATTTCTGCTCATAGCTTCAATGTGGATTTTTGTTTCGTTCTGGGTGATTGTCCATGCTATTCTATTGTGAAGGGTGCCCCTTTCTGGAAATGTTTAGAATTTTTGGTTGAGTGTGGATTTTTTAAGAGAAGGTCGACCCTCTTGGAAAGCCGTACCATCTCATTGGGCTTGCATTGGGAAATGTGCCTCATGTTGCTATTGTATTTGGCTCATTCTCTCCTTGAGGTTTGGGTGCACATCTCCTAGCTATTGTTGGGCTGTGGTTTGGGAGATTTCCGAGTTGATTCGGGAAAGATACGTCTGTTTTGGTGAAGTCATAGCTTGTTGGTCTGATTTTTGTACCTTCTGTTTCTAATCAGATTAGTCAAGTTTTATTATTATGCTGTTTTGAGCTTCAATTATTCATCTATTCAAGTTTTAAATGTTAGAGGAAGTGATACTCTAACTATTGCTTATTTTGAGAACTCACATTTGATATATTGCAACTGTTTATTAATTGTTTGTAAGTTGATTAGTAGTACTAACAATACTTTGTTTACTTGTTGTAATTTACTTTGTTGTATTCCCCCCACAAAAATAAAGTGGTTGTGTGGATTGTATACCCCCCACAGTTTAAGTGGAAGTGAGGTTAATTGGCTGGCTTGCCGCCCTCAAATAAATGTAATAAACACACCCACGAAATAAGTGGAGTATTCTCATCACTTGTGGATGCCTGCATTAGCAGAAGAAGTTCTATTTCAGTTTAATATTTAGCACTCCACCATATGTTAGCACCTCGCCTTGGAAAAGGATCTTGTGTGCACATTCTTGGTGTCGAGTTTAGCTCTTTATTTTTAGTTGTTATCAAGTTATTAGATCCTAGGGATCTTCTGACCATATTCCCGCCCCTCCTCCTTAAGTGGTTTTAGGGCGCATTCTTGGTTAGAGTTGTTTTAGTTGTGTTTTGGTTTAGATCTAATTCTCAACGAGTGCATGATTTGCATTGTTGTGACTGAAAATTAAAAGGAAAAATTAAGGGGTATATTTCACCTCAGGCATAAAATGAAATAATGATTAAAAATAAATTATTTAATCACTATTAATGAAATAGATGAATAGAGTAGACGATTTTGATCATGTGGAAGCGATCAAATTTAGATGTCTACAGAAACTATGCTTGAAAATGATGGAAATGGTGAAAGTTATGAAGTGAAATGCCTATAGTGATGATGCATGAAGTTGTGGATCCATATTATGAAAATGATGCTTCTATTTATAGAATTCAAGGGTTGAAGAATGAGAAGATTTGATGAATGGATAAATTGAGAGCCAATGATAATGTGCCAAGTGTCACAATTCTTTTGGATGAGGGTGGAGCACATTCTGAGAAATGTGTGAGTGGAGGAGGATGAAAGATAAGTAAATGAAGATTATTGAGAGTTTGAAAATGGTGTAAGAGGAATTAAATGAAATTGGTTGAGATTTGAGAGGATGTAAGATAATTTATTGCATTTGTAAGAGGATGTGATAGATTTTTGAAAACCTTTGAAGGGAAATTGAATGAGAGGTGGTTGAGAGGAATACTTGTCAGAATATGCCTTTGTGAGCATAATTAATGATGATTAGAAGGTGATTTAGGATTAATTAATTTAGAGCTAATTAATTGGAAGAGGTTAAGGGATTTGTGATATTTGATTTAATTGATTTTAATCAAATAAGAAAACTTTAGGAGAATTTAATTAAATATGATGAATATTAGTTAGAAAAAAGGTGAATTAATCAATAAATTTAACTATTTGATTAATAGCAAAATTTGTTGATTTTAATTAAATAATGTTGATTATTCAGTTAATTGGTTAGTTTGAGATGATTTAAGAAGAAATGGTGTTAGTTAATTAGAATAAGATGCATAGTATTAATTAAGACCTTTTTTACGTGTCTACAGGTACCTATAATGATACTTGCAATTGTTTAAACCTTCCTTGGTGATAACTTGTCTAATTTAGGCAAGATAAATGCATACTTTTGAGAAGTATTGAAAAAGTTGAAAATATCTTGGATATTAATTATGTAGAGTAAAGTGACGAGAAAGTGATTATGCTATTTTTTCCTCCATATTGTATATTAATGTGTACACAATAGATAACACTTTTACACATGCAAATACATTACTGTACATAGTAAATAAAAACAAATCTTTCACAACAAAATATGAATTGCAATTGCAATCTTGATTAGTTTACAAAAAAATATGAAATTTAATGAGTTTTTACTCATTTATCATAGCTCTAGTAAGTGGGTCATGAAAGATGGTGATGAGGGACTCACTAGCCAAGTTTCTTGAAAAATGCTAGTACCATAATACTTGCATAGAATAGCAATGGAGAAAATGGCCCATTATATTTTTTGATATTTTTCTTGAGATGACAAAACATTGATAGGAAACATCAATTTTGATGTTGGAGCCATAATCAAGGACAAGGTATTATATGGAGCACAAGGGAAAAGTTCAAGAAGAAAAATGGTAGTTAAAGGACATAACACCAAATGACATTTAGCATCAAGAGGACAAGTGAAAAATATTTATTCACGCTATGGAACTTGGAGATCTAGAAATACTTTATAGTTTGAATGGGATACTTGTGTGTTTCATTAGATATGTAGGTGGTTTTACAACTAATCTGTAAGAAGATTTTGTTGATATTATCCACTATTTATACATGTATATGCCTACTAGAAAGCAATGTTGTTACAAGATAATAGGGTAGGTCCTATTGGATTAAATACACAACCATGCTCCCATTGTAAAAACACATAGCTAATCATGCAAATTCATTATTGATGCAAAATAAAACATAAACAACCCATCAATTCATTCCCATAGTTTTTATTTGCTTATTGTGTATTGCTTGTGATTTTTTGGGTGCTTGGTTAGTTGTGCAATATAATTAAGCCAACCTTACCATTTTAACATTCTATATATTCAACAAGATTGGCCCATCACTATGACTCACTTTTGGTGAGCATCTTGCAAAGGTTGATATTTTGAGGTGTTTGTCTTTTCGATGCTTAATCATTGGTTAACACACAACCTAAGTATGAAAATGACTATCTTCTAACACCTTAATTCTTCTCCTAAATTCTTCAATTGAAAGTAAGAAATATTAAACTCTTGAAACACTTTTTTAGGTTTTAAAGATCAATTTAATGTAGAAGACGTTAAAGAAATACTCATTATTATCAACATCATTAAATCATTTTTTACTTTGCAAGTGAAACTCACCATTACCATTATTGTACAAAAGATATGTTATTTTTTATACTAAACTAGTATTTCTATTCATTTCTAATATAAACATTGAACAAATCGTAATAGTGGATACATATTGATTTTTCTTCCAATGCCAAGGGCTAAGATTTGAGAGGCCTTCATATCAAATTTGCTTAAGTCACATCTTAACTTCTTCCCTTTATGTAGTGTCAATTTTACACATTCAATAAAATAAACTCTTTATAAATCATTCGACTTTATAAACTACTTAATACATTAAATATCAATTGAATAAAATATAATAGAAAGTTTTTAATGTCTACAACGCCAAATACTATCTGCAAGACAACTTTCTAAATTGTTGAATCTTCTACTATTTATTTTGATAATAAATTTTCCTATTTTCTTAACTTTCTCATCTATAAATAAATCTAATATACTACTAAAACATCTAGACTAATTAACCCCAATACTATCATTATAAATTTCACACTCTAAAATAAAATATTTATTTAAATACCTTTGCCAATATCAAACTAGAACAAACTAGAATAATACTTCTATATAAATATTTTATTTAAAAAACTAGAAAAACATTTGGAAAATATCTGGAACACTTTATACTAAGCAGCCAAAAGGTTTTTGAATTGCGATTTTGAGAAAAATGAACGTATAGGTGCGTCCAATTTATTATCTGACAGCATTGCCAGCTGGCGCACATACATTGGAATTCCGAAATTACGTTCTAAGATCGTCGTGCCAAATATCTTATCTCACTGCCAACCACAGAGTCAAATCCACCAATAAATTCCCACAGCATACGAAGAACTGCTCTCTAAGTGTGCTAAACGGGGATCGAACCCGCGACCTGTGAACGACAAAATTAATCTATACCGTGGGCTTTAGCAGAACCCAACGTACACAGTACTAGATAGGAGGAGTTCCTTTGTCATGGAACGCCGGCATGGTGAGAGCGATTCCTGTAATTGTTATTGAAAGGCCGCTGCGACAAGCGCAAGAAAATGGAGTTGGTTTGTTCAGGGCTCGGCTCTTCGTCGCTGTGCGCGCAGGTTCGATCTTCCAACGTGTTGTTGAGAAGAAAAGGATTGGGCAGGGCCGCTGGTTGGAATGGAAGGAAAAAGAGCATGGAATCGTCGGCGTTGATTAATTTGAAAAGGATAAGAGCTTCTGTGGAGACAGGGGCAGAGGAAAAACAGGGGCAAGAGAGGCAGAGCTCTTTCAATCATGTTATGGAGGTCTCCCCCTCCTTTAATAATAGTAGTAATGCGGATTATGGCGTTTGGGATAGCATGAGCGCTCTGGTTCGTCTCACCTATGGAGTAGGTAGGTTAATTTATTTTTAATATATTCAATTTTAATAATTGAATTGTACCCTCATATTTCCGAGTGCTTTTGTCGAAAGTGGTATCAATATTTGTCTATGATTATTGCTGTAGGTATTGGTATAGATTCTGCGCTACGGTTGGGTCTAGTTAGTGTTAGCCATGTTAAAAGGTTTCGAATTTTCCAAGTAAGGTAAAGTTTGATGGTTTACCATGTTGTTGTCACTGGTGCTTTGCTTCTTTGTTCTGTTGGGTACCGAATGCCACGGCCACCGTGCCAAATTGTCCATGGGACCATTGAACAGTAACCTGCATGTCATGTGCATGGTGGTCACTTGGGACGTGGTTATAGTGGCTCATCATCATTAGAGTTAGTCAATCCACACGAGGGAGATCAATTACAACCATATAGCTGAATTTGTGCAGTTTTGTCTGCAAAAGAATAGGTGTCAAAGGGAGAGAAAAGAGCATGAACTGGGGTAGGATTTGGATGAAGGAGGAGAATCCAACAAAAAGTAAAAGGAAAACTAGGAGATTCAATTAAATGTGTGGTTGTTTGCTGCTGATTTCATCTTAAATTGATTTCTCTGCAATGAGAATATCAATACTCCAGTTTTATTGATATTCACTTGCATCCTTACTTATTCACTGACATACCAGATGGCCTTTTTCTCATGCCCTCTGGGTTCGATTGGGATGTGGGCGTTTGCTATGTGATATTGGGTATTTTACATGCTATGTACTTGAGGTGTGGTGTACTGGATTAGGTGCATTGGCAAGGTCTAATGTATTCTGGACCTTAGTCACGAGGTAAATATGATAAGAATATAATTTCTTTTCAGCAAAGAACAAGAACTCATTAACCTATTACAATTTGGCTTTCGATGGACTATCAAAGCCAAAAGCTTTTTCAATCTAGAAGTATTTTTGATAAATGTCCCTGTAATTGATGCGTTATAATTCTTTCTTTCTTTGTTGTCTGCCTTATGTTGAGTACTGACAAGCTTAATATGGTTGGCAACATCTCCGTCTTGCCTTGTGGGATGTGTTGCTTATATTTGTTTATATGATATCTAGCTATTTTACAAGCTATGAATTGCAGGTGTAGGTGGATTGGCAAGGTAGGGTTTACTCATGAGCTTGATCATGTCGTCAAAACATGGGTACAGAATTTGAACTATATATAATGTAAACAGAACTTGATCACAAGGTTGAAACTTATGGAAATGATTCTCCTTGTGGGCTTCCACAAAAGAGGCTAGGCAGGGATGCATGTGGGTATCAGTCTGGTGTTTTTGGGTGGAGGCTAGGTGGGGATGCATGCGAGTGATAAGGCGTCAGTGGCTGTATTTTCTAGCTGTTTTTGGAGTGTTTAATTCACGTTTTTGATGCAAGGGGCTGGACTTGCTGAGAACCTGGCAAGTACTTGCCAAAAAACTTGCCGAAAATTGTCGAAAACTAGCCATAAAACTCTGTGAATTAACTCTGGGAAAACTTGCCATGAATTTCTTTTGGCAACTACTCGGCAACTCTCTGTAGTTGCTGAGTCTGCTAGCTTATTAGCTATGTATTATGATTATCATCTTTCAATTCAAGTTTCATTGTATAAGCTGACAATTTTTTTCATAAATGAACATGAGATTTTCAATCCATGTTATAGAGTAAAAAAGCTTTTGGAAAAAAAATGTGTACATTTAATTTTCATCAACATTCATTAGAGTCTGACCCAAAACGTTGATGAAAATCATATGTACACAGTTTTTTCCAGAAAAATGTTTTCATGTTGTTTTTGAAGGTGACTATGGTACAGATTCTGGACAGATCGGTACAGATTCTGGACAATATCTGAATATGTAGTCCCTTCAATTATGGTCTGTTCTTGACAAGCCTGCAACTGATTTGTATAGATTCCATTTGGTAGCCTAAGAAGGAATAATGTATCTACCAGCCATCCTATCTCTCCCTCCACTCTTTGTTAGCCTCTATCAAGTGATCATTCTGAACTCTCAAGTAATATGCATCTATCTTTGATAATTTCCATCCATGATGAGAATTACATGCCTGTCCTTTCAAAATATTATGGCAATTGGATGCTTTCAATCCTGTATGCTTTGCACTTTAAGCTCGTTAATCATGTCAAAGGATATTCTAAAATATATAGTTTCATTTCTGGTGGGATATGCTAACTTTTGAGTAGAAAATAATGACTAATTAGCATTTAGAATCTGCTGTAGATAATTATAAATAAACACATGCTTTTAATGACAGATAGATTAACTGGATAAGTTGGTCAAATTAATTATGTTTTGGGTGATCCTGCAGGTCTCTATGGTGTCATGGCACTTGCAGGAAAAGCCATATGCTGTTTTACTGGAGTTGATGACCTCGGAGGATTAGGTCTATGCACGGAGGCTATACTAAATGGATTTGGTTATGCAGTTCCGCCAATGATGTGTCTTCTCTTCATAATGGATGTATGTGATATATGTGGTTTACATCGATAATTTCATGATTGAATTTGTTAATGCGTACTACTTTGTTCAATTTCGATGATATTAATTGGTACAATTAACTTAAGCAGTTTGCTTGCTGCTTCCTTCATACTTATGTTTTCTTTTAGACTTTTCACAAATCAAGATAAGAGGAAAGCATGGACTAAGGATTAAACAAGTAACTTTAAATGATCAAGGCAAGAAAGAATCAAATTATCTTGGGGACTAAGAGAGTTGCATAGATTATGGAGATAACATATGCATTAGACTTTCCATCTAGAAAATTCTCTCATTCAATATAGAGAATAAAAAATAAGCCAACTACTTTGGGCCTATTGTTTACTGTTTTTTTCCTTTGTTTAAATGATGATATCTTATGGATTGCTGTTGAAATGACGAAGCTTATCTGATAGGATTTTTATGGTTTGCAGGATGAAGTTGTGAAATTGTCTCCTTATGCCAGGGCTATCAGAGACGTTGAAGATGAGGAACTAGTGAATTTTTTCCTTGGGATGTCGCCATGGCAGGTAAACTGCATTAACTAATTATGCTCTAGTTTTGTCAAAGTACTCTATGTGCTCTAAATTATTTTTGTCACTTCATTTTTGAAATGTTTATATGGCAGTTTAATTAGGTTCATATTTGTAAATAGCATTGAAAAGATACGTTCATGACAAATTAAATTGTGCCCTTGGCTTTCAATTTAGATATTAGATGTTTGTACATATTTTGAGGAATGTGAATTTTCATTAACATGATCGTATGGTTTGCATTGAAAAGATACATTCATGAAGTTCTTGACAAATTAAATTTTGCCCTTGGCTTTCAATTTAGATATTAGATGTTTGTACATATTTTGAGGAATGTGAATTTTCATTAAAATGATCGTATTGTTTTGAACTTTTTAGAAGTGCACATGTTTCTTAGCTTATGCCATATAATTTTTGTGTAAGCATTATATTTTATTGAGATAAAATTTGATAGATTTGAGCTCCTTGTTGAACATTGGCTTCTTTTGAATTTTATATTTATTTCAAATAAATAGAAATGCCATACAGCAGCCTTTTCTGAAAAGAAGAAGCCTGTGTTCTAAAAATAGATGCAACGTATTTTGACTTCTGATTAATAACATCTATGCAAGAAAGAAAGTTACTGCTAGGATCTAACTAAATTATCGATGAAACAATGCCCGCCCTTTATCAGATATATGGCAATTTTAAATGTTAGATATTCTCATGAGTATTACTATGTTGAATAATCGGAATTTTTTAAATAGGAAGACAGTTGCCAATTAATAGAGAAATAGAAAATATTACGAACATAAATAATCTAATAATTTTCTTGTTGATCATGATGGAACTATTTTCTGTGGGCCTTTTAATCAATTTACTGCACTGCAATAGCAAACATACAAGGAGTTTGGCTTCTTTTAAGTTTACTTTCTTTGTCTTCATTGATCTGTAATCTGTTGTATTAATTTTTTAAATTTTTTCTATAGGATGGCTTTTGCATATCATAATTTGTTGCTTTTGTCATCTATTTAATCCACTGCTAAGGTTAAGCTTTGCTTGGAGCAAAGCTGAAATAGGTAGAGAAAATTTGTATACAAGGGAGCAAGATGTCAATGTTCGAATTTTGGTTGATGTGCTCATTGTGAGGTGTCTCATCAAAGCCATTGTGTAGGCCTTGGAAATCTCTGATGGCATGTCCATCTCTCTGTCTGATGTCTCCTTTATTAAATTTCAAACAAGCCTTGTAATCTTCCTTCATTTTGGCTTGGCAGTTTCTGCTCATTGTAGCAGCAAGCTCAGTAGGGGAGGAGTTATTTTACCGCGTTGCAGTGCAGGTTAGAACAATCCACTTGATCCCCACTTCCATTCTATCTCAGCTGTCTTAAATTTGGTATCCTGGACTTATCTCAACTCTAAATGATTTTTCAGTCTAGCAACATCTCAGTAACAAGTGTTAACTTTTATATACTTTATTTTCAGGGTGGACTTGCTCATGTGTTCCTGAGTGATACATGGCACAGCAAGGATACTTACGGGATTGCAGCGCTGGTATTTAGATTTGCGCTCTTTCATTCCACAATTTTATTTTATTTAGGACCTTATTTCAGGTTTTCTTTTCTTGTATCATTGTTATCTTTGTTTGTATATTCTTTGAGTGAGATGGAAGTGAATGTTTGCGTGTGTCTGCTTTATGTCTAGAAGTTTATCACTTTAACTACTAGGCAATGGCGTTCAAGGATTGGATTCTGGTGTACTTAAATTTTGTTGTTACATTTTAATTTCAAATGAAAACCTTCTGACATTTTATATTGTTTATTGGCAGACTGGAATATTCCCCTTTTTTGTTCCATTTGCACAAGCGTTTGCAGCTGTGTTAACTGCTGCCCTCACTGGGTCTTTGTATTATGTGGCTGCTTCTCCACGAGGTACATGTTGTCTTTATTTTTTCCAGTAAAGTTTCTGTCAAGTTATACTTGTTGCCCTCCATTTGACGTGCTTTTGGATTTTTCCAGTGTACTTCAAGGATATGCTGTTAGAATTGTGAAAAACATAGGCCACAAGATCAAATAACAGACAAAAACACCTTCCATGCAAGAGAGTTGCAAACAATAATATGCAATATTCCTCAACAAGAAAAAGCTACAAAATTCAAGAGAGAAGAGTAATAATACAAAGAGGGTTGAGTGCTTATAAGAGTAAAACGCTAAATGAGAAAGGGATTAGATCATGACAAGTGTCAACATCTCATGCAATGAGACATAATGATCTAATAATAGCTCAACTAATAAAAGCATAAAAAGTAAAAACACTCCTAAGTTTAGCATAAGTGCATGAGAATAAATTAGACTAATAATTAATTAAAGATTAATTAAAGATTAGCTAATATATGAATACTCTAACACCCCCCTTTAAGATGAACTTAGGGAGTAGCTATAAACCCTAAAAAAAGAATGTATGATGGGTCTTGGCAAATATTGCCTGGTGAGGTACCCATGTACGAACAAAAGATCTCTCAAAACCGAAGAAAATGAGAAAAACCCAGTGGGAGAAAATTTCTCTCCAAAAGAGAGAAAGGCGAATGAAAGACTGAATAAGCCTCCAAAACAAAGTGAAGGACTGAAGAAGCCTCCAAAACAATGTGAAGGATTGAAGAGTCTCCAAAACAATGTCCCAAAAAGAATAGGAACATGAAGAACATCACAGAAGCACAAAGAAGCCGTAGACAATTGTTGAAAGATGACTGATATAGTGTTGAAATGAAGGACCTCTAGAAATAGTTAAAAAACATAGGGACTTGAATTAAAAGGAAAAGAAAAAAAGAACACAATTAAAAAAAGATATCAACTATTTGGCATCCATTTTGCTTTAGAAAAGCAAGAATGCAGACAGTTGGGTATTGCTGGTTGGAAGCAAGGAATTAATTATTATAAAACACAAAGCCATTAATGAAAGCCAGGAACTGTTAAATGGAAAAAAAGCAAACTTGTTATCTCATCTTATTGGTGGTCAAAGATTTATTCAAGTACCAGTTAAGAGCTTTATTCTAGATGAAGGTTAAGTCAACATTAAACTACTAAAGCATGTGAAGCTGCACACAAGTGTCAAAAAGCGATCCTAATCCCATCCATTTTGGATGAAATACATTGGACCATTCAAACTTAATTTTTGCTAAATGATGTCTTCACTTTGTCTGCAACACTAGACAAACTTACACCAAGCGAGTTAAATTCACCAACACTATAACTGAATCTGTTTCAGACTGACATTTTATGGGCTTGTGTTTATATTTTTAGTAGATATATATGAATGTCCACAGTTTTAAAATTTCAGCTTCTTTGGTTTGCCTAAGTTATTTTTATCTATTTTTAATTTATTTGTATTTTACAAGTTCAAATATTATATTTTATATATTATTTTAACAACTACCTTCCCGCTGCCCCGAAATTCTGGAATGAAATTATCCATGTATAAAACCCATTTTCCCTGTTCCCAAAACTCAGAGAAACACTGGGCTTTTTTAGTTTTGAATTACATCACAAAAAGGAGTGCAGATAACATGCGCTAATCGAAGGACCTTACATTCGTTGGGTTCCTCTTTCGTGAAAGCTGAGAAGAAAAATCTTGCATGTGAATAGATAACTGAATGATAGTTGTTAAGGAAAGATCAAAACTTTCCCCATTCTTGTCTTATGGCACTATTCTATGAAAGGAAGAGATTGACTAGTGATTTTCTGAAATTCATGTTCGATGTAACACCTCTTGACAAAAGAGAGTCATTTGTGTTAAGAAAGCTTCTACTTTGATGCTAGGGAACAAGTTTTATTACTCCTCTTTGACAATCAGTTTATGATGATACTGGAAGCATTCTTCATGAATATGTGAACAACTTCAATTGCTTTATCATATTTAACAACTAGGTTTTTTTGTGCTGCTTCTGATATATTATATTAATATATGTTGGGGTTGAGGCCCTGTTTGGCAGATGTTAGGGGAATCCAACAGAAATTTTTCCCACTTCCCTTAACTTTCCAATTTTTGTTTGGAACCAACTGGAGGGGTTAAGCTCACATGCACCAAAAATTGAGAATCCTACTTGAAAGGATAAATGTAACATTACCATTCTTAGCCTGTAAGTTCATCCAGCATGTCAGGTGTTTCTAACAGAGTCTTCTGGCAAATCTTGTTACTAACAGATCTAGGAGTCGAGTTTTATTACATTTTCAAAAGTTTATCATATGCAGACTTTAGAGTAGTTTGTGATGCAAATCTATGCTCTCAGTTAAAGCATGAAGTCAGCCAAAAGTACATGCATCAGATTTTACCCTTCATGTTATATTGTTGGATGCATATCCTCCATAGCTGCAGGAGGTGACGGTGTGGGTGTCCATAGAATGAAGGATTGATGCAACTTAAATTATTTCTGTATTTTTTGCTATTTAGGTTTTGCTAAAATTCATCAATTTCAAATCAAATAATCAATTTTTGCTCTTAATTGAGTAGAAAGCAAGGAATCATTTTATTCTAGGTTGCATCAATTATTGTCTCTCTGATTGTCTCATTTAAATTGGTTATTTTATTGCTTGTGCATTATTTTTGGCTTTGTGTCTCTGACCATGAAAACGTTTTTTGGTTCTTGTTTGTAGATCCCACTTATGTGGTGGCTCAAGTTCCTCGTAGTAATGGAGCACGTGAAGACATGAAAAAGTGCTTTGCAGGTTGGTGTGTCGATGATTTCATGAACAATGTAGGCAATAAATGATGAAGCAATCCATTGTTACTCGCTAATTACTTACTTGATCGATTGGTATGTAGAATAGCCTGGTATGAGAGAAGGCAAATGAAGAAGATTTACTCACCTCTGTTGGAGTCTCTTCTTGCACTCTACTTGGGGTTTGAGTGGATTCAGGTATGCCACCTGACACATTTCATAGATCACATGACATATTCACAATGGACTGGTAGTTTCTCACAAGTTTTTGTTTTTCACATTGCAGACGAATAACATTCTTGCTCCCATGATCACACATACAATATACTCTGGTGTTGTACTAGGACATGGCCTTTGGCGGATCCATGAACAAAGAAAGAAACTGAGAAACAGAATCAAGAATGTAAGGCAGAAAGATCTGGGAACAAAATTGGAACCTTAGAACAATACATAGTGCATAATGGACATTGCCTGCCATTCAAGTTATGTCTGCTGGTATTTACCTTGTCCTGCACAAATATTGATAAAATGAGTCTAGGACATCGTTAACAGGAAATTCTGGTTAGGGTACCTACATTTTCTGATAAATATATTTATAATATAAAATGGCAGAACCCTTGTAATGTACCTCTGTACCCTCTTTTGGAGCTGACATTTTTGTCCTCAGAACTGTACCCCACTTCTTCTGGCATTTATGATCTAAGGGTACTATGGCTTTGATTAGAGTTCCATAGTGGTAAGTCCAGGCTTATGTATAACGATGAGAAACATGTGCATTTGCCTGTTGTATAATAGTCAGCCTCTGTAATGACATAAAAAAAGGAGGTATACTCCTAAAGAATTGATCCAAAATTATTTAGTGTTGGGTGCATCTATAGAGAGATTGTTTCAGAAAAGCTTAGTCAGTCAGGTCCTTTTGTAAATATATTAGAAACTCCCTTTCTGCCAGGGAGTCATCTGTTAGCCAGCCGTGGTTTCTATAGTTGTTTCACGTCTCATCAAGTGAAAAAGTATGGCCACATATATACCTACAAACGTTTGTAACATGCTTCCAATCTCTTGAACGGACCAAAGTAGCAATGACACTAAAGCTACGGAATGCCGTACATATATCTTGTGGTTGAAATAGCAAGAGCTTATTTCCTTTGCTCATTGTTTAACTTACGCAAACTTGTCTTCGTTAAATTGGAGTTTGCCACGGTCTTTACCTATTTTTAGTTTCTTTGAAAGCCTATGTACGCACTTGTTTTGATTGTTGCTGTGTTTGTTAAATATTGCTTGGCACATCGTATATTTAGTCTTACTAGTGTAAAGCTCACTCACAGTTGTAGTTAATAAAATCGTTCAATGAACCTACATTGATAAGATCCATTTTCAATTTTGTTGAATAATATGAACCCTATCTATTGATTATTGCTAATGAAAACAGTTACTTATCCAAGAGAATGCTGTGCTACCTGTATAAATGGAATGAAGCAGAGTGCGTGTATGAAGGCAGATTTGGGCAAAAGAGTTACCCCTCAAAGGAAGTACAGTCAAACCCAAAAGATTGTGGGCTTGTTTCCTACAACATTAAAAATGATTAGTAATGTTTTCTATCCCATTGAATTCTATGACATATGTTTACAAAAACAAGAACGGATTATTCCATCCACATCTGTGTATAGAAGTTTAGGTGTTAATGACCTTGAATCTTATAGACTTCTCTGTAAACACAAAATACACAAAAATGTCAAAAATCTTAGCTGGTGGATAGATGGTATTTATCAGGTATAGCATAAGTTGCCACCGCTTGGATGATCAGGGTGGCAGTTCAAAGAGGGATGTTTTATGTGCCTTTATTTTGTATGTTCCAGGAGCAGCATCCTGCCTTGTGCCACCCCACACATCAACAAGCCATTGTTGAGGGGCAATGACTCGCTGGGTGGGGTACAGCACCCTAATCTGATTTTTCTTCATCTTTACACACTTCCAGATTACAACTATAGTAAGACTTCTGTACCTTGCAACGTGATTGTACCATATGGCTAATGACTGATTAACTCGATCTAACTGCTCATCTTGGTTGCTATTTAGCGAGTCTCTAAAAGAATGGAGACCATTAGGGATCATGAAACAATCCAAATTTGTTATGCTGTATATTTATGACAGTTAAAAAGGGCATCTAATATAGGAAAAATCAAGAGCATCTATATTTTCACAATGGAAAATATGAATAATATTTATATTATTGAAAGTTGATTTTTAATGTATTATAAATATGGCTTTTATAAAGCCTTTCAAGTATAATTTTTTAATCTGTTGTCTTATCTGAATGCAATTAATTATTTAATAATAATGAACTACTAAAAACTACATGTCACTAGGTGACTTTATTGTGGTAAACCTTAATATTAGAACACCCTCTTTAAGGTTTACATTTAGAAACAACTAAATACATATTCTTTATAAGTATTTTTCTTTGGTAAAACAAACTCTAAACCAAGTGTAACTCCATTAAGCTGCCTAGTAACTCTTGGAAATGTGTAGCTCCCGGTTCTTGGATTGCCACCTCCTTGAACTCCTCAATCACAGATCCCTCAAATTATTGGACAACAATTGATTGCTCCATCAAGTTGTTGCATGATTCTCATAAGGGTATAATTCTTCAGATCCGTAAACTTTCTATCTAGTCAACAATCCATATAGAGTTCACCTAATCTCCTCTTGTTTGAAAAAAAACGAACTTCACAATATATACATTCTTCAATTCTAATAGCATCAAAAAAGGAAAATAAAAATAACATATGTTTCTCATATAAAACATCTCTAAGCGAAAAGTTAATTTGAGATGATGAAAATCCTCCAACCTCCAATGGTGAAGATTCAAAATAAGTAATCATCCCTAGTATTTTCAAAAGAATAATCTTCAACAAAAGCACCATTTTGGGGTTCCTTGCTCTCAACATAAGCCTTTTTTTTTTTTTTTTTTTCTTCGAGTTTTCCCTTAAGAACATCACTGGCTCAAGTTCTACAAGTCCAAGCTATGTGATATTTTTTTTAGTAATTACATTCAATTTCGTTTTTTTTTAAATTATTGTCTAGTGTGTATGATAGATTTTCATCTTCATAATCTTCTGTATTTGTTCTTTTTCTTCTACTAAATGGGTTGGAATCATATCTGCTAGTGTTTGAGAAGTTATTTGTCTAAGCATAAACATAATATTATTGTATTTTGAAGCCGAATTGTTTAACAAAATAGCCTTACCATCTTCATAATTGATTGGAGCATTGACTTTTGCTAATTGTCTAATGAAAGACCTCAAATTGCTTATATGAATTGACATAGTGATTTTATCTTCCATTTTAAATCTAAATAATTGAAGTTTTAAATAAAACTTTATATTAATTACTTTTGCTCCAAACACTTTATTCAAATTATCCTAATTTTTTATGATGATTTGTTTAAATCTATATGATGTAATTTAGTGTCAAAGGAACAAGATCAATAACAACTTTAGTTTTATCATCTCTTTTATGCCATTACAATGACCTATTTGCATATGTAAGTGGTGTTTTAATCCCATTGACTATTCTACGAATTTTTGCTTATTAAATTGCATTTGAATTTTAGTTTTCCAAGTATAAAAGTTGCACCCAAAATATTTATCTAAATAGATCTCCATCTTATATATATAAAAAAAAAAACTAATAACTATTCCAAAAAATTTATACCAACCTTAGAACTCCAAATACAAAAATCAGCCGTTAAATAATTTTATAAATTTTTTTGCAATGCTTTTAACTATGCTATTATGCTTCTATTAAATATTTAAAATATTATAAATTTAATGGACCGTTGTGTCCAATAACGAATCCCTCATGCATTGTAGTCTTCCTTCAAATTGTCCTCTACAAACTACTCCTTTGACCAGGAAACAACATTACAATATTTATTTTCTTAGCAGCATATGGTATATTGCAGCAACACCCATAAGAAAACAATGCACAAGAGCAATCAAAACTCTCATGTTTGACCTTTCAATGCTCTAATACCATATTAGAAAAATCAAGAGCATCTACATTTGCACAATGAAAAATTCAAATAATATTTTATATTATTGAAAGTTGATTTCCAATGTATTACAATATGACTTTTATAAAGCCTTTCAAGTATAACCATAAACCTTAATGTGCCAACATCTAAGGAGGATAAATGAGAAGTCTCCACTTGTTCCTTAGAGTCAAGGAGGAAGAATATCATAGTATGAAGACACAATTCTTATTCTACACGATTCACTTTTTTTCTTTTTGATACGTAAGATTGTTTTTTATATTCATAAACCCAAAATAAAAGCATCTGCGCTGTAGGTATAAACAAGTTTTTACCAGGAAATTTCACCAAAACCATAATCTGCATCTGGATTTTTTAAAACCAATCCCCCAAAATTTCAGACCAAAAACTTCAAACAAACTATAAACATATTTAACCAGTCAAGACTTGTATAAACATAAAAACGACTGCTAACTACTAGAAACTATAGTCATACGCCAACTTTTACAGAAACTTGTTCAAATACGCGAAGTCTTCAAATTCTTCTTTCCAGTCCTCAATGTCAATCGCCATTAACCCAAAAAATTTCTTCAAAAAAATTACTGCCATCGCTACTATGGCCCTGTGACACATTAGTCTTGGTCCCTGAAGGTCCAAGAGGAAGGGATAGAGCTTCACCGTGTCCTCGACCTTCACTCTCTCGACATTCAAAGCCCGCGAACATCCTCTTCCTGCGACCACCACGCTAAGGAGTTCGTCTATCCCACCAAGCAGACCAAGAATAAACATTTTGCACATTAGACTCCTAGCTTTCCCCTTCGGCACCAAATTGTTCAACAAGGATGCCAAAAAACGCAACGAAATATGCAAATTGTCACGCCCATACTCTCTTTCTTCCAAGTGATTCGAGCCCAACACCATTTTGACTGCAACTAATACCAATGGCTCATAATTTAGCAGAATTCTCTTGAGCCTATAATCGGTAATGAGCCTAAATGTGGTCAATCTATCCTTTGACTTGAGTGAAATGGGGGTGTCGGCCCCAATCCGAGCCACACCTGCAACCGATACCTCTATCACAAATTTGGAAGACCCAACCATTCGGCTCCAAGCAAGAAACAATTCGACAAGAAAATGGCCAAACTTCTCCCACAAAAATGAACCAAAACTAATGCTTGAAAAAATCTTTAAGGGCTGTAATTGTAATCGGCTGCCAACCATCGCCAGCCTCACCATTGTCCTTCTCAATCATGCGAGCTGTTCGAGCGCAGAAGAAAACTCTCTTTCCATGAAACTTCATCATTTCCTAATCCTCGGGAAGAGAAATGAGTTGTCTTCCCCGTACTATTAGCTTGTCGAAAAGACAAGCAAATTGTCCCTTGTCCTCGTGGCTTTCCTTTTGACACCTCTCGTACCTGATCAACTCCAACATGGCAACTCAGGCCACCATCCTTTGCCACCTTGGAGGTACGCCCGTCCAACCTCCCACAAGATTAAACTACTCAAAGAACTTCTTTGAAATTTGGACCTGTAACACCCATGTTGGACAATAAATCTGCCTCCGTATTTCCCTCTCTTAACACATGATTTATCATGACCTGGTCAAATTTTTCTACTCTTAACAAGGCAACTGCCAACATCTCTCCTAACTTCAAGTTTGGAATCTGTTTTGATCTCAAAGCATTTATTACCAAAGAGGAATCTCCTTCTATTTCTACTTTGCTCACCCCTAGCTCGACACAAAAGTCCAAGCCCAAGATCAAAGCTTGGAATTCTGCTGCATTATTTGAACCTACTGGTAGAGCTTGCGCTAGCTTACCTACCACCACTCCTTGAGAGTTTCTGACTATGCAACTAGCACCTGAAGGCCCAAGATTTCCTTTAGAAGCACCATCGAAATTCAATTCCACCCATCCTGGATCCGGCAAACGCCAAACGATTCTCTTGCGTTCTTCAACTGTTGCTGCACCCTTTGAATTTCTAAATTTTGGAACACGCAAACCTAGCCATTTCTTCAATAACCAAGCATCCCATTCTATGAAATTTCCTTTTTTTAGATTGAACTCGTCCAATATGGCATTAAATAATTCTATAATGCATGCCTCAATCTTGCACTGCAACCTGGGAATTGAAAGCTCATTGTCTTGGAAAATGCGCCTATTTCTCTCCTTCCATACTTCCCACAAAACTACTGATGGGCTCGATAACCATAGATCCCCAAACAAAGATTGCTTTCCTTTTGACGGCCACGATTTTAACCAATCCTATAAATTACAGGGCATAGCCGACTACCATCTTAGCTTCGATCTCAACCAATGCCAAATGGCTTGAGTGTAACTACAATTTAAAAATAAATGATACACTGTTTCTTTTGCTTCTTGACACAATGCACATCTAGAGGGCCCAAGGAAACCTAATTTTGTAAATCTATCACCTGTTAAAACTCTTCCCTATGCCGCTGCCCAAGTAAATATTCCTGCTTTGGGTAGACAAGCCCTGTTCTAGCACTATTGAGTTGGTAGGATGGATGACTCTCTTCTTGACAAAGCCAAAATAGAATACCCAGTTTTGACCGAGTAAATCCCTATGGGCGAAGCATTCCATCTCAGCTTATCCCTACCTGCTCTTTGCCATATTCTCCTTTTTTGATTTTTTTTTCCTTTAAATCCACCTCCTGATCCGTCAAACCTATTTGCTTGAAATATTTCCATTGGATTAACCCCTTCTTTGATGCTGACGGTACTTCAAAATAATTGCTGACTTTTGAGCCCCAGGCTTGTGTTGCTATTTCCTTGATCCTCCCAAGTGTTGGATTATTTGTTAATTTCACAAAACCTTCCCAAGAGTCTTCTTAGAAGAGGGCTTCACTACCATCCTTTACCTCCCAGGTTAAATAATCTGAGATAAGGTCCCTAGAGCTACATATGAAATTCCAATTTCTGGAGCCTGCTGGAAGATACTTGGCCGTGAGAAAGCTCTTCAGTTCTTCGTCCAAATACTTGGCCTTCACTATTTTGACCCATTTCAGATCAGGTTGTGAATGGATTACCCACACTGATTTTGCCCCCAAAGCCTTATTCTGCAAAAGAATATTCTTCAAACCTGCCCGATCTTCCTCTTTTTTCTCACATATTTTTTGCCATTTCACTAGAGGGAACTTCTTCTGTTCAGCGTTTCCTTTCCAAAAGAAATCCCGCATTAGCTTATTTAGGGATTTTCTAATTCCAACTGTTAGAGGTAGACAAGACATCATGTAAACTGGGAGAGTTGATATCACCGATTTTAGCATTGTTAATCTACCTGCCCACGATAGCCATTTATACTTCCAGGACAGAATGCGATCCTTGACTTTTTCTATCAAAGAATTCCAAATCCCACCACTTCGAACACCCTTTTCTAACAGTAATCCCAAATATTTGAAAGGTAATATGCCTTTTTTGAAACCTAAGATCCTTAGTATCTGCATTTCTTTAACACACTGAGTATTGAAAAAGAAAGCTTCAAACTTTACCACACTGACCTCTTGCCCCGAAGCTGAAGAACAATTGTCTAAAATACCTTTCAATCTCCTTGCCTCTTTCACTGATGCTATGCCAAACAACATTGTATCATCAACAAATTGCTGATGTGTGACCGCAAGTAGACTACTAGTTACTTGTATGCCTTCCACCTCTCCCTTACTTTTGGCATTCTCTACTGCTCCGCTTAGAGCTTTCCCCATAATTGTGAACAAGAAGGGTGACAATGGATCTCCTTGCCTTAACCCCCTTGACATCGCAAATAAACCTTCCGAAGAACCATTCACTAGCATCGAGTAGCGTGAAGATGCTACCCAACCAAACAACCAATCCAACCAGACTTTTTGAAACCCAAAGGCTTCCATTACCTTAAATAAAAAACGCCAATTCACTCTATTGTAAGCCTTTTTGATATCCAACTTGAGAAACATCATAAATTTCTTCGTTTTTGAATCAAATGGATGGCCTCCTGAGCAATTATCACCCCATCAAAAATCGATCTCCCTGGAACAAAACCAGTCTACTCTTTTGAGATGATCCTAGGTAGGAGTTTTTTTATTTGATTGGCAACCACTTTGGCCAAAATTTTATAAAGTGTGTTGCAGAGGGAAATTGGACGAAAATCATCCCAAGCATCCAACTTCTCCTTCTTAGGTATTAGGGCAATAAAAGTGTTATTTACTTCTTTCAGAACTCTTCCCGTGTTCCTTGAATCTTCTATTGCTTCATGCAAGTCTCTTCCCACCACATCCCAACACTTTTGAAAGAAAATCACCGGAAAACCATCCGGGCTCGGGGCCTTCTCTGGATGAAGTTCAAAGGTCGCTACTTTAACTTCTTCTTCTATGAATTTAGCATTCAAAGAATCCATCATGTTCTGTGTTAATAAAGATGGAATTGCTTTGATACTTTTTGCCTGAGCATCCAAACGTGATCCTTCCCTTTCATTAAGCATATTTTGAAAAAAATCAACTGTTGAGTCCTTAATTTGCTGTGGTTCTTCCAGTAAACTACCCTCTGCGGTCGAATTATGAAAGAATTTAGTGTTACGATCACTTGCTCTTAACCAGATCTCTCTTGACTTTTGCCTCCAAAAAACTTCCTCCTTAACCAAAATGTCATTTAATTTGCCTGTTAACTCCTTTTCCTTCTCATACGTGTTCTCATCCATTCCTTTTTGATAGATTCCTTCTGTCAAAGCTTCCAATTCCTCCTCCACTCTAAGTTTTTCTTCAAAAATGTTCTTGAAGCATGCCCTGTTCCACTGCTTAATCTGTTGGTTGACATATTTTAGCTTGGATACAACATTGAACATTTTTGAACCTCCCGGAGAACATTCATTCCATCATGTATCTACTAAACCTAAGAAGTTCGGGTCCTTAAACCACATCGATTCAAACTTGAGCGAACAACGAATCGACCCTTTATCTTCAACTACGTTGAGAAGAACCAGGAAGTGATATGATCTACTCCCAGACGTAATCTTACTATCTAGACAACAAGGAAACATACTCAAATTACCTTTGAAGAAAAATCTATCCAGTTTCTCCACAATGCTACAAAAGCCTTTCCTTTTATTGGTCCAAGTAAAACTACCATTGCTAGAGAGAATTTCTACCAAGGCATTTCTTTCTACAAACTATTGAAAATCTTTATGAGATTGTAAAACCTTTCTTACCCCACCTTTCTTATCTTCAGACCTCAAGATAGCATTAAAATCCCCACCCAAAATACAAAAATCTTCATCCACTCTGCAAAGGAACCTTTCTAATTCTTTCCACACCCCTCTTTTAAGTGTACACAAGGATGGCCCATATACATTAATAAGCAAGAATTACAAATTAGAAATTAAGCTGCTTAACCGACAAGCCTGCCAATGCCTTTTGGACTCCAACTCTTCAACTACGACTGGTTGGCTTCCACAATATTAGTAGTCCCCTCGAAGCACCGTCCGCTCCCGACCCCAGCCACCTCTAATGCTTTAACTTTTTGCTAAACTTAACTAAATCCTGTTCACCGAGCTTCATTTCTTGAATTTTTTTTTTTTTTTGCTTGATTTGTTACCATGCATGCCTTACTAGGCACCATTTGTTAGGGGCATTGAGACCCCTAACATTCCAAGTTAGGAGTTTCATTTCTGTTCGGGAAGATTATCGCTCTTCCCTACTTTAATCATCGAGTCGATTTTTTGTTGACCACTTGCCTCCCAATCCCACTTCCTCTTTTCTAGGTTTGAGATCCTGCCTCTTTTCTTATTCTCACCACAGTCCAGTGAATATTTAAACAATTCTTTCTACTGAATTCCTAACTTTAACCTCACCTCTGCCAAACCTTCAAAGCATTTTTGCTTCTTTGCTAATTGTGGGGTCCCATCAACAAAACCCACCATAGCTCCATCTGGACCCAAATCTTCATCCTTTAAGTCCATCTCCATGATCTCCTCTAACTCCCAAACATTTTCTTTTGCTTCTTCTGCCAAAACAACTAATTCTTTACCCACTTCTATTAATGAGTCCAACTCTACATTGGAACAATTTTCCCCTAAGATCTCTAAGACCTTTGAAATATTTTCTTCCAGATACAAATTCTAGTTTTCAGCCTCTTCTTGCTCCCTAGTTGGATTAACACCCTCGTCTCCCTTTGGATCTTCTTGCATAGTTGGTTGAGTTGGAACAAAATCCAACACATTCTTCTGAGTGAGGGTTTCACCCTTCAAACCCTCAGGAGCTGACATAATGTTCCCCTTGTGAAAGTTCTTCCCATTTCCCTGAAAACCTTTTACAACCATCTCTTCTTTTGAACTCCCCTCCTTGATTAATGATTGTCTACTCCCCAACGGTTTCACTGGACTATCCCTAGTACAAATATCAAATTCCATCTTTTGAATCCAACTGCCATAGTCCGAGATTAATTCAATCTCATCATAACAATGATGAACTAAATTATTTTCCACACATATCCTGACGTGTGAGAAGAACTCTCCTTGCTTTTTCCTTTCCTCAGCACAGACGAAAGTTCCCAATCTATTCCATATTTCTTCTAAAATGCTTGTCTCCCAGAACTCCATTGGTAGGTTTGGCAAACTATACTAATCTTGCATTGTTTCCATCACATGCGAAGCGGAGTTGAAGCCCGCCTTCCATCATCGCAAATAAAAACCACTCCCATCCAAAACCCAAATACCATTCACTATCGTTTCTCTCAAAGTTCTGCTAGGACAAATCACTAAGAAAAATCCCTTTTGTAGGGTTTTACACTACAACTCATCCCCCCAACGAGATTTCCACCATTTTATAAGATAATCCCAGTTCAAATTCGCTCTGTAGCACTTCCCAATCACCCCTAAATTTTCCAGTCTTAAAACTTCTGCTTGAAGCTTAACTGCGCTTACCACCAAAGTGGCTCGTCCTCTCGGGATTTTGTTCCCAATTTTTACTGATGGTCTCCTTGCTTCGTCTCCTCGCTTCTCCTCCCTATCCTCCTCCCATACTGTAGCAAGTTTCTTCTGTTTCCATATTTCCTTCTCAGGCCCTTTCCTATAATTGAAGATTTTGTCTCAACCTCCCATTTCTGACCTTGCCGGACCTCCATTTCCTCCACCATTTTGTCGCGGCCTGTGAAAGGTATCATTTCTATAACCACCTCCTCTTTGTCGCCTTCTATCCCCTGTTTTGTCATTTTCAATCCTTCTGCCTATTCTATCCCCATCTCACCACGTGATTCATTTCGAAAAGGCTTCTCTTGCCGGACCCATCTATCTTGATGCCAGACCCCATCGAAATCCACCTGTCGGTTATCTCTGTAACCATCCTGGTTCCAACTGGATCTTCTACCCATAGATGACCATTGCAGACCTCGAGCTCTCACAATTGCAGGTTTTTTTTTTCAACACGATTCACTTTTGTGACTTAACATGAAGTTTATTTAATTTGCTTTGTCATAAGGTGATTCCACTATGTGTGGGAGGAATTGAACAAACCCTCACCTAATTAAAAGTTTAGCACATGGATTTTACTACATGCATAACCATATGTAGACTTTTCAATTTCTTTGTACAAGTATTGTCTTATTACACTGTTAGGTCTCAAAATCATTGCTCCACTTCCTAGAATAAGTTCTACTCATAAGGTCAGGGTTGTCATCATGTGAGTAAAATAGTTCAACATAACGATGGAGGATTCTAAACTAACTCAACAAAAGTGGGTTATATCTCTTGCACTTCAAGCTCAACTTAACTTGGGAGGGTATTCCTAGGGGTATACTTGAATAGGTATGGAAATCACTTAAGATAAACAACGATAATGTAAATGATAGCTAAATCCTACATATCTAATTAGCCCCAAAGATTATCACTAGAATAAACAGATTAGCTATCAATAACCCCTATATAGATGATAACACATCTTGGACATTTGTGTTTAAGATAGGGCAAGTTCCACAATTCACTAAAAATGATTCTTTATATACTCCCCCAAGAAGTGAAATCATGAACTCACATATTGTATATAACATAAATAATTTTAAGGTTTTTTTTTTTACGATATGGGTGATCGGATACATAAAAAAGATCAGTGCCTATTCCAGGGCCACAAAGTAAAAGTGAACAAGAAGATACAAAAAAGGAAAGATGACAAGTTACAAGTGATTTGTTGCTTAAAGCATCAACACACATCAATTTTAACTTCATCTATTTAGTTATTCATCGATATACTACTCAAACTCATATGCAAACTTGTAAAAGAGTCACCAAAATAACTGTAATGAAATAAAGCTCTGTCAAGCTCCTCTAATGGAGGTTACATTCAAATCAGTAAATGTGTTGAAGACAATACATCATGATTGATACATTCCCTAAGCTTGAATACATACAAACATAGACATGAACTAGAAAATGATGTTTGCGATATATATTTATCTGTATGAAACATTACTTGCACTCTTATCACTGATTTGCACTTGATAATTCACTAGATACCCTTATGAATATGCACCTACAAATCTCTCCTCTCTAATTACTCTCCAATGATCCTGATTATTATTGAATTGCCCATAAGACAAGGTGACAAGGGTCAACCCTAAAATGGGTTACTATAGCTACATCAAAATCTATACATCAAGGATCAAATCCCTCCAAAATGGATGCGCCAAATCAATAGATGGCCACAAAATTTACTTTTGGTGGTTGGTCAAGCAATGTTGATCATGCAAGTAGGTGAAAATGGAGTGGGGACAATAACTAAGGCTATCAGAAACAAACTTTGCACACCTAGAAGAGAAATTCTGCCTCAACAAAAAATCAACAAAGCTTAACTTTCAATGAGTTGGCGAATTGGCTAACTGGCGAACCTACAAAAATTATTCATTTAGGCTATCTTCTTCATTATCCTTCTTCGACAGAAGCTCACCATCAAGAACCACTTTGTCAGTGAACCATTAGGTTCACAAACCAAGAAAACCACCAATTTTTTTACACTTCTCCACTTCTTCCTCTATTAGCAAAACTTATCATTGGCGAACTTTCTTATAACGTGAACCAACCTATTGGGAAAACCATAGGTTTGAAAAACCAACCTCTTTTATGAACCTACCTTTTTGACGAACCTCAAGAGTTCATGAACTTAAATTTATTTCAAAACAAACTTATTTCTCCTTTAATCCTTTTGGAAAACTTACCTGTTGGGCAAACCAACCAGTTAGTTGAACTTCCCTATTGGTGAATCAACTTGTTGGGAAAACCAAAGGTTCAATGAACCAACGAACTTGCTAAAAAGGTTTGTCTACTCAAGATTTGGCTGAAAAACTTACAACATTAAGAGTTGGGAAACTTTTTCAAACTAAAATATATAAAGGAGAACATTTTCCAAAGGAAAACAACACCCAACACAAGCTATCTCCAATCGGTTATCATTTGGGTGAATATAGTTAAGGCATGAAAATGGGAAGAGACTCAAGAAAAAAAGAAAATTGGATTTGAGTCCCAACATAGACCCTAAGAAAATCAAGGTGACTCAAGATTACACAACTTCACATAACCTCATTGAATTGTAAAAAGATTTGGACTCAAAAATTTCTACCATATATTTGTTACATTCTTAAACATCGAATGGTCACTCATTAAAACCATGCATGTGAAAGTGAAATTTATTTGGGCACCTATACAACAACATTCCTTTGAGGAGCTCAAATAATACCTCCACCCAACATTTATTCTACTATTTTTTGACATTATACACCCAATTAAGATTCATATTGATGCATATAATTAGCACTTAGTGAAATAATCACACAAGGACATCAAATTACATATCATTTAGTCATTTAGCAAGATAATTTAGCACCACTCTATCTATGAAAAATAATAGTATGATATTGTTTGAGTTATCAAACAAAGGAACCACTACATTATAGGTAAGGATACTATCATTTATTTTCATCATAAGCCACTTTATTTTTGTACACAAAAAGCATACAAGAGAATGTGTTAAAAGGAGTGGATGGAATATTTCTAATAGTTATATATGATGATCATTCATAAGAAAGGCAAATATAATAATGAAATAAATTTCCTCAATTGAACACAAGTTCATATACTCATCATAGTGTTGGACTTGCACAATCAAAATCTTTTTTATTTGGAGAATCTTTACTTGAAAACCTTAGACTTCATGTAGATCTAAATTGCTCTTGTGTAGGGTAAATAGGTTGGAAAATTTTACCTCCCCATCAAATTGCTCTTGTGTAGGGTAAATAGGTTGGAAAATTTTAGTTCCCCAACAGGATTCTCTACAAGTTTGTAGATATTTATGTTCTAAAATGTGCACCTCACCCACAACTCATCTAGTAGGAACACTATTCAAAAATATTTGAATTCTTATACATTGATAAGACACTATAAATGCTATAACATTTATATAGGCCTCATATGTGTGAAAGCACCGAGTGCCATAAAAATTCATGAATTCCTTTTCACTTCACCATGTCAATGAATAGGAAGCTAGGGCTCTACACACTTTTAATGGTACCGTAAAATCCCTAGGAACTTATTAGCATGGATTTCATGAGTGCACTACCCATGATAAAGCATCATAGTGAGTGTGTTTGTTGTGGTGGACATGCCTCTTAAAGATATGCATCATGGTTGCATGTGAGAAATTATTAATGAGTGCTAGGTAACACACCTTTTCCTCAATCATATTTAGGTTTATTTTGGGATACCAACATCTAGAATGTCTATCCATGACCTTTTTTTTGTTAGTACATCCTAACAATCCTCTGGAAAAGATTCAATACACAAATATATTGATCCACAATATTCTATTAGAAAAATGTTTCAATGGAGATCATCAATTACACTATCATTTTTTATTCATGTAAAATCACACATACTCATAAACTTGGGATGACAATATGTTCTAAATCCAAAATTCCTATAATAGAGATTGAAATAATTCTCTAGGTCATTGTCCTTTCTCAACATGTCTTGCATTTCAACCAAAGTAACCCTTGGACATATCCTACTAGGCAACACCCAAGATGGAATGGTAGAAATAGTAATGGGAAGAAGATAAATTATAGAATTTTTTGTAGCACATTCAAAATATTCACCAACAAGTTTAAGATGTCCTCATGTGCTAACAACAAAAGTACAAAGACATCATGATGTGCATCATAGACCTTATAAATTTAGGCCCATAACAAGATTTTTTGAATATTGAAAAGGAGAATTTTAAGGGTACACATAGGAAGAAGCAACACATGCATGATGGTTCATACACCATTCTACACACAATAGGTGAGCACTTTTATTCTTGCTCCCACAAATTATTGAATTTATGTTTGATATTTAATGTGGAACTCAATCCGTATTTCCTCTTTTTAAGCCATCATTTATATTTGGCTCATGGGTATCTTTGTGTGGATATGAGAGATGAAATGATATAAAGAACTATCACCCCCACACACTAAGGCACAAATTACCTATTTAGAGTGGCTAGAGGAAGACAATATGTAGGTCAAGAAAATTGGTACAATATTTAGAAGATCCCTATTCATTTTCTACAACTTAATGAAAGTATGATGTGGGATATTTCTCTTGAGAAATAATGATATCAAGGAACCTTACACGTGACTATACTTTTTAGGAAGAAAATGGGGGAATACATACTGGAGTATTGAGCCCCAAGTAATCTCTATATGTTGTATTTATACCCCAGACTCAGTAGTGATAGAGAGATTAGAGGTTAATGCAAACCATAAATAGATTAGTTAACAGACTAACACACAAACAACAAACAAATTGTATTCCACCATAACAAACATATAAGATAACTCCATATATATTTATTTGTCATATACATATATTGAGGGATTAATCCGTTTTCAATAATCAGTATCTGATATTCTTTTCCATTCTATTCTATCTCTTTTCCCTCTTACTCTGTTACATTATATCTTATCTTACACATACATCCATTTGGTGGGATGCATCCCTTACATTCTTCTACTTCCCCGAAGGGTGTCTCTTCAATTAGGAGTTCCATAATTTACTTCCGATGGTTTATAGTGGGAATTGTATCGTTGTTTTGGATCTGGTCGATCCCCTGCTAACATCATCCCCCCTTTCGAAAAAATTCTTATCCTCAAGACAATTCTACCCTTACTGTACAAGAAGGATGGATTTGTATATCTCCTTGAGATTAGAAAAAGTGATGTCCCACTATACCTTAGCTTGTAGAAGGCTTTGTTTCTATAGATTGATTTGTGTAAGGATGCATTCCACTTCTAGTTGTGTGGTGGGGATATGAATTTGTGGGGCCAATTTTTGTGCATCCTTGAGGAGCCATGTGATGTGTGCTAATTGCAAACTAACTTCTCTGAGTTGGTGGAATTGATGTCTTGTGTGGTCTCTTTGATTCTGTAGCTACTAGAATTGGGAGTGTAGGGTATCCATTTGTGTCATGATCTACCCGTATGCATTTGTAAGGGAATCATACGATTGTGCTATCTGCAAAATATGCAATTCAGTTTGATCCATTTGATTTTTCACCTTTATGGTGTGTTAGCACCTATAGAATTTGGATGAGTTTGTAATGCTTTATATTGTCCCCTTGTGCTTCCCATCATTTTGGCTAATCTGAGAAATTTAATTGTTGTATCATGTTCAAGTCACTCAGGTAGTTGCATTACCCCTTTGTTGGATTGTAAAAACCCCCATTTTGTAGAGTGTCCAAGAGTTAGTCCTTTTCCCTCTTCCTCCTTTCCTTCTTCTAGTCCTTTCAGGGATTCAAGCTTCGAACGGACATTTGGACGAAGTCCAAATGTCCATATTCATCCCCAATCTTCCCTTCTTTTTCAATTTTTGTTCGAACAAGGTTTTGGATCTCGAAGGGACACTTGGACTAAATTCCAAGTCTGCCCTTGCCTCCCATCCTTGCTCCCTTCTTTCCTTCCTTTATCCTATTGGGACTTCAAGTCCCGATCAAACATTTGGATTAAGTCCAAGTTCACTTTTCTTCCCGTTCTCTTCTTTTCTTTCCTCAGTTTGATCAAGACATCGGGTCCCAATTGAGCTTTTGGACCTAAGTTAAAAAGGTTCGAGTCCTTCCTAAATCCCCACTTCTGCCTTTTCCTTTCATCCCATTGGGACTTTGGGTCCCGATGGGATATTTGGATTCAAGTTTCGTGAGTCTGCTAACATTTTTTGATGGGCCTGCCATCTTCCCGCGGATACACAAAAAACTTGCCACGTGACACATTTTCCACAAGCTGCATGCCTCTTTCATATTGCTTCACTCCTTTTTGGGGATGTGCAAAATGATGCCATGTGGCATCCTTTCTGTGGATATGTCAGCCCTTTTCATCTATTTCTTCTTCGATCTACAGATGTGTGAAAATGATGCCATATGGCATTGTTTCCACATGTCTGCCCCTTCTCTTTCCAAACCCTTTTGTCTTTCCCCAAAGGCACGAAAATGATGCCACGTGGTACATTTTTTTCAGTTCCACCAAGCCTTTCTGACGGGTCTCCTCTCGATATTTGGATGCACAGAAATGATGCCACATGGCATCCTTTCTGCAAGTCCACGACGTTCTTTGACCCAACATTTTTCTTCTCATGGAAACACAAAATTCCTGCCACGTGGCATATTTTCTGTCCGCCCTTTCTTTCTTTCTAGTTCATTCCCCTTTAGCATGTGGGGGAGTGAAAATATGCCATGTGGCATGTTTTTTGTGACTCCACCATCCCTTTTTGATGGGCCCCTCTTTAGCCTACAAAAGTGTGAAATTATGCCATGTGGCATGTTTGTTTTTAGTTGAAAAGTTTATGTTTTATTCGATTTTCTTTCCATCTTGTCGGGGCTTCAGGTCTCCAAAGAAATTTTGGACCTTATGTCCAAAGGGTGCAAGTTCGATTAGGATCTCCAATCCCAATTGTCTTTCTTCTCTTTGATCCTGTTGGAACTTTGGGTCCTAATGGGACATTCGACCCAAAGGTTCGAATCCATTTGGGACTTATGCTCTCGACTTCTTTTAGCTTCCTGCTTTGTTCTTGTCAGGGTTTTGGGAGCCGATTGGACTTTTGGACCAATGGTCCAAAAGTCCAGATCTGTTTATGTTTCTCGGACATGATTTTCTTCCTCGTTAAGATTTTGGAATTTCTTTGGACTTTTGGATTTTTGACCCAACAATCCAAATCAATTTTTGTTTTCGCTCTCGCCCTTCAGTTCTTTATTTTCTAAGATTTTGTTGGGGTTTCAGAACCCGATCAGACTTTTGGATACTCTACGATATTTTCACGTTTTCCACCATTTCTGTTGCAACAACTTTCTCAACTACTAGATTATTGGGGCTACATCTTAAATGCATTTTTTAACAACTCCAAGTGGGAAAAAATGGTGCCCATGCTTCTTTATGATTCTTAGGCCTCCTTTCTATCAGAGATCCAATCTTGGCTATGATTTGCTCCTAATTTCGTAGGGATTTTGTTCCACTTTTGATGTTGGGACCTGTGTGGCATGATTTATTCTCAGATTTGGATGTCCACATGTCTGCTGATTTGCTAGGGTTTCAAGCCTTGTCCTTTTCCCTTCCTCCTTCACATGTTGTAGAGGTTTAAATTGCACATTTGTGCTCATTGTAAAGGGGGATTTTTTTGGTCAAACCTTGTTCCAAAGAGAAGTAGTTGAAGAGCCAACAAAAGATAAATATTCACAAGAAACCCTAGGTTTCAATATCTAGTTCTGGGTATAGCCATTTTCGTATTATAATAATTTGGGTTTGGTCTCGAGCTTGTAATAACATTTACAAACATTGAAGATTGAGTGATTAAAGGAAAAATCAACCTTATCAGAGTGTTTCCTTATGTGTGGTATGCATTTTCAAATGTATCATTGATTAGTTTTTCAGCCAAAAGTTTGTAAAATTTGTGCAAAGATTTTTCATAGTATCTTTTCAATATAATAAAGGAAATGTATGGGTGTGCTTGAGGATTACTAAGTAGAATCTCTTAATATTTTGCAACTATATATTGTCTTTCTAAGTGTATGTGTAGAGCCTAACTTGCCCGTGCATTTTAAAATGCATAGTCTTTTGTAATGACTTGATTCTTGTTTTAGTTATTGCATCTTTGGTTAAATATAGAGACTCTATTGCCTAATGGATAAAGGAACTAGTTTGTAATTGGATTTCTCTCCCATCATTTTGAGCACACTCCAAACACATCAATTAAAAAAACCTTTAAATTTTTACTTGAGTTTTACTGCCATGCTTGAGTGAATACAACAATACAAGGGTAAATCATAAACTCATTCTAGACACTTGTATGGTAGATTAGTTGTTAGAAAGATGCTCAACCTTACCTATCCAAACTATCACATAGGTATATTGTGACACTAGTATTGAGATACACTATGCAATGGGTATAGTTTGTTATAAGGTATTGTGTAGCATTTAAAATCATCAATTTGGAATCTTAGGGAAAACCCCCTTTGGTCTTGCAGAGCCAGAAGTGAAGGAGGTCTTGTCCACTTCAACCATTGGTCCTTAGCTGCCCAACCTGAATATAGGTTTGTGGTAATTTTCCAAGTTTGACACCCTTGACACTTGAAAGATTATCAAACCTTAGGGATTTGGGGCCAACTTCTTCAATCACCAACAAAATGACACCATTTACGAGGACTAATGGTAACAAAAGAAGTTTGCAACTGTGTATTTTATTTGGATAAGTTTGGCATCTTGTTAACTTACACCAGCAAATTGGCATCGTTGCTGGGGAGTAAAAGGTAATAGAAGATTTTTCAGAGCCTTGGTAACATAAGAAGTCTGGAGTTGTGTATTTTGTTTGGGTAAGTTTGGCATCCCATCAAATTACGCCAATAAATTGGTGCTATTATCATGGACCAGATGGATCAAATAATTTAAAGACCTTTACAATTGAAGGAGGAATTATTTGCAGCATGTATGAAGAATTTAAAAAGTTGCTTTCCTAGTGGAGTGAATTCAGAATGAACTTGATCTTTGGGAGCTTTCTACTGCTCGAAATATCTTATCCTCTGATGAGAAGTGGTGAGTCTATGAATGAGCTTGATGAATGTTGAAGAAGAGATTAGGCTTACTAAGTTTCTAGTTAGAGACAAAGTAATTGTAACAGTTGTAATACATCTTTAGGTATTTTATCTTTTTCTTTCTTTAAGAAGAAAAATAAATTTTGAAGGTCAATTACAAGAAGGTCCTAGAAAAAACTTATTCCCTTATTCAATGATTACTAGAACTAAGAGAAAGGGAATTAAGAAAGTTTAATATTCTATCAAAGTAAAGAAATGTTGATAATCATATAGTTTTAGAGGGGTATTTTTATTTGCAATATGTGTAACCATTCTAGTTTTCCCTCTACAAGCTATAATATCATAAAGAAACAACTTTCTTTATCCTCTTTATTCTACCCTGAATAAGTAATTGTAACCAACCATGAATAGTTGGAATGGATGAATATACCCTAAGGATACTTCATCAAATGTAGCATATAATTAAAACCCTAGGAAGTATCAGAGGGTGCATGTCTAGGAATGTTATGAAGATGAATCACCATGTTGTTCATACATCCCAACACAAGAAATATATTCACATTCGATCCTACAAGAATCCATACTTGAAGACAAGTTAAGGTTAGAAGAGCTTAAAGAGCTCAAGAAGCAATGTGAGTTTCAAGTCAAGTCTCTACAATCAAAAAGACCCCCTACTGCTATAGAAAAATGAGTTTCTTCATCCCCTGTTGTCCCACTTGATCCCATTTATAGGCATCTTGACCTTTCTTGGGTCAACTATGAAAGACAAATGATGAGAGGTTCAATCTATAGATTGATGCCTAGGTTCGATGGCTATGATTAGTTGGATGGGAATGCACATGTTGAGGTATTTTCAAAATTCATGGAGAAGTATTAGTTTGAAGATGAAGACATGCATATGAGATTCTTTGTTAGGTCACATGATGGAAATGAAAAGAGTTGGTATTTTATTTTTCCCAAGCACTTTTTTGCTTCGTGGAATCAACTTGTGACTACATTTGAAGAGGAATATGGTTTGCACTTAGACCCTGCTGCTCTTGTTGAGGAATTGGATATCAGATGGTAAGGAGAGTCTACCATGGAGTTTAGTTACAGGTTTGTTGTTTCCCTTTCATGGATCCCAAATGATTTCAGACCTAACACACTTGCCTTTATTGACATGTTTCTTAGAGCCTATGATGTTTCTCTAGTTTTTTATTCAATACGGGAAGAGTTTTATTTGGAAAACATACAACAAGCATACAAATTCCTTGATATCATTGGTGATATGAGAAGAGATATGGTTGCAAAATAATTGTCCTCAAGAATAAAGGTTGTTGATGGTGAACTAGCTATTGAAGACAACAATTATTTGGAGATGTCCTCAAGTGGAAGCACAATGCCAAGTGATGATTGTGTTTGCAAAAAGGTAGACAAAGGTTTTGTTGCCTTGCATGAAAAAAATATAGATGGGGATGACAATGTGTGCAATTACCTTTAGATGGAGTAGTCATCCGTGGGTAATTGTAATGAATAAATCAATAATGATTTCCAATCTATGAATGAGGAGAATGATCCTGCTATTTGTTGCAGCAATGTGGATAGAGATGAGGATGTGTATGCAAGTGATTCATCAAATGAATCATCTCGAGTAGCTGATGAGATAGAGCATGCACATTTTGGTGATGTAAGCGTGAACAAGAAATTTCCTTCTTGTTTAATCTCTCACCTTCTTTTGTCCCTTTTTCTGATTTTGAAGTTGCCACTAGTTGTTTGCATAAGGATAGCATATGTGTGGTTGTACATGAAAATAAACATATAGAGATAAATGTTTGTACAAATAATGATATTCATTATAAGAGTTTTCACTTGAAGAATGTGATTGTGGTGATCATATGGATGCATATGAGAGCCTCTTTCTTGGTGTGCAACTTGTAGTATTCCTCATGCACAATGCATTTCAAAAGGGTCATATGAAAGTAATGTTGTTGAGCTAAGCATGGAATGAGAAGTGTGTCACAGGTCTAATTATTACAACACATATAACAGATTTCCAAGAGATTGAAACAAAGAGACAATATGAAGGGTGTAGATCTTCACACAAAGTGTCTCATAATATGAATGGTTGTGCTAATGAAGTTTGCATTAGCATAAGTGAATCCAAGGTATGTTGGTTATCTGTAGTCCCTAAAGTGAGTGAAGTTGAGTATGAGGCATTCCTTTGTGATGAAGATACAACTTCTCATTGTGTGGATGCCAATGTCCTTGATTTTGAGTACTTCACTTGGACCCAACATACATCTTGCAGTGGTTTTGAGCAACAACAAGCTCTCTAAGTTGACAAACTATTTGTTGCTCATGTTTCTTATATGCCTATGCTTAAAAGTTTTCAATTTGATTTGTTAGAGGACGAGTTTCCCTCAGCAAGTCAACAAGATGAAGTAAGGTATTTTTCTTTGCAATGTGAATTGGAGGTATTCTCTTTTTTCCTTTCATCTGAGGAGGTTAGTAGGTATGAAAAAGACCATGGTTTCATGTGGTGTTGACTTGAGTTTTCAAGTTATATTACCCTTTGCCATAAAATTGAAGGATGTAGTGCATGACAATGTGATGGCTTATGTTATGTGGTTGTCATGCAATAGCAAGATTAACAATGGAGCAATTCTTCACTTGTTTAGTGGTAATCATAGATCTGTGCTTTCAAGAAGAAGGATACACTTGCTACAATGGTGTGACAAAAACAACTGTGGGTTGAGAGAAATCAATTCCTTCAACAAGTTTGTCTTTGAAAAAGGAAAGTATTGGTTCTTCATTTTTTGGGGTCCTGGGGCCACCAAATGAATTTTGAAGGTAGGGATTTTAGTGTTGAACAGAGTAAGCATGTAAAAAACCCAATGGGTTGGGCCCTATCAAATTGCTGAAGGATGTGGTCAAGGGACATTCTACCTCAAAACACTGGATGGAAATTTCATGGAGCTACCAGTTCATGGTCAACATCTCAAGCACTAATTCTCTTGAATGTGAGGTTCTTTGAACCTTTCTTTCATATGTTATTTTCTATTTTGTTCTTGTGTGCAGTCATGGCCCTTGTTTGTCATGATGTTGTGAAATTTAGTCCTGATTCTTGCTATTCCCCTTACCCTGAGATTTGGATTCTTGTTGTGTCCGCAAGAGACACACGTCCCCAACTAGAGCCAATGTTAGCACCTATAAAATTTGGATAAGTTTATAATACTTTATATTGTCCCCTTATGCTCCCCATCATTTTTGCTAATCTAAAAAATTTCATTGTTGTATCATGTTCAAGTCCCTTAGGTGGTTGCATTACCCCTTTTTTGAGCTATGATAAAAAAACCATTTTGAAAAATGTCCAAGAGTGAGTCTTTTTCCTTGTTCTTCCTTTCCTTCTTATTCGAGCTCCGAACAAACATTTGGACCAAGTCCAAATGTCCATATTTGTCCCCAATCTTCCCTTCATTTTTGCTTTTTGTCCAACCGGGGTTTCGAGTCCCAAATAGACACTTGGACTAAAATCCAAGTCCACTCTTGCCTCCCATTCCTGCTCCCTTCTCTCTTTCCTCTATCCTATTAGGACTTCGGGTCTGATCGAACATTTGGAATAAACCCAAGTTTTCTTTTTCTTCTAGTTCTCTTCTTTTCTTTCCTCATTCTAATCAGTACATTGGTCCCGATCAAGCTTTTGGACCTAAGTCAAAAAGGTCCAAGTCCTTCCTAAATCCTCGCTTCCACCTTTTCCTTTCATCCCATTAGGACTTCGAGTCTTGACGAGATCTTTGGATTCAAGTTTCACGAGTCTACTAACCTTTTTTAGTGGGCCCGTCTTCTTCCCATAGATGTGTTAAAAACTTGCCACATGGCACGTTTTTTGAAATATCGTATGCCTTTTTCGCATTGCTTTTCTCCTTTGTATGGATGCGCATAAATGATGCCATGGATCTGCTACTCCTTTCCGCCCATTCCTTTTTTGATCCACAGATGCACAAAAATGATGCCACATGGAATCCTTTCTACGAGCCCACTAAGTTTGTTTCCACACATCCACCCCTCTTGCCGAACCCCTTTTTTCTTTCTGAGAAGGCACACAAATCATGCCACATGGCACATTTTCCATAGTTTTGTCAAGCCTTTTGATGGGTCCCCTCTCAATCCATGGATAAGTGGAAATGATGCCACGTGGAATCCTTTTCATGAGTCCATGGCATTCTTTCACCAAGCATTTTTCTTCCCACAGACACACAAAAATCTTACCATGTGGCATGTTTTTTGTGTGCTCACCCTTTCTTTCCAATTCATCCTTATTTAGTTTACGAGAGAGTGAAAAACTGCCATGTAGCACATTTTTTGTGATTCCACTGTCCTTTTTCAACAGACCCCTCTTTAGTCTATGAAAGCGTGAAATGCTGCCACGTGGCATGTTCATTTTCGGTAGAAAAATTCTATGTTTTTTAGATTTTATTTCCATCTTGTTAGAGCTTCAGGTCTTGAAAGAAATTTTGGACCTTATATCTGAAGGGTCCAAGTCCAATCAGGATCTTCAATCTTGATTGTCTTTATTCTCTCCGATCCTATCGAGACTTTGGGTCTTGACAGGACTTTCGCCCCAAAGGACCAAATGGTCCAAATCCATTCGGGACTTTTGCTCCCAACTTATTTTTGCTATCTACTTTGTTCTTGTCAAGGTTTTGGGACTTGATTGGACTTTTGGACCCTTAGTCCAAAAGTCTAGATCTATTTTTGTTTTTCAGACCGATTTTCTTCCTCATTGGGATTTTCGACTTTCTTTGAATTTTTGGATTTTTGCCCAATAGTCTGAGTCTTATTTTTGTTTCTGCTCCCATCCTACAATTCTTTCTTTCCTAGGATCCTATCTGGAACCTGATCAAACTTTTGGACACTTTGTTAGATTTTCACGTTTTCCACCATTAATGTGGCAACAAATTTCTCAATTTCCAGACTTGATTATTGGGGCTACAGGGATGATCTTAAATGCATTTTTCAACAACTCGAAGTGGGAAAAAATGGCGCCCATGCTTCTTTATGATTCTTAGGCCTCCTTTCTATCAGAGATCTAATCTTGGCCATGATTTTCTATTGATTTTATGGGGATTTTGTTCCACGTTTGTTTGCTTATTAATGTGGAGGCATGGCATGGGTGTTGGGACTTGTGTGGCATGATTTCTTCTTAGATTTGGATGTCCACATGTCTACATGTGATTTTCTAGGGTTTCAAGTGCTATCCTCGACCCTTCTTCCTTCACATGTTGCAGAGGTTTAAATTGCACTTTTGTGCTCATTGTAAAGGGTTGGAGTTTTTTTATTCAGACCTTGTTCTAGAGAGTAGTTGTAAAGCCAACAAAAGATAGATATTCACAAGACAACCTAGGTTTCAATATCCAATTCTGGGTATAGCCAATTTTTATTGTAATGATCTAGATTTGATCCCGAGCTTGTAATAACATTTGTAAACATTGTATATTAAGTGATTAAAGACAAAATCACCCTCAACAGAGAGTCTCCTTATGTGTGGTATGCATTTTAAAATATATCATTGATTAGTTTTTAGCTAGAAGTTTATAAAATTTGTGCAAAGCTTTTGCATAATATCTTTTCAATATAATAAAGGAAATGTATGGGTATGCTTGAGGATTACTAAGTAGACTCTCTTAATATTTTTCAACTATCTATTGTCTTTCTAAGTGTATGTGTAGAGCCTAGCTTGCCCATGCATTTTAAGATGCATAGTATTTTGTGATGACTTGATTAAGTCATTTCCATGTTTCAGTTATTGCATCTTTGTTTAAATATAGAGACTCTATTGCCTAATGGATAAAGGAACTAACTTGTAATTGGCTTTCTCTCTCATCATTTTGAGCACACTCCAAACACATCAAATCAAAAAACCTTTAAAGTTTTACTTTACTTGTGTTTTATTGCCATGTTTGAGTGAATATGAAAATACAAGGGTGTATTATAAACTCATTCTCAAACACTTATATGGTAGATTATCCATTATAAATATTTTCAACCTTACGTAGATCTAAACTAGCACATAGGTATATTGTGACACTAGTATTGGGATACACTGTATAGTGGGTATAGTTTGCTATGAGATATTGTGTGGCATTTCAAATCATTAATTTTTAATCTTAGGGAAAACCCCCCTTGGTCTTGCCAAGCCTAAAGTGAAGGAGGTCTTACGCACCTCAATCATTGGTCCTTAGCTACCCAACCTAAATACAGGTTTTTGGTAATTTTCCAAGTTTGACACCCTTGACACTTGGAAGATTACCAAGCCTTAGGGATTTGGATACGACAAATTTGATCACCAACATGGTTATTGTAGGCCATTGGAGGAAAAATTGGTACAACACCCTCTGTATTTTCAGTGTGCTAATATTAGACTAATGCGAAATGGGTAGTGGCGCATTTATTTATTTCTTTCTTCATCCATCCTAGCCTTGTGAACCTCCACAATTATGCTCTACCACATCTTGTATTTTTTCCCATTTGTATCTTTCAACACTCCATCTACCAAGAGTTTTATTTGTGCCACAAAAGGTTGGGAATGATCCCCTTGTATCTAAGGACATTTATGTTGGCTATCTTTAATAATCTCCTCCAAGTGCTATGTATTCTCTACATGTTGCTTCAAGAAATTTTCCCTTGATGTTTTTTATAAGATGTCCACTAACTAAATTTTTTGGAGGGGGGATATACTACTAATGCTGACTTGAGATCCAAACTGTGGTAATTGCAGGAATTGTGGTGAGGCTACTGGTTGGATTTTCTTTTGTTTTTCTAAGAAGTCCTTGATGGATTTCATAGAGGAAGTGGTAGAAGTGTTGGAATCAAGCAACACCGAGAGGGGGGGGGCGGTGAATCAGTGTTTTGCAATTTTTAACTTTATTGATTTGATCCTTCAAGCATTTAAAACATTCATTCAAAATAAATATGCATGAACAGAAAACAAAAAACCATAACACCATAACACAAGGATTTTTACGTGGAAACCCTGTTAGGGAAAAAACCACGGTGGATGGCCAATCCACAATATGATCTGAGTATACTCAAAATGAAGTTTACAATATGGGAAATGCACTTGCATTCAGGCGCACTGCCTAGAGCTCACTGCTCAAAGAAGACTCACTGTCTTACAGAGATAATCAGATTAAATCCATCTAGAAATTGAACTGAGAGATTAGCATCTACATATGCTTGATTACAGTTCCGGTTAGGCTCAACAATTGATCTTCTATTCTTTTGACTGATTCTACACTTCTACTCTACTCTACTCTGCTCAAACTCGCATCACAAAATCCTTTATGCACAAGTGAAACTATGCATTATCGCTCTTCTGCTCTGCTCAGATTCGTAACTCACATCAACACACCTTATTCATCTATCAAAATGATATGAATGATCTCTTATATATATCTGTGACTAAATATTAATCGCCCATATGTTAGCTTCAATAATATATGAAAACGTTTCCAAACTGTCGGCTTAAATCATGAGTAATGTTTAATGCGTGTGATCCTAATAAAGTGTTGCTTCCTAAAATGTGAGATGTTAGATAAAACTAATAGTGCAATAAAGAGAAACAACAAGATAATAGGGCACCTCAATGATTAGCCTAAGAAAATGAACAATATGAAAGCAAGATAAACAAATAAATTGCTGTTATACCTTCATGTTGTTGCTTCCTTGGTTGGCCTTTGATGTTGAAGTCTTGTGTGCTCCTTGGATGGCAATGAAAATAAAGTGGATGCAAGATGAATTGATGCAATATGGATGCTAAAATGGATGAGAGATTGAATGGCAATTTTGCAAGAGTTTATTTACAAAAGACTTGATCCTCCAAAATGAAGGAATTGAAGGGGTATTTATAAGCCAAATTGAATTCTCTAGAGAATTCAACAGTTGGGATTGATCCAACAAAGATCAAGATGAAGGGCTATGGTGAGTTGAGGACTCACAAGCCCTCACATCTTGACATGTGGAGGGTGAGATGTCCCAAGGTGGAGTGATGTGGAAATGAGGTGGAAGAGAAGGACAAGAGGTGGAAGGGAAGTACATGAGGTGGATGAAGGACAAGTACCTTTGAGGTACCTTGGGGAATGAGAAGATTTCCTCAAAAAGGAACTTCTTGTCCCCAAATGAGGATGAAAGAGACTTTTGAGGAATTTTAGAATTCCTCAAAAATCTCCATGGGAAAAGGGGAAATGTGTGGGAAGAATAAATGTAAATTAAAAATTTACATTTAATGGAAGGATTCATTGGATAAAAGGAGATCTCCAAAAAGCTGGAGATTTGTCACATGTGGGAGATGTGACAAGTCCAAGGTTCTAGAAGCCCTTGGCACATGTGAAGTGACAAGGCAAGGCTTCTAGAATCTTGCATGGGGATGGGAAAGACTTTGGAAAGATAAAAGTGAATTAAAAATTCACATAGGGAAGAGAGGAACCTTGGTTGAATAAATGTGAATTAAAAATTCACATGGGGAAGGGAGTCCATATCAAAAATGGTAAGTGGGAAGGTTGACCAGAAAAGGTAAGCCAAATGTGGCTAATGATTCTGATTAAGGTTGTGCAAACACATAGTTAAGGTAATTAATGGGAGATTAGAGGCAAGTGGGAGATTATGGAGGATGTGACACTTAATCAAAATTAAGTGGTGCACATCCTAATCATAGATTAATTAATTTAATCCGGATTAGAAGAGGGTTATGGAGAATGTGACAAGGAGAGAGAAAAGAGGAATTAAAAATTGATTTTAATTCAAATGGGTTAAAAGACTAAATTAAATAATTTGTCATATTTATTTAATTTAGAGAAGAACAGGGTGTAAGGTAAAGTATTTAATTTATTTAATTAGATACTTTAGGAACCTTAGGCAGAAAATGAAATAATGATTAAATAAATTATTTAATCATTGTTAATGGAATAGATGAATATAATAGACGATTTTGATCATATGGAAGTGATCAAATTTGGATGTCTACAATGCGCACCAACCAAAGTCGGCTATAGCATAGCAATGATCAACATCAACATGTACGAACACAAAAATACTGAAGCAATTACTTCTCAAACATCCACAACATTTTATATCCATGAAGTCGGCTTCTGTACTAATAATCAAAGAATTAACGAACCAGATCTTCTAACTCACACACGGATCAATACGAGGCACTAAGATTCAATAGAAACAAAAAAAATATGCCAAACAACGTTACTTGAGATATGCAACACAAAAAAATAACAAAAAATCTTCATGTGGATTGATGAACACAAAACTGTCGGATGCTCTGTTCTTCCTTGACTGCCTTCGATCTGACTGCCAGTATGATCAAATGATGATGTGCGGATCTAATCACCGACTAGGGTTTCCATCAATGACAACATCAAATGATATTTGCAGTGTCTCTTTCCAACAATCTCCCCCTTTGGCATTGATGGCAACACTTAGTGAAAAATGACTAAATGTCGGATTAGTACCAACACCAATTACACTGCCACTCTTCAAAATTTCAAAAACACAACACTCCCCTTGAGATGATTATAGATTTTTCACTCTACTACTGATGCAGGAGCATCCAATGGTGTAAGGGTAATCCTACATCACCCAAAAATATCTTTACTTTCATTTAGCTTTTTGTAGATGTTTTTGCATTTTTGGATACTGTTTTCGTCGAAGAAGAATTCCCAACTTTCAAAACTGCTTTTCTGCTTTTTCTACTCAACTGCTATTTTTAGCGGGTGTGAATTTGAAGGCGTGAGGAGGTAGAAACTTAAGGGAAGCTTCAGGACAGCAAAATAAGCACTTTGGCGAAATAATCAAGTCGAGATCATTCCCGGTTTGAAAGTTATTCAAGTTTCAGTTTTTTCTTTTTGCCTTATAAAATCTTCAAAGTCAATTTTGAGGTACTTAGAGGCTCCAGATGGATCCAAAAATTGGCAAAAAAGGTATTACGATTGAAGATCCGACGGTCGGATCTTAAGTTATGGCTCCTAGAAGTTGGTGCATAATTAGAATGTTGTTTTTGGCTCCAAATGGAGAAAGGGGCTATTTATGGGCTAGTTTCTGATTTTTTGGGTAGTTTTTGGGGAAGAAGATCACATACTGCGAAAGGGGGAATTTTTGTAGTTTCTGTAATTTGCATGTATTGCAAAACTTGAGGATTTGGGATCCTCTGCATGCAAGCATTTAATTATTCTGAATATAATAATATTCTCTGGTTTTGTGTGTGATATTTTGTGACTTGGGTTGGCACCCTCATCAAAATATAAAACTGCCGGATGCTTTGTTCTTCCTTGATTGCCTTCAATCTGACTATCGGTATGATCAAATGATGATGCATGGATCCAATCACCGACTAGGGTTGCCATCAATGACAACACCAAATGATATTTGCAGTGTCTCTTGCCAACAATCTCCCCCTTTGGCATTGATGGCAACACTTAGTGAAAAATGACTAAGTGTTAGATCAGTACCAACATCAATTACATTGCCACTCTTCAAAATTTCAAAAACACAACTCTCCCCCTAAGATGATTATACATTTTTCACTCTACTACTCTCCCCATTTGACATCAATGGCAAAGGCAAAAATCTGCATACCAAAAATCAAACAAAACTGTTATGAACAAATTGCTTATGTACAAACAGGGTTCTTCAACTTACATAAACTTGAAAACATATGCAAAATATTTCTTCAACAGGATCAAATTTGTGTCCCAAACCCTTTTGAGACTATCCAAGATTGTTATGTGACCACAAAATAAGTAAGATTGTGTCTCTGTAGACTCAAGGTTCACTGGATCACCAACTGCCTTAGCATCTTCAACTTCCTTTAATGCACTTGACATTATTTCTATCTTCAGACCAATTAGGCCTCTAAGCTCACATGCTCTTTCCACAATTCTGTCATTGTCATGCTTCAAGCTCCTTATTTTTTCAAGCAGAGATATCACCTGACCTTCTTGCTTTCCAACACCACCAGCTAAAGGATCAAAAGCTTCAGAAATAACAACTAACTATTTTTCAAGATCCTTAACCTTCTTCTCATTGACCTTAATAAATTTTGTCAAAGACAAACATGACTTATAAATATTTCCACCTTCAGATAGAGCACTTTGAATATTATTCACACAGGTGGCTAACAGAGTTTTATCATTAGTTATCATTCCTTTAACCTTTTGGTATCAAATTCCTTCTGAACTTTAACCATGGCTGAATTCTCAAGAGACTCGAAATGAGTACTTACAGAGTTAATGAGCTTCTTCAGTTCACCGAAGGAGGAACCGGTCAGATCTTTGACATGAGTAAGCACTATTTTCTCCAGAACTCCAGATGCATTATTTAAGAGTTCACTATCCTCAATGTGAGACTTCAATACTTATTTTCTAGCTTTCACCTGGGTGAATGATGCTACCTTCATTTTCTGAATTGGGGACAAAGTGGATAGGTTAATAGGACCTTCAACCAATTCAGGATCAAATTCTTCCTTTTGTTCTACCAAAAATTTCTTCACTACCTCTACAGTGTCTCTTTCCAACAGGATGAAGATGGTATATGGGAGGAGAGGGGAGGAAAGGGTACCTATTGATCAATTGAATTGCATGTTTCTTCAAAGAGGGAGGAAGTTATGTTTTCATATTTTTCCTCTTCCTCACTAAGTACATATATCCATATGTTGATCTAATTTATATTCCACCATTCTCACTTGGCTATGTTACTTCTCATTCATAAATTCTACTTAAGATGAATTTGTGCCTCTATGGTCACAAAAACTAGGAAGCAATAACTATCCTAAATGTCATTCAACAATAATTAACATTTTTTTTTTTTAATAATAGAATGATTATTTACCACTTTTGCATGTGAATGAAATGATAGTTCAACATTAACATTAAAATATCATTTTCACACTTAAAAAATTATCATTAATAATTTAATGTTGAACAACATGAAGTTTGAGTAGAATCATGTACTACAAAAACAAAATGGTTATCCCATAGTATCCCTTTCTTAAGGATGAAGCAATTTATTTTTTAGCCCCACGTTGAATGGGAAAACATAAATGATAAGGTTTTAAATCTAGGTTTATCAAACTGGCTTGTTTCATGAACTTAGGAGAAACAATCCAAAAATATGTCTAGCTAATTGTGAAAGGACCAAGCACATGTTCTTTGTTTAGATGTATGGTCCAGTACATTTTCATTTCATGTTATTGTTTGCAGGACATTATTCTCCTCTCATAGACAAGAATTTGAGGCAACATTGGCCTTCTTACTACTTTATTTATGTGTTTTTTTTTTTTCTAATCTACTTCAACATCCTACTTAATAGAATACTCCCATTTCTAACAATACGAGGTATCCTCCTTCCTAAGAGATTATAGTTAGTCCTCTAATTTGTGTCCTTGGGATATTATTTCCATATTTAAGAAAATACTATACTCTCTTTTTGTTGTTGAGACATCATTGTTTACTTAAATTGTGTTACATTCATAAAAGATTCATAGTTCAAAACAACCAAACTAATCATAAGTGCATGTAGATGAAGAAATTGTTCAATTTTTCTTTTGTACACATTTAGAAGATCCCAATGCATCCCAAACAAATTAGGTTGTCATTTCCTATAAAGATGAATGAAACCCTAAACCAAAAAGGAAACTTAGGAGAAATCTATGTTGAGAAAATGTGTCTCAACCTTGCAATTACATATGGTTTATTGTTTATAGGTGGTGATTGATAATGCAAATAATGTAAATTTTTCGCTGACACGTCAAGGTTTTTTCCCGTTGACACGTCAAGGTTTTTTCTCGCTGACTTGTCAAAGCTTTTCAGTTAACACGTCAAATGAAAAATGACCTTGTAAACCCTAATTCTAGAAGGTTCCAAAAAGCTTGTTATAAGTGGGTGGGATGTATGTAGATGGTGATGTATTTTTGAGAGTCTGATAGCGGTTGGGTTGTCTCTTGATCTCTAGCAGTGATACTCCTGTGAGAAGCTTGCTCTAAAAGTATATTGTAATCTTTTGATTTCTGAATAATATATTGGGCGGCTTTTGGAGTGTGGGGTTTTTCTCCCGAAAGGGTTTTCCCCACGTAAATATTTGTATTGTGGTATGCATGATATTTGTGTGTTTTTTTGTTTAAGTTTTTGTAATTGTTAAAGATCTATAAAGTTTTGTATTTTTATCCTCTCAAAATACAATGTAAACAATCTTGAACATATAAGGATAATCTTCATAGGGTCTATATTATAACGAAGTTAAGGTAGTGGAACGGCTTCCTTGTAAGGAAACTCAGGTGCGGAAACAGCTTCCTACACTAATCTCTTAAGGAAAGTATGGTGCAAATTCGTTTTAAACCCTTACAATTTCAGATTTGTTAATCTACTTAACAAAGATATTGCAGCAATATACCATACATACAGAAAATGACGAATGACACAATGATTCACCCTGGGGAAAACCTTTTGGTAAAAAACCCCAACACTCCAAAACCTGCACAATGTATTATCTTCAACACAACGGTTACAACACACTTGCAATGCAAGTTCTTTCAGGAGATTTCCAACACTTGAAGACAAAATGCGGCAGCATCAAAACGTTCCAACAATACACTCACATCACACATCTTCGCAACCCTAAAAAACGCTTATATCATGCGCTTCCCTTTTTACCTGTCATTGAATCTTCCAGACATAGCTCTTACGTGTCATAGGAATCCGTCATAACCGTTTCAGCCATGATCTCCTTACACACAATTCAAGATGCCGACACATTAAGTGGAGTGACACATCAACATGCAAACTAGACATGTACACTCACACTTAATTATATTATTTGCAAGAAATACATTTTACAAAACAAATAATAAGAATAGGAATTATCCAAGGTTGAGACACCTTATTCCTAACATTCCTAGATAATAAATAATGATTATTTAAAAAAAATCAAAATACCCTCATTAGAAAATGAATGCCCTTCATAGATATGATAAAATTATGCACACAAATTCATGTATTATTAGTGATAATAAAAAGTGAGGATAATTTTCTGCAATAAAGATCTAACAAATATCCAATTTAAAAATTTGAGTCAACAAGGTTTTGAAAGGAGGGAGGTGTGTTATGTAAGAAAGACATAAAATGGAAGCTAGAAGTAAAAATTTGATTCTCTATTTAATTTAGAATATGAGGAAAATGTATCTAGATAAAATATACACAAGGGAAAATAACACAAAACAAAAAACACTTCTTTACAAGCAAATGATAAAAATATTATGGTACACAATAATTTACGAGTTAATAAAAATAACACCCTTGTCTATTTAATGGCAAAAAATGGAAGCACACATGAGAACCGTGAGTAGAACCATTAGTGAATAGAGTCTTAGAACCAAACTTGGTTTACCAAAAGGAAACACAAACATGAAAGTGATGCCATCTTTCAATTCAAAATGAATTGGAGATATTTAGAATCAGTGGGACCGATACATGCATGTTTTTCATATAAAAGAACCATTGTAGGTTGTTTCGTCCTTAATGAAATTGTAATATATCTTTAATGAGGGAATATTCAAGTTCTAGATCACACCAAGTTACAAAATATCTAGAAATTACTTCTCCCTTCATGAGAATATACAATTCCAATGGTGCGAGAGGAGTATGTGCAAATATAGATCAATCTCAAAGAAATAAATTTCTTCAACATGTCTATCATATGACTCCAAATCCATGGCCATATATTGAGTAAATGATTTGAATTCATTTAAAAACCATGTCCAAAGAAATGGAATTGTACTCCATTTCAAGAATAGAGAGATTGATAAAGATCCTTAGATTAAAATCTTCAATTTTTTCATGAGGAATAACACTAGTTAGTGAATCAAATTAAAGTAAAGAAGATATATCGACTCATCATAAAATCCCAAATTACAAGAGCTCTCTTGTAAATTGGTAGAAAAAGAGGCTTTATTGGTAGGACAACTAATTTCATCTTTACAAAGTTGGGTACCATCATATTCATCGCCTTCAATTGAAAACATGAAATAAATTGTGTAATTTATCTTGTATTCATCTTTAAAATGTGCTCTTCTTCACCTATATATTTACCATTGAATACTATGATATTGAGAAAAGAGAGAAAGGAAAAAAATCCCCACTAAGAATCTATTGTATTAAAGAAATGTGCTTGCATGAAAATAATTTCTTTGTGGATGGATTCAACATTATTCTTTCCTTGAAATCACTCATGGATCCTTTAGAATATTCTTTCATCTTCCTTGAAAGTATCATATCATCCTCTATCTCCATTTTTTTGTTGTGCATCCCTTGCTTGTTATGCAAACTCAATATTTGATATCTTACTTATTGTTAGTATAATATAATTTATGGATGTAGTGCATAGTAAAGAAGTAGAATAATATATTAAGAATTGACCTAATAGAGCTTGGAATCATATTCAAGAATTTATTAAATTGTCTTATTTAATTCTATTGTGGCCTCATCATAATTATTTAGGGTTGAGATATTTGGAGCAATAATTCATATTTATTTTGGTATGTGTAGACAATCCTAAAAATGATTTTGTATAGTATACTTATCTATGATGTATGCATCAAATAGTTGATGAAACCACTTAAGAACAAATCCAGTTAGGATTTCAAAATCATCCTCATACCTACATATTTGAGAGAAACATCAAGTATTTAAAAAAAAGAGTACTAAAATTATGACAATTAAATGACATAATTACACCATTATTCCCTAAATATTTTCAAATACAATATGACAAAACTCACTAGAGTACCAAGTTGATGCACAAGAAAAAATATGTACTCAATCACATGACAATAACCCCATGACAACCCTACAAGGAGGTAGAGTTTTTCCATCTCTAACAAGTGGATCCAAGACCTTAATCTCCATCACTCTCACATGGTAATAATAGGATGAGTGCATTGGCCCATCCTTCAACCAAACAAGTCATAACACACATTCACAAATAATTTTTAGTGACATCCTAACCTTTGGATCACTCACGCAAGAGGTAGTAAAATCAAGAGATCCAATACCTCACTTATTCGCACACTATACTCATTGTTCTCATGAAAGACATGACTTACAACAACAAAAAAGATGAATAAATAACAAGGTATGTAAAGTACCATCAAACCAAGTTCATAGGAATTCAAGGTAGACTCTATGGTACAACTTACCTTTTGGAAAATTTACCAAACAAGTATTGGAATTTCTCATTGTATAAAAAATTTCCCTATTGGATCCAAATTTCCCCTATTCCTAGTCCAAATCACCCCTTTTGCTAGGCAAATCACCCTTAATTTTTTTTTCTAAACATCATACAAAGTGTAGAATGGATAACAAGGTTTCTAAAAGCATATAAATTAGTTCTAAGGTCAATAAAAGGGTCCCCTACAAGCCTCATGAAAATAATAACACTCAACACTATAATTCAATCTCTCAAATAAAGAATCAAGGGTACAAAACCCAAGATGATTGAAGTTCTAGGCCTAGGCAATCCTATGGAATTTGCAGATAAAAAAATGATAAAAGGCAATAAACATAGAAGATAGAGAAATAAGCTAGATATCATACCTTTATTATCTTTCTTCTTGGATTGAGCCAAAGTGAAGTAAATCGTTTCTCCACTTGATTTTCTCTTTTGATTTGTGATGGATGGTGGAATGTGGTTACTTATGATAGCATCATGATATTATGATGAGGGTGGATTAGATAGAATGTAGGAAAACATTTAACTAGAATGATATAAGATTAAAATGATAGCATAAGGATATGAAGAAGGTGAATTGGTAAATGGGATGAGAACACTCTAATTTATCTATCTTCTATGGGGAAAATCAAGGGCCAAGATGCAATGTCAAATGGATAGCATGCATGAAGCTTGCCCCCAAGTGTAGAGTGCAAGAAGATGGTAATTACACACAATGCATTTTTTCCATGTTATCATCATGGTACTCTCCCAAGGTTCCACAAGGAGTAGTTTTCACCATTGGATGGATTATTTCTCTTTACTTTTTAAAAAAAATAAATTAAAAAAAATCAGTTTTTTTTTAGATTTTTGAAAATAGTATGGATGGAGATGGATGAGGATAAGGATGTGGATAAGTGGGTTTGGAAGATAGTGAATGGGTGATAGGTATATGGAATCAAGCATCTAATGGACCAAGGCAATTAGAGGTATGCTCATAAATGTTGTAGAATGATGGTAAGGGGGATGAAATGGATGGGGAGATGGGAAATATAAGGATATTCAAAGGATTGAACTAAAGGAGTGTGATAAGGTGTGAATGTTGGATAATGGATGAGGTGTTGGAATAATTGTGGGTAATTGGATGGAAATTTTGGGAAGACCAACATTGGCACACACCTTGAGGAGTGGTAGATTTATGGAGGGAGGAGTGGATGTGGACTTTTGGACATAGGGGCCCAAAATGGATGAAGGAGATGATAGAGGACTTAGAATAGCATATTTTGGGACAAAAGGGCCCAAAATAAATTTAAAAGATGGGGGATTCTTATATGGAGACTTGGAGGACTTAAGAGTGGAGGTAACTTTAGGAGAAGTGGATTTGGATGCCAATGGATATTTTTCATTGGGATGAATTATTTATTCTGTTTGTATGGGAATCCACATGGTTTTAAAAAAAAAAATCTTCATGGGCCTTTGTGGCCTTTTGAATTGAATTTTTCTTGGCTTTGACATGTTGATCCTTGCATTTTTGACAATTTTTGTCTTTATGCATTTGAGATTTGATATCCAAATTGATTCCAATAGCAATGGTAGAAGTGCATGAGGATGGATGACTTGGAGAATTATTAACGGGGTGATGGAGGGAGGATGTTGGAATGACTTCAAGGATATCTTTATCAATCTTTATTGGAGAATTGAGGTGTAATGTAGTGGTGGACTAAGAATTTTTTGAGAGAAAGGTGATGGGGGTGATGGATGGAGGGATGTAAGGACCCAATATGGATGGAAGGAATGAGGGATTTGGTTTTGGGACATAGGGTTTCAAAATAGATTTGAAAGAGGAAGGAATGGGCTTTGGGACATAGGGCCCAAAATAGATTTTGAAGGTGGGGGACAGGGAGGTTTAGATTTATATGAGGGGATATGTAATTTGGGAGGGATGGAGGGAGTACCAAGTTCTTGAGCATGACCTCTATATCCAAGGCCACGTGAACTTGTATTTTCTTTGATTTGAGTGGGTTCCAATATGTCTTGTTCATGGAGGCCTAACCCTTTGCCTTGATAATGCATGCTTTGATAAATATTTTTTCCAATAGGATAATTTTTATTTTGGAAGAAAGATGCAAGTCCATTTTGTGGGGGATATGAGGTGGAAGGGATATACCTTTTCTTAGAGGAAACTAGATTAGTTGAAGGTGGAAGAACTGGGTTGATATTTGTGGGAATCATGATTATGTTAGATGGGCGTGATAGGATATTGAGAAGAATTATGATCATGAGGGGTATTGGGAGGAATGAATGGATCTTGGATGGAATGGGATCACGGTATGGAGAGGAGGGGATATTTTGATTTTAATATGAAATGGGATCATGGGTTGGAGTGGAAGGATTGGTTTCACCTTGAGATGGAATGGGATTATAAGATGGGGTGGAGGGATTAATTTAATCTTGAGATAGAATGGGATCATGGGATGGATTGGAGGGGATGCGTTGATATTGATTTAAATGGGACTTTATGGTATCATCCTTTGGAGTAAGGGATTGGTATTGTTGGATAGGAGGTTGGGAACTTGGTGTTAGCAATGAGCACATGAAGGGACTATAAGATTCAGACAAATGGATAGGAAAAGGATTTTGGATGTTTATCGATGGGGGATTTGATATTCTTGAGATGTTGGATGAATCTAGTAGATTTGAGAGATGAGAAAGCAAGGGATGGAGGTGAAGGAGGGACATGACAATATTTGCTTAGGAATATGTATTTAGAGGCCTTTGCTACTATTCCTTCGAGGTATTAATAAATGAGATAATTGGAGGATGGGGATGAGATGCATTTGTAAGATTTGTCTGATGTGGATTTGTAGGATTGAGGTGATGTGGGAGATGGACAAGTAGAATGAGAATAGAGGTTTCAATGAATTTTTGGATTGAGGATGAGGATGAGGATGAGGATCTTGAAAAGGAGTTAGATATGGAGATTTGGGATGTGGATGGGGTTGGAAGGGAACTTTGGATAAATGTTTTGTTTTCCTTATTAAATGAAGCAAAAGTATGAGCAATAGGAGATGAATAAAAAATTCATGGAGGTGGGGAGGATGGAAGTTTGGCACCAATACTAAGAAGGTATCTAACCATGGTATTTTTATCATTGTTGAAATGAGAGGTAAGAAAGTAATTGAATATGTCATGGGGGTTGGGAGTGTAACTAATGAATGCTTTGGTTTGAAGGTTGGTGGTTGAGGATAGGTCCACTTGATTAAAAAAAATCACATTATCATCATAGGGATTATAGTCAACAAGGCTAACCTCATCATAATAAGTTTGATTAGGTTTACCCTTGATTACGATTTTGGGCCTTGTTGGGGTAGGGGATGGATACATGATGATGGATTGGATTGGGATGGTTGAAATTGGATTATAAAATATTGGATGAGGATGCTTTGGATTGATGAGGGACTGATTTATTAAAGCTAATATTTTGGGTTGGAATAAGCTCAAATTTGGGATAAGATAGATAGAATGGATAAAGGATGGGGGTTATTTGAGAAGTGGATTAGAATATGGTTGATGTAAGATTCAAAATATGAAGGTTTATTTGATTTAGAATTGGATTTGGATTATGAATTGGATTAGAAGATCACAGATGGATGGATAATTGATTGAAATTAGATGTGAAGTTGGATGAGAAGAAAAATTTGATGAAGAAATGGTATGAGGATAGAAGATGTGAATCTTGGATCAAATTGTGAAAGAATATTTTTGGAAAAGGATACTTTGGGATTGATTGTTGGATGAGGATTAAGGTTAAAAGAAAGGGATAGTAGATGAAAGACTGACTAAGAAATTTTGATTTTGATTTGGAGGAGGGGATGAAAGTTACATTAATGGATGAGAAATAAATTGGAGATTTAGAAGAATGGGATTTAAGGATAAATTTAAATTTAGATTGAAAGGGGATCAATTGGACTATGATGTAGATGAATGGAAGAAGAAAAATTCGTCAAAATATGAGCGCTAAACTATGAAAGTGTTGAAGAACAAGGTGAAGGAGCTAAATTGGAAAGATGAAGAGAAAATTGGATTAGATTGGTTATAATTTTTTATTTTGGGATGGAGGATTGGTTAGGAGAGATTTGGGGTGTTCTGAATGGATGAGAGATTGGATTGGGAGGGTGAATGAGGGATTTAAAGGAAAATATTAAAGGTTTTCTTGCTTGACTAAGGGGTGGACTTAAAAACACACCAAAAAAATAATTTGGATTGAGGGGGATGGGTATGCATTGGTTTAGCACAAAAAAACACAACAAGAACTTGCACAAGCCTAGAATTATTCAACTATATGTTTTGACTAATGTGGGCCCACGAGCTAAAGCTAATACTATCTACTTGTGTATGGATAGCCAGGGTATGTAAGGTCATGTACCACCATTACACCCCTTACCTTGGAGGATAATATTTCACAAATTAAACTATATCTCACCACATGAAATTACATTGTGGGTAACTTCAGGGTACAATATGCATCCCTTGAACCACACTAGACAATGGTTGAAAGGTCTTAAACTAGGATGAACAAGGTTGCTAGGAATTCCTCTAAATACCTCAAGGGTGTGTGAAGCCAAATCCATAGATGAAAGGAAATAATGTCAAATAGTCAGGAGGAGAGGGTAACCACTCTCCACCTTCAATTCCCCAAGGTATAAAGTTCTTGGGAGATTAACCAAGATTGACAAGATTCCACTTCCAAGGGGGGTGTCTCTTGATTCACCCCCACTCTTTATACTCCACTAGAATATAGGAGTTGAGGTCATCTCCTAAGGTAATGAAATCCATATGCTCGCCCCCTAAAAGGATGACCCAAGTGTTCTTGCTCACCCAAAATGACACGAAGTGCAAGGGGAAAGCATACACACTTTAGGTTCCTTGGGATACAATGATAAAAAAAGATTCCAACTTAAGAATTTGATCTCCAAGATCACTCTAGGGTTTGAAGAGAGAGGATACACTTAAGAAGGCCCCATAAGAACATACAGTGGTTAATTATCATTAATAAATTGAAGTTTGCCTATAGGGTTAGGCTACAAAAAGGTGGTTAGATAAAATGTTTGAAAACCTTAAAAATAATGAACAAACATCACCATCATTGATAGGCACGTCGATGATTTGGGAAATTGTTAAAGTGCTAAATACCAAAGCACAAGCACTAAATAATCAAGTGGAAGCACTAAATGACAAAGATCAAGTGTTGAACAACAAAAACATGACTTTAACAACAATAAAAACTTAAAAACACAAAAAATATACCTATGGTGGAGACTTTAATCCATTAGTCAAAAACACTAATTTGAGACTCTTGCAAGAAAAGGTTAGATCCCTACAAAAATAGAAAGCTATCAAACATAGAGCAGAAGTTAGAAAGAGGTTAGCAAAAAAATCTTGAACAAATTGTAATCATCAAATAACCGGTAGAAAATAGAAATGAAGATTTGAATGAAAATCTAAATAAAAGAGTGAATGAAAGCACTAATCCGTAGAATGGAAGTGCTAAAGGATTAATGTAGGCGTTGTTCTTGACTATGAAAGTGCTAATCCATAGGTTGAAAGTGCTAAATTGGCGAAAGTGTTATTCCATAGATAAAAAAATTAAAGTGCCAAAATGATGTAAGCATTATTAAAGGATGTAAGCACTATTTTGAAACTTGGAACATGAATATTATAAAAACTCAAGAAAAATGATAGCGTTAGATTGTTGGGTGTGCTAAAATGAATATCAATAAATGATAAAAAGGTAATAAAAATAAAAGATAAAGCAATAAACTAAATCTTATACCTTTATCATCTTGCTCCTTAGGTTGATCTAAAGTAAAGTGTATCCTTGCTCCACTTGATTTTCTCTTTTGATGTGTGATGAATGGTGGAATGTGGTTTCTTATGATAACATGATATTATGATGATGGTGGATTGGATAGAAGAAATGATAGCATAAGGATATGAAGAATTTGAATTGATAAATGGGACGAGAGGCCTCTAATTTATAGATTTTCCATAGGGAAAATCAAGAGCCAAGATACAATGTCTAATGGATGGATACGATTGAGTGAGAGTTAGGGAATGGATTAAGGTGAAGGTATGAGAATGACATGTGTCATAGGTGTAAGACTTAAGTGGCTTGCATGCGTGAGCACACACATAGGGAATCTCATAATTGTGACAAGTGAGAGGGGTAGGGTGGCTACCTTATGACATGTGTAAGAGGTATGGTGGATTCACGTGTGATAGATATGCTCACACGTGTGAGAAATGGATAGTGTAGGTAGGGTGGGACACTTGTCAAGCAATGATAAGTTTAGATCTTGATCCATGTACATGGACTCAATGACTAAGATTGAATGGACAAGGGTTGAGGGTGAGGTGGAATTAAATATTGGGGGAAATGGTAATGAAGGTTAATTGGCCTAAATCAATTAATTAATAATTAAATAACTGATTTAATTGGAGGATTTGGGGGATAAGGTTTAGATTTTAATTACAGGTAAACGGTTAAGCTTAAATAAATAAATATAAAATTATTTTATTGAGGGTGAGGGATAAAAGGAATTAATTAATTGAATAAATAATGATTATTTATTTAATTCATGTCTAGAATGGTTTTAAGTTAAGTGTGGTCATGTATGGAGAAATTTAGGTGTCTACAACATCCTACACGTAAACATGGTAAAACATTTCACATTTTGGGGGCTTATTACAAATGGTTTAAACTATACATTCCCATAATTTCTAAGGTTCATTTAGCCACATTCAACATTCATGAATTCAATGAATTTGATGTTTTCCCAAATCACAATACAATTCAAAAGAATTGGCATCATTTATCAAATGCAACATAAGCATATAAGAGTAATTTAACTCCTAGGCCAAACAATCAAAAGGAAAACATATTATCATTGATTATATCTACTCATAGCATCCAAATGATCTTCATACATAACCCATAGATTTTATTTAAACTTGAAAGAAAAAATAGATTTACTTATATTGATATTAGGACTTGTCAAAACATGTTAAATCCTTCACAAAATAAAATCCAAAATTATTTCTAAATACATAAACATATTATATTAGAATGAATATCTTCCTAACATGGATGCTCTTATCTAAAAAACAATAGAGCAAAATATTACAATTAATCATTCTATTTAAAGGTCACAAGATCCCAAATTAAATATTTTCAAAAAATTAATGAAATAGAATATAAAAGTAAGAAGGTGTCATAGGAGCTCAACATGCCCTTCTATAAGCAAGTCCTCACCCAAAAATGATCAACACCACCCAACCATGTGAGACACACCGTCTATATTAGGAGGTTGCCAATTGGGTAGTCCAATAACACACACCAAATGAGTGGTTGAGCGCACACACCAATCAATCACAAAACATACCAAACAAGTATGTGCATGGGATATACTATCACCAATGAAATACAAAATCTAGTGGAGTAAGAAAGTAATGCTACTAGAACTAGGGTAGTGGAGTGTCATCGTGATGGTCCTACAACCATTGAGAGATGACGAGTGTGCCCCCATCTACAATAAGAGTTCCTCATCAAATTTAAACAGCCATGGGATTTTCCTAAAGCTCGTCTTTCAATAACCACATAGGATCATGCTAAAGACTTATTTCACACATTTGATATTAAACTAGGATTAAATCGTCGTTAAGTTTGTAATTTTTTAAGCCCGTTCATTTTACCCTTTATATTTAATACTCTTGTATTCCTTATCCCACGGTCACAATTCCAAATGGAAATAAGAGGCCAATCTACTTCTTATCCTAGGCCACTTTCCTACTAGTCAAAGGCCTGAAAAGACTAAAAGACAAAGGCATGAAAACAAGGTTAAAAACCATGACACATATATTTAAAAGATAGACAATTTTATAAATGAGGCAACATATCATCCCACAAAGCAAAATAATCAAACATGGTCCAAGTTTTCATGATTTCAAAAGTTCAAAAATCATGCAAAATCTCACATCACCATTGGAGAATGCTCCAAAATCTAACTTTCAAAATGCAACATTTTAAGAAAATGAGAATACCTTTTCAAGCATAAGGAAAACAACATCACACTTTTCACATCACATACAATTTTTGAGAATTTTTTTTGCCAAAGTTATGACACTATTTAGTAAAATTCAAAAATGAAAACCTACACGTTTGAATTTACAAAACAGACTAAATTATTACTTATTTTCCAAAACAAAACTACGGAATGAAGGCCATATTCATACCATTATTGTATAGGAAGGCTAAATGAGAAAGAAAATCAGTTGAGTACACAATTAAAAGAGGAAAATACCTTTGTTTTAGCAAACCCTAATATGAAGATATTGTTTTTCTTGCACACAACAACAAACAAATCCTTTTTCCAAGCCACTCTAAGGTCTAAGCATTCTTTGTAATCCACAATCAAACTCCAACAACCCTTAAACAATCCTCGAAGATTTTTTTTTTTCTAAAACTATAGAACTCATAATGAAGAGGTAAATAGAGAGAGCAAAATGCACAAGTGAACTAGTGACTTTCAAAATACTTTTGCTTTACCTTTAGTCTTCAAAAATCCTTAAACCCTTTTGAAACTTACCCTCCCATTCACACACAATTAACTATTTCAAACTAGGCATTTGCAATTAGATATCTCACTTAGGTTATTTTCTTTCCAAACAACAAAATGTCTAAATACCTTTTTCACTAATAACATTTAAATAGCTTATGTATAAGGTATTTTCATTTCAAATAATGTAATGCCAACTATTTAAATAAATCTATTGGACTCTTTAAATCTCTTTTTGACATGCAATAATACAAATATATAAAACCTTTTTTACCAAGGCATATCAATAGGCTCTTTCAGCTTAAGCATCATAGATATTCCACAATCACTTAACATTTCAAAAATCAATTGAATACAAATTCTAGAAGAGCTAACTAAACACACACAAAGTAACCACATGTTTTACAAGTTAATCGCAACAAAAGGATCTAGAGTTGACACTAATTTGGGTCTTGGTTTCATAGGGTTGAACAAAGGTTCATCTTTTAACTTGAATGGAGTGAGAGATAAATACAACCATACATATTTATCCAAGTCAAAGTGTCTCCAATTAACCACCATTGAGGAAAACTTGTACCTACACGTAGTTAAAACATCAAGCATAGATGAACTGTCAAAACATAGCATAAATGTTAGAGTAATAGTTCATTTGCCTTTATAATTAAATCACTTTGGTTTAATTATTAAATGCTAACTATTATTCTATTTACTTAAGCTTGTCATTTGTAGGTGCATTATAATTAATATGTTTATTAATTATTAAATGCACAAACCTAGCTTTCTTCGGCTTTAGGGTTTCTCACCTTATATGCCGCTTTTGTAATTATTGTAATCATTCTTTTTGGGAAATAACAATTATGCTCTCACTCCGCTGAGTTTTTCCAAACCCTTGCTTCTGTCTCTTTGGTCTCCATTCAGCATTAGGTATTTTGCATGCAGGTGTTCTTGGCGAGCTGTGGATTTGCATTTATCAAATCCTACATGGTATCAGAGCCACCCTGTCGCTGCCTGGTTTGAAGGTGTTTGAGGCCAAGATTCGAAGACGACAGCCACAGCTTCTCTGGGGTTTTTCTGTCACTTTGAAGGAGGCACTATTTTCTGGAGCCGTTTGAGCAAAAACGGACTCCACCATTGCGTTCAGAAGGTCCGGGAGAGTCAAAATTCATATAAACTTTGACTATTTTGGCCACAGTGACCACAGGCAAAATTTTTGGCCTACCAGGGCCGTACGGGCTCAAAAATCGAAAAAAATTTAAAAAAATCATTTTTCTCTAAATTTTGGGTGCTGCCAGCCCGTGCCGCCGCTGGCCTACGCGCCACCCTGCGGCCACCGAGCTGCCACCGGGGCCCGCCACCGCCGCCCAGCCGCTCGGCCGCCACTGCCACTCCGCTCGATCGCCACCTCTATCGGTGTCGCCGCCCACTGGCCACCGTCGATGTCCAGTGACAGCCATACGGCCGTCAAATTATTTCCCTTGACTGGTTTTTTCCAGAGAGTTCAATTTTTAGGGGGTACCTGTGGTTTTTTGGCCGTATCTTGGGCATACGGTGTCCGTTTTCGAAAAACGAAAATATTGGAAAGGTGTTTCCGAGCCGGAATGTAATATGCTGGTTTTGTTTCTGATTTGGCTGTTTGAGCACTATTTTTTGGCATCAAAGTAGAGGCTTTGTTTTCCTCTCTCACTACATCTGGCGTTCAGGTTTTTTCCTCGTTTTTTATACTTCCAGTATTTGTTTAATTGTTGTACGAGGGTTAGAATCATACATTGTGGGGGGGTAGTTTTGCTTTCTGTCATTTACTTTCAGAAAATGACCCTTCTACTTCTGTCTTTCTCTTCTCTCAATGTCGGACCCCTCTATGGCCCGGCTAACACCGCACAATTACCACACCTGGAAAGCACACATGACCAGGCTACTCATGTCACGTGGCTTATGGTCATGCCTAGATGAACATCAACCTGTCCTACAGCGTCCTTTTGAGATTCTTCAGCACAGGAATAAAATGGATGAAGCCATGGGCTTGATTGCACTGAACATTTCCGACAGTCTCCTCTTTCACTTGGATGGTTTGACCACTCCTAGGGCCATTTGGGGCAAGTTTTCAGATTTGTTTGGCACTGTCAATGAATTTCGGGCACTACAGCTTGATGCAGAGCTGACTACTTTGACACCTACCGGCTTTCCCACCATTGAGGACTTCTTGATGAAGTTCAAGTCTCTACGCTCAGTTTTGCAGGGATGTGGGAAAACCAAGACAGATGACGAGTGTATCTTCTTGATACTCTCAAAGTTGCGAGGACAATATCAGATCTTCTCTTCCACTTTCTACTCCACCATGGATGCTTTGGGTGCTAGACACACCATGCCTTCTTTTGAGACATTCTGTGATCGGTTGACACGGGAACAGGCAAAGATCCAACAGATGGATGCTTCTGGCTCTTCTAGCCAAGCATTGGTTGCTCAGTCTTCACAGGGGAAACCAAAACAGAAAAGCAAACCGAAGAAAGATTCCGCAGGCAATGAGTCTTCCTCCAAACCTGCACAGAAAACTGATTCAAAACCTCCAGCTAACCCTTCCAAGGGTAAATCTTCTTCGAAGTCTACTGAGTCTACCTCCAAGACTAAGAAGAAATCAGTTGAGACCTGTAGCTTTTGTGGAAAGGAAGGACATCCCGTTTCTCGGTGTTGGAAACGTTTGGAGGCTTTAGAGGAAGCCATGCAGGAGCATCACATTTCAGCTCCTCAGTCCACATCCTCCCCTACAGGGAAAGGTCATGCTCTTACTGCACGAGCTATGACTTCTGGGCCCACCTGGATTCTTGATTCGGTGCCTCTCACCACATGACTCACACTCAGCAATTGGTCACCTCACTTGCTCCTTGTGCTACTTCACAGATTGCTGTTGGGAACTCATCTCATCTTTCTGTTTTGGGTTCTGGTTCTGTTGCATTGGCTGGGGGTTCTCTTCAGGATGTTCTCTTTGTCCCTGACATTTCGACGAACCTACTGTCTATCTATCAGATTTGTCACTCTGGCTCTGGTAAGACAGTTGAGTTCTCACCACATGATGTGGTTATTCGGGACTTACATGATTCTGATATGATTGTGGCTACTGGGAGTGTTGACACTGCATCCCGACTATACAGATTTGATGGATTTGAGTCTTCTGCTGGCATGGGTTCCTGTCTTATAGCACATGCAGATTCAGTGAGCAGACTTTGGCATGAGCATTTGGGCCATGTCAATTACAGATATCTTCAGCAGATGAGCACACAGGCACTTGTTCTTGGGCTTCCACACATTACTTGCACTGATGGGGTTTGTCAGGGTTGTGTTCTTGGCAAACAACATAGGGATCCTTTCCCTCAGGGATGAGCTACTCGTGCTTTGGCACCATTGGAGTTGATTCATAATGACCTCATGTCATTTCCTACTCCTTCTTTTTCCGGTGCTAGATATGTGCTTACTTTCATTGATGACTTCTCCAGGCGCACATGGGTGTACTTTTTAAAGTACAAGTCTGATGTCTTTGACTCATTTCGAGTCTTTAAGACATTTGTGGAGAAGCAATCTGGTCTTTCTATTCGTCGGATACGCACAGATAATGGGGGGGAGTATGTGAACCAAACTTTCAGGGATTTTTGCTCTGAACATGGTCTTCAGCATCAGTTTTCAGTGCCCTACACCCCTCAGCAGAATGGTGTGGCAGAGAGAAAGAACAGAACACTTCGGGAGATGGCTAATTGTATGATACAGTCCAGGTCCATGGATTCGTCTTTTTGGGCAGAGGCAGTCAATTGTGCCAACTATATTCAGAATCGGATGCCTCACAAGGCAGTTCGACATATGACTCCTGAGGAGGCTTGGTCTCATGTCAAGCCTGATATATCTTCATTCCGAGTTTTTGGTAGTGAAGCATGGGCATTTGTGCCTGACGCTCAGAGGAGAGCAATGGAGCGGAAGAGCCGACACCTCATTTTTGTTGGCTACTGCGAGGATGTTAAGGCATACAGGTTGTTTGACCCTGATTCCAGAGAGGTCCTGTTTCGACGGGATGTCCAGTTTGATGAGCGCCTTCCTACAGTAGATACCCCGCTTCCAGAGTCTACTTCACTTACCACTACTCCCTCCTCTCTTCCAACTTTGTTTTAGGACGATGAGGATGATGATCTTAGTGATCCCCATTTACCTCCACCACAGGATCCTCCACAGATGCCTAGATGGGCTCGTGTTACAGTTGATGCTGCAGGATCTCTGGCTGGTGACCCTTCCACTTCCCGTCGCACCCGGTCTCATATTGCGGGTTCTAGTCTTCTGAGTCATGCTATTTGTGGTGATCCTCAGACATTTGGGGCAGCGACAGGACATACTGAGTGGGACAGTGCTATGGAGGAGGAGTATTCTTCTTTGATGAAGAATCATACTTGGGATCTTTGTTCTCTTCCTAAGGGAAGAAAGTTAGTGCGATGCAAGTGGTTGTATCGTACTAAGTTTGCTGCTGATGGTTCTATTGATAAGTACAAGGCACGTCTTGTTGCGAAGGGTTTTTCACAGGTTGAGGGTATTGATTACACTGAGACATTTGCCCCTGTCGCCAAGATGAACTCTATTCGCCTTGTCTTATCCCTCGCGGCTTCTCAGGGATGGCCCATTTATCAGATGGATGTGAAGAGTGCTTTCTTGCACGGTGATCTTAGTGAGGAGATTTACATGGAGCAGCCTCAGGGATTTGTGCAGGATTCCTCCTTGGTTTGCAGACTTTGGCGTTCTTTGTATGGTCTCAAACAGGCCCCTCGGGCTTGGTATGAGAAGATGGACTCCTTTCTGCTTTCTACAGGATTCACACGCTGTCATTCCGATCCTACAGTCTACATTCAGCGTCTTGAGGATGAGGTTTTGATCCTTGTGCTATATGTTGATGATCTTCTCATCACGGGTAGCTCATCTTCTATGATTCAGGATGTTCAGCGTGCATTGATGGAGCAGTTTGAGATGACAGACCTGGGTCTATTACACTTCTTTCTGGGTCTGTAGATTGTGCAGTCCCCTGCTGGGATCTTTGTTTACCAGCAGAAGTATGCTCTTGACATGCTTCAGCGCTTTGATATGCTTGATTGCAAGCCTGCTCCCACACCTTTTCAGTCGGGTGTTACTTTGTCTACCTCTTGCACTTCACCTTCAGTGGATCCTACATTGTATCGGCAGTTGGTTGGCAGTTTGTTGTACCTGACACACACTCGTCCTGATCTCTCCTTTGCAGTTGGTCTAGTCTCTCGGTTCTCACACGAGCCTCATGAGAGTCATTGGCAAGCTGCCAAGCGCATTTTGAGATACATTCAGGGCACACTTATGTATGGCATTCATTACACATCAGGGGCTCCTCACATTGTTGGCTACACTGACTCAGATTGGGCTGGTGATGTTGATGATCGGAAGTCTACTTCTGGCTTTGTTTTTTGCCTTGGCTCTGGTCCTATCACATGGTCGTGCAAGAAGCAGAATGCTCGCGCACTTTCATCTACAGAGGCTGAGTATAGAGCGGCAGTGCATGCTAGTCAGGAGATTTTGTGGCTTCGACAGTTGATGACTGAGTTTGGGTTTCCTCCTGATCGTCCCACTGTTCTGTGGTGCGATAATCAGAGTGCTATTCACATTTCCCGCAACCCAGTGGAGCATCAGCGCACTAAACACATTGAGCTTCATATGCATTTCATCCGTCAGCAGATTCAGGATGGTGTTCTCTCTTTGGAGTACATCCCCACTGACGCGCAGGTTGCTGACATCTTCACCAAACCTTTTGCATCTCCGCGCTATCTTCAGTTGCGTTCTATGCTTGGGGTGACGGAAGTTGTCCTTGGGGGGTCTTGTTGAGGCCTTCCTTCCTTCATGTTTTTTTCAGCATGTTGTTGTATCTCTTTTTGGGGTAGAGTTTTTTCCCACTGGGTTTTCTCTATTTCCCCGTTTTACAGAGATTTCTTTGTAGTTGGGTACCTGATCTAGCCTTGTTGCCGGGACCCATTTTTTCCTGCTTTCTTAGCTGTGCTAGGTTTGCTTCCTCCTAAGCTTCGCTTAAGGGGGGGTGTTAGAGTAATAGTTCATTTGCCTTTATAATTAAATCACTTTGGTTTAATTATTAAATGCTAACTATTATTCTATTTACTTAAGCTTGTCATTTGTAGGTGCATTATAATTAATATGTTTATTAATTATTAAATGCACAAACCTAGCTTTCTTCGGCTTTAGGGTTTCTCACCTTATATGCCGCTTTTGTAATTATTGTAATCATTCTTTTTGGGAAATAACAATTATGCTCTCACTCCGCTGAGATTTTCCAAACCCTTGCTTCTGTCTCTTTGGTCTCCATTCAGCATTAGGTATTTTGCATGCAGGTGTTCTTGGCGAGCTGTGGATTTGCATTTATCAAATCCTACATTTTCCTTAGTCAAACCCTCATTTTGATATTCCTACCTCCCTGAATAGCTAATTTGTTGATGGATAAAGCGTGTGCTTTGAACCTTATGCATGTCTAAGGCTATGACGAGATAAAATCTAATGTAAATGATAAAAACCATACTCAAATGTACTAGATAATAATTCCTAAATGACACAATCAA